>OY720044.1:10530007-10864144 GCA_963082485.1 Eudonia mercurella | reverse complement strand
CAACGCCGCTAAAGAAGTTTTCACTTCAAAAACTTTATTTGGAACATTTAATATCTTGGGAGAGATAAAATCTGCACGACTACGCTGGCTGGGTCACGTCATTCGTATGAGAGACGATCGTGCGGTAAAGAGAGCGTACGTGGGACGGCCAACAAGGCGCCGTCCGATCGGCAGACCTCGATACTGATGGGCCGACCAAGTCACTAAGGATCTTGCAGAGCTAAAGGTGCCCGATTAGTCCGAGTTGGCACAAAGAAGGAAAGAATGGCGTGCTCTTTTGTGGGAGGCTAAGACCCGCTTTGGATACCGGAGCCGGAGTAGTAAATAAGTAAGTATATAATCTTATAATGTCGAGTATAAACGAACTCTGCAATTCATACAAACCCACTGGGTTTTGCTAAGGATGAAGGAGAATATTAGTTAAAAAAATATATACACCGTTGGCCTGAATAACCCGAAAGATTTAACTTAACGATTCTACAGCCTAATTAGAGTATATAAAGTTATGTAACACATAGTCCTAAACCCCATAATAAAGGAGATATTCATTATTTAAAACAAATAATAATAAAAAAATATCAAGTATAACACACCCTAAGGTATGACGTAGACACCTACTACTTTCACGCAGACGCACTTACCTAGGTGCCTCGTGTGATATCGGAGCGATTCGTGAAGTGTCATGCTCGCTCCCTGTTTCTCAACTTGAGATTAATATGATTCGCTTACTCTCTGAAGTAAAGGCTTGACCATAAAGAAACACGCTATTACTATGATTTAATTTGTATTGAAAAAGTGGGTCAATTAAAACACACATTTCGACCCATGTTAATATAACGTTATTTACTCGTACTGTCGTTAAGAATACGTGGTTTAAATCTTTTGGGTTATTCAGGCCAACGGTGTATAATAATAACAATAAAAAAACCAAAATCAAAATCCCGTTCGAGGAATATTTTTTGACACTTTTTCAAAACTGTAATTGTAAAAAGATATTGCTAACTTCATCATAACCGATTTTTAGCACTGCACGTGGATATATTCAACACTTTTCCTTGCGAATTGCCGTGCGAATCTTACTTAAAACAAATGTTCGATAAAGAAGAAGAAACATGCCGTCACACGATCTGCTTCCACGGTCCATCTACTTCCATCTTAACTACTGAAACACATATTGTTAGTTTCGGTACGTCCACGTGGTCAAACTGAATAGTCAAACTAATTTGTTTATCAGGAAAAAAATGGCCAGATGGTCAAATTGTCTCCGATGACGGAAAGAACAGTCAAGAATAAAATTGATTTATTTACTGTTCTACAAGTTCGATTCTTATTTTTCTAAATGTGTCTGTTTTCTGACAGGGATTTGTTGAGACAGAACTCCGCTTATCTCGGCCTTCAATCCTTTAACGCTTGGCCGAAGCCCAAAGGCCGAAGTTGAAAGCGCACAACATTCGGAATCCGCAACTACTTACTACTACTACTGAAACAATGCTCCTAACATATTTTTATTTAATTCCTTGTCTGTCAATAACGATAACAATGGTTAAATCAATTGTTACGTACATAATATGGCGTTTCGACAGACTAGGGGATATTTAGATATTATTGTGGTAGCTGCACAAGCGGACTTAAAACAAGCCGAACCAAACAAACCGAGTTCAAACGTGTACCCTCCGCTGGAATCAAACCCGGCACCCCTAGGATCTGAGACCGGTGGCGGTGGTCTTAACTATTGGACCACAAAGGCGGTTATCTAAAAGAGAGTGAAAATCGATGGACCTAGTCTGGACAGTCTCTGAGGCTTTCCAGCGGATGGATCTGGATCACTACGTAAGAGCCTAAGTCTCCAGGGACACCGAAAAGGGACAAGATAGGCATGTAGGTAGAATAAAGCCATGTTGGTATTGATTATAAGCTTTGTGGTAGGTAACTATGTACCGAGTCAGTACTTTTATACTACACCTGCTTGGAAAGTACCTTGATACTTTATCAAATTTACGGTAGAAAGTACGTCATTGCATATCGAACAAATATGCGGGGAGAAAACGCATCTGAGCGGGAGAGAAAAGTGTATGAAAATCCATTTCTTACGTGGTTTTTCTTTTTTAATTTTGGGTAAGACTATGCGCCGGTAACCTAAATATCAAAAGCCAAAAAGTTTTTACAGTGAGTTTTTATCTCCAAGTTCGCAAAATGACACTGGCCACTAGCTGTGTGTTGGATGGTGTCGGGCTGGCAGTGCGACCCTGCGGCGGCAGGATAAACAATTTGAAAAAAGAACATGTGAAAATTGCAGACACCATTGGCGCCATTTCCAATTTGTGTGTTGTTTGAGGATTCAGTTTTCGTAGAAAGTAAAATAAAACTATCAAAATGATAAGTAGTGATAGTGATGATGAAGATTTTTTAACTCCGCCGCAGTTGAAGGAAACAGCAAAAATACTGATTGATAACCTTTTACCACAGAAATCAATTAAAAAATATAATAAAACTTATGACGATTTTTTGCAATGGAAAAGTGAAAAAAATGCGGCATCTTTTTCTGAAACTGTTTTGCTAGCGTATTTCAGTGAAAAAGCGCAAAAATACAAACCAAGTACGTTATGGTCTATATACTCAATGTTGAAAAGTACTATATTGACAAGAAACGACATAAATATTCAAGAATACAAAAAACTTACAGCATTTCTGAAAAGAAAGTCGGAGGGATTCCATAGTAAGAAATCAAAAGTGCTTACTACAAAGGATGTTTATTCCTTTTTGCAGAATGCTCCAGATGACAAATATTTGTTGATGAAGGTAAGTTTATGAACAAAATGCACTGGTTTATGATTTATTACGTACCTATTTATGAGTAGAAATCTACTAGGTTTTCATGTTTGATATTTTTGTTTACAGGTTATTTTGATTTTAGGAATAAATGGGGCCTGTCGTTCGCAAGAACTTGTGGATATGACAACAGACGATATCGAAATCCTCGAAAATCGAATAATTGACAATATTCCTAACACAAAAACCAAAATTCAGCGATCATTTGTTATATCGGGCTTATTTTATGAGATAATATAGAAATATAACGAAATTCGCCCCAGTGACCCCAAAACCAATCGGTTTTTACTACAATATAAAAACAAAAAATGTACGAAACAAGTAATTGGGAAAAACAAAATAAGTACTGTGCCAAGAGAAATAGCTTCCTACCTTAATTTACTCAATCCACTAGAATACACTGGCCACTGCTTTCGCAGAACTTCAGCGACTATTCTTGCCGATACTGGTGCTGATTTAACCACAATAAAACACCACGGTGGTTGGAAATCGTCCGCTGTTGCAGAATTCCGTAGAAAACAAAACACGAATAAATAACCAAATATCGGGATCGATTAATGTGCATCAAGACTCATCTCCTCAACCATCAACGAGCGCGGCGATGCCAAATGCCCCTCAGCAGCCAGTTGCCCCTCTGGCACCCCAGCCTTCTACGAGCGCAGTGCCAACAGCACAGCCAGTTATTCCTCCTACATTGTCGCAAACATCTCAAACAAACATTAAAGGAAAAAGTGTTACATTAAGCTTCACTAACTGCAACAATTTAATATAAATTTCAATTAGTAAAGATTTCGTTTTTTATTTTCCTTGTAGATGTAGTATAAAGCACTATGTATCACTCGAGAGAAACTGCGATTCCCGATCTCGGGTGTTTTAAAGCCCTCGCCTACGGCTCGGGCTTCAAACGACACCCTCGACGGTAATCGGTCACTTTCTCCTCTCAGTGAACAATGTACTATTAACGTAACGCGTTATTGGTAAAATGTAATGTTCACCAGTAATAACACACACACACATTTGCGTTAAAATTATATAAACAAAACAAAAACATTTTATAAATAGTTTGCCTACTTCTTAACTGATCTTTAGTATTTGTAAAAATATTATGATCGGATGTTAACGACGGTAGTTGTTGAAATTGAATGGGCGCCTTTGGCTTTCAAAGTAAAAGGTAAATAGTGTTGAATAATTTCGGCGGGCTGGTTAGAACCACGATAGCTCAAATGGGAGAGCACCTGACCCGGTATGTCAGAAGGCTGCAGGTTCAAATCCTACTCGTGGAAATTTTTTCAACATTTGTGTTTTTGTAATAATACACACTTAAATCAATAAAACAAGGTCTCCTCCCGCCTTGTGTACACTTATTAGAATAAATTATTTAGATTTGATCTTTATTACTGACTCTTACGTTTTATAGGCGTTTTCGATCGAATGTAAAATCTCAACTACGAGTACAAGAGATAAGTGAAAGCAAAATTATGTCGCACTCAATCCAACGTAATATTATTAAGAAATAATTCATTCACTGACGTCAAACGTACAGTTGATTGCATTATAATGTGCCCCTATTTCTTGTACCCTACGTATTCAAACACAGTGACTTTGGAGCGCCCACCCTCCACAGTATTGAATATGAAAGAGACGGAAAACAAGAATTTGCACAGCGTCTGAGAGGAGAGGAGATTACAAAGTGTAGTAGTGATGTGTATGGTACTCGTATTTGGCTGATATTTATACAGAGAACTGAGAGCAACAGATCTTGGTCACTTAGTTAAAATTAAAGTATACTAAACTAAAGTAAATAGTCTATATCTTCTGAGTGGTAGAGCCACGCTGCGTTGCAGCACGAAATGGGCCGGCTCGCCCGGAGTAATACCACTCTCACTCGAATATCAGCGTGAAACAATGCTGTTGTGTTTCGTCTGGTGAGTGAAAGTACCTGAGGCCCATCTCTCACCCCTCCTCCCTCCCAATCCCTACTTCCTCCTCAAGATCCAACTCCTTCCTCGAGGCCGGCAACGCATCTGCGATTACTTTAGTTTTGCGGGTGTCCATGGGCGTCGGCTATTACTTTCCATCAGGTGACCCGCCTGCTCGTTTGCCTCCTTTTAATATTAAAATATATATAAAGTCACTTTTTATCAACTGCAAATATTTTGACAAAACATCTAATAATATTAAAGAAATAAGGCCCTAGCATTTAAAAAATAATTCATGCTAGTTTTTTTTTTACTTTTCCTGACACAAAAATTGTAATATTTTTAAGTGCGGCCTCTGTGTCGGCTCTTTTGAATGAAACTAGGGGCACGTGTAAGCGGCGAAGGCATTGCGGCCTCTCTGTTTCGGCTTATTTGAATTGAAACTACCGAAAGTGCATTATTTTTCTTTTTAATCGTAATGTCTTTTGGCGTTTTTCTTGAAAACTAGCGTATAAAAATTTAAGGTTTTTTCATAAAAATTGTTTATAAATGTTGTTGAATTTATCTTCAAAATATTTGCAGTTGATAAAATGTGACCTTATATATATCTGTACCAAAGCTGGGCAAAGGCCTCCATCATTGAAATCAAATCATCACTAAAATTTATAGGTAAGGCTTAATCACCACGCTTGCCAAATACGGGATGGGGATCATAAATCCGAGGCATGCATTGAAAAATTCGAAACATTCTTTGCCCGGCCTTTGGGTATCGGGCCGAGCCCTTTGCCACTCGGTCACTGAGGCGTTGATTAAAATCTTTGTAATTCTTATAATGTTTTCTTTTATTTGAGAAAATTTCGTAAAGTCTCCGTTATTTAGTGTAACGTGCCACTGTCATTTTTAAGGTCTACTGACTACGTCATTTTGTCTTCACTGTAATAAAAAGGCAGTTAGTTGAACATGGTTATTTTTGTTTTCTAAAGTGTACGCGAACACCACACATTTAAATGAAACAACTTTTAAGTCTCTCTGTGACCACGGACCCTGCAAAGGGTTCGAAACGTCAGGATAAACATTAAAAAGTAATGTGTAAAATAAACGGGAGTAGATCCGTAAAAGTTGTTTCAGTTAAATGGTTATTTTTTTGAGTTGTCTCTTAATTAAAAACTATTAAATCTTTCAAGAAAAGAAATTAAAGAACCCACATAAGTTAAATGATTTGTCATGGTAAATTACCAGAGTAGATGGGTGTTTAGAAAAATAGCAAAGAAAATCGGTCATACCTGCTTATTAATAAAATAATTAAATAAATCTTGCAACAATTTTAATGGTGTAAGTTAATCGCATTAAAATAAAAATTTATTAATTACGGGTGATTATTGTGACTGTTCTTATCCTGAAATTCTTGTCTTAATGTGCCAGATTAAGACCGTAATACGTAGATACGGATCTGCAGTCTACGGATGTACAATCGCAGTTATTTTTATTGATTATTTTTAATGACGCATGCACTTAATTTATATATTGAATAATTTAAAGAGATTATATATTATTATTTAATAAAATGTATGAAACAAAAACAACCTTTCCTCATTCAAAGCTATATACATTTAAGTCAATGTTAACAAATCATAACGTTTAAAAAATTCACAGATTTCGCAGTCCCCGCAAGAATCGGAGCATTGAATATGAATAAAACAATTTACGAGAAAAAAAACATTTTATTTTAAATAACACAATTCCAACTTGAATGCACATCTCGCCTGCATCCACATCTTTTAACACCATTACCATGACGATCGGTCAATAATTAATAAAGCTACATTACTTTTTATATACGGAAATAACCGTTTTTCTACAATACCAAATCTAAAGGGACCACCTACAGATCACATTTATTAACCGATTTTCAAAAATTTTTCTCCATTTTGCAGCTAAACTAATGACCTAGGACCCATTTTTTCATTTTTCTTAAGTCGTTTTTTTTCAATATTTACAATTTAGAATACAAACACCCCCCCCCAACAAACCCGATTTTTTTACATTTTTCA
The DNA here is from genome assembly GCA_963082485.1 of Eudonia mercurella. NCBI lineage: Eukaryota > Metazoa > Arthropoda > Insecta > Lepidoptera > Crambidae > Eudonia > Eudonia mercurella. The sequence goes on along the minus strand of OY720044.1, from coordinate 10,857,345 downwards.
AAATTCCAAATAAAGTCTACAGCCGATTTTCAAAATTCAAAGCTCACACGTGTATCGATAAATTCCTCAACTCTTGGTACTATTTCCATCTCGATTCTCCCAAAATCCTCGAAGCAGGCGATTTGCATCTGATAACCATTTTCAATGGTAAAGAATTATAATAATAACTAGAGCTATAACATGTAAAATTAATGTTAAAACTATATACTTACGTAATAAAAGTTACTTTGTTTTTCTCCAAAATAATGTGCTAATACTTACAGATATTTTTCAAGAATATCTAGTAAGGTAACTGTGGAATTTTTCATAAATCTTTCGATTCCTACCAATTCTTACAAAACTGATCTAATTCTCATTTGCACTCCAATTAACTACGCGATATATTACAATTATCACCCCAAATGCTGCGATAGGTTACATCACTATCAAGGTCACGCTATTCCGCCGGCTCCATTCACTCACTCGATCCCTCCCTCCCATTCGTTCACACATGCGCACGCAAACCGCGACCGCGAAGCGAGCGAACGCTCTTCGCCGGCCGGCATTTTACTCGCATCATTCTTGTTATAGCCGGTGCGGTGTCAACAGGTTATTTATTATCACTAGAAGAAAGTACCTTAACAAATTTTAATAATGGAATTCGTCGGCAAGAGATACAAGATGACCTCCTCGGAGAACTTCGATGAATTCATGAAGGTTCTAGGTGAGTTATTTAAAGTTTTATTCGTTTTATGCGTTCGTTCTCGGAACAATATTTGACGCCGGCTACGGGCTACGTACGAGAGGCGGACGACCGACGCGTTGGTCGACCGATTAACGGCATATTTCTCTCGAATAAGTTTCTTTTTAATCAACCAACCTGTATAGGACCAGCGTGGTGGGTTAAGCCCGATCTACCCCATGTGCTAATATTTAATAAGAATGCCAAAGCCGGGTAGTGACACGTTTAGGCTGATTATGATGTCTCTTACGTATTTTAAATAGCTATTTAAACGCAGAATTTATGCCATGTTTTTTGTTATCGATTTTCCAATAATTCGGTACAGTTGCATGCGCTATGATCACGAATAATCATTTTTTTTTAAACTAGGTAAATATCGCGTTAATAATTACTCTAATGCAGGTGACCATGAAAGTTTAAAAAAATATATGGCGGGTTTTTTTTACAATACCTTCATTTTGTGAATCTCAAATAACGATGCAAGATGATTCGTTCAGTAATTTATATTGTTACCTACTTCGGCGTTGATTCGTTCTCTGAGACACTGTAAACTCGACTCGAGGTCCTAGCCTTTAGGCGCGCCCGGGATTCTAGTAGGGGGTGGGGAGACGCTTGCGTGATGACATCCCCTCTAGAGAATCTCCGAGAATCGTTCTGTCACTAACGGCTTAAGGTGTTTAATTCGGTCTTAACCCTTCAAGCGTCGATCGACCACCAAACGGCCGATAACAATTAAAATTCTATTGTCTGGTATTTGCGCGCTCGAGCTCGTAATGTAAAAGCAATATGTGGCTTATCTTTTTTAATAAAGGTATTGAGTACGAATTTAAGCTTGCATTAAAATTTATGAAAGAAGAAAAAAATTATTTCAATTTATTTATAGGTTAATTATATAAAAACTTGGTAACAAATTTTTGTGAGGGTAGGTATTTTATTAATGTGTTTTTTGCTTTTGGTGGTTACGGCGGGCGCCGGGCGATAGTGTGCTATTTAAATGTAAAATATTGGTAGATGGTTAGAAAATACTTTATTTTATTATAGAAATAGAAACAGAAATAGAAATTATTTATTGTATAACTGTATAATAAAGACCAAGATCAAGTGTCGCTATATGTACATATATCTCGTTACTATGTAGTGATTTTAAGCTAAATGCAATCCGCACCAGACAACCTTTAGATTGATTAAATAACGATTTATTATACAGAAAATTATGTTTTTCTGGTATTTAAAAAAAATATTATTTATCTAAAAACAAGCATTGCCATTCTTTGATTCATAAAAAAGTCCATACCTTTAATAGACATCGTCGCTACGAAATGGTAATAATATTATATGGATTCTTAATATTTTTTGTATAAAAAAAAATTGTTCGAAACCATGTCAATGACAATTTATCTAAAATTTTAAAAAAGACAAAGTGTTGAAAACTTTGATTCAACACTTTGTCTTTTTTAGGATTCGAACCCGCACCCCATGACATGCCGGGTCAGGTGCACTACCAACTATGCCATCGTGGCTCTAAAAACAATCATTGCCAATTTTAAATTCGCAAAAAAAATACATAAGTATCTTAAAAGACATCGTAGCAATACGAAATGGCAAAAATAATTTAAGATTCTTATTTCTTAGATATTTTTTTTGATCATCATCATCATCATCAGCTCATTTATTTGTCCCTACTGCTGGGGCACGAGCCTTCCCTATGGATGGATAGGGAGAACGGGCCGTAAACCACTACGCGGGCCTAGTGCGGATTGGTGGTTGTTAACGACTGCTTTACGTGCCTTCCGAAGCACGGAGGAGCTCGAGATAATAAAGTTTTGATCACCCATCCGATTACCGGCTTTTGCGAAAGTTGCTTAACTCGGCACTCACAAACCGGGCGTGTTAACCACTGCGCCATCGAGCTCCTTTTTTTTGATAACGAAATAAAATCCTGTTTGAAGCAGTATCAATGACAAATTACTATTTTAATATTGTAGGTAAAAGTTCTCATATCAACGGTTATATAACCGTGGAAGGACATTCGTAGTTAATTAAGTATGTATTTCATTATTACCTGCTAGATGACCCGGCGGACTTCGTACCGTGTTTCTTTTTTTTCTTTTTTTATAAGTATAGCCTATGTTACTCAGCGCTAATGTAGCATTCTAATGGTTAAAAAAAAAATACTTTGATTTTTACTCTGATAACTAATTTAGGGAGGGTAGCCTCCCTAAATTAGTTATTCAATAATCTATAATAATATATCATAAAAATAGTTACATATACACTTAAAGCATCCAACTATTCTACCTTCTAATCTTAATCTTGGGGTACGGTCCCAAGAGTGACGGCAATTTTTTTTTTTAACTTACCCACTTCTTGGAAATTGCCCATCATTACTATAATCACAAGTGACTTATTCGAAATGACAAACACACAATTCAAGTTGAGATTCAACATGCTTATACCACGGTAATAATATCTATTACCGTGCTTATACCGCCCGCATACCAATCACAGCAGATTGTTTCAATTAAAACCCCTCTATGTGAGTATCAGACTTAGATTGAAATGTTTTAGGGCGTTGTACACACGCCAACACATCTACCTATCCAAAACTGTCATATTTCTTCAATAAATGTTCAACCATATGCCTTATATAAATAAAGTTTAAAGTCTATTGCGGAAATTTGACAGTGGTAGTCTGATGAGCACGCGTATGTACTCCTACGTCAATTGTTATTGATTTGTTTGCGCTCTATCAATACTTGTTTGGAAGCTAAGGTCCGGACTCCACAACAGCGGCGACGAGGCGATAGGTGCGGAGATTGTGTGTCTTAAAACAACCAAAAATAATAGGGGGTATTGTCACCAATGTTCAACAGGAACCAGTGATCAATTTTTTTTTCTTTTAATCATTAAAAAAGTGAATTAAATATAAATGTTTAAATAATTTTTTACGCAAATTTTGTTGCGAACAAATTACAATATGTACAATATTATATATATATAATATAAGTATAATATGTATAATATATACAATATTTGTAAAAATATTATGATTGGATGTTAGTGACGGTAGTTGTTGACATTGAATGGGCGCGCCTTTGGCTTTCAAAGTAAAAAGTGTTGAATAATTTCGGCGGGCTGGTTAGAACCACGATAGCTCAATTGGAAGAGCACCTGACCCGGAATGTCAGAAGGGTGCAGATTCAAATCCTGCTCGTGGAAATTTTTTCAAGATTTGTGTTTTTGAATTAAATATTTTGAAAATACAGTGAAAAAATTAAATGCTTCCGACACAGATTAAAAATAAAAAGTAAAATTTACTAAAGCGTTGTGTTATCAAATTTGTGGTATTCATATATTGTATAAAGATGAATCTACATAGCCATCTGTTGCCATAACCGTTGGATAGATGGCACTCTGCCGCTAAAAAGCAGTAAACAATCAAAAAGCAGTGAAAAGATTCTGTGCTTACGTCAGTCTTGCCGGTAGCGTAATGGTCAGCGTTGCCGCCCGGATTGCGGAAGACCCAGGTTCGATTCCTGGCTGGGTCGGGAAGGCATTTAATTTTTTTCACTGTATTTTATAAATATTTCATTCAGCTTCAGTACAGCCATTAGCACTTAAAAATAAAAAGTAACACTGAAGAAGTGGTCAGTAACAGATTTAGTGTCTTACAAAAAAACAAACAGTTTTCTCTTTTACTCTAATTTGAAATGACGTTTACATGACAGGAACAAAACACGGAATAACTATTCCGACCTTATTGTTTATTTATTTGTAAGTCTTTAGCAACAATTAAATGTAGATCGGCAGCTTCCTAACTGTCATCTCGTAAAATTTCAGTAAAAATCAATGTTATTTTGTGGCGAGGAAATCTGTGTCGGACACTGGGCTTAAAGTGTCGGACACTGGGCTTAAAATGTCGGACACTGGTGCCACTATGATAGTTCAGTCAGGAGAAGCTCGATGGCGCAGCGGTTAACGCGCCCGGTCTGCGAATGCTAAACATAGGCAACTTTCGCAAGGGCTGTCATCGGATGGCGACCAAAAGTTTATCATCTCGAGCTCCACCGTACTTCGTTATTCATCATCATCATCGTCATCATCAGCTCATTTATGTCCCCACTGCTGGGGCACGAGCCTTCCCTATGGATGGATAGGGAGAACGGGCCATAAACCACCACGCGGGCCCAGTGCGGATTGGTGGTTGTTAACGACTGCTAATGCAGCCGGGACCAACGGCTTAACGTGCCTTCCGAAGCACGGAGGAGCTCGAGATGATAAATTTTTGGTCACCTATCCGATGACCGGCCTTTGCCAAAGTTGCTTAACCTCAGCACTCGCAGACCGGGCGCGTAAACCACTGCGCCATCGAGCTCCTCGTTATTAACAACCGCCAATCCAAATGGGCCCGCGTGGTGGTTTATGGCTCGTTCTCCCTATCCATCCATAGGGAAGGCTCCGTGCCCCAGCAGTAAGGACATAATAAGATAATGACAACGCCACATGCGCGTTCCAGCTAGATTAATTTTGAGAAATAATAAATTGATCTACAAAAAAATAGTAGGCTAGCACCTAAAATGCTAAGTTAGCATCTAAATAGTAGTTTAGGTGCTAACTTTGTATTTTTAGGTGCTAACTTAGTATTTTTGTGGGTTAGGTTAGGTTAGTTTGGTGATCGATTAAATACAACCCATTAATATTACTTTCACTTTTTAAAACAAACATTATTTTTAGTGCCGTTATCATAATGTGAGTAACATGAGCGCTGCTTTGTTTAAACAAACAGGATATTAAAGAGTTCATATCGTTTTTAGACAATCTATTATGTGTGTTGCCTTTCCCAATTCAGTTGAAATAGTATGACTTCAATGATAAAGAATGAATCATTTCTACCACACCTCTGGCTTCGTCGTGAGGTGAGGAAATATCGCGAAATTCAAATATTTTTAACGATTTTTTTTCATTTGGATTAAGTTAATAATAACTTTGAAATCGTGTGATACTTTATCCTTTTTTTTTTAAATAATTTAATGAAAAGTAAACTTTGTTTGTCTCAGATTATAAGTAAGCTCTTTCTATACTACGAAGCTATTTTAAGTACTTAAGCTATTCAAATCATTCGGAACATTTTATAGAACATAGATTTTTTTCAGTGATTTCTTCCCTTCAGATTTTGATGTTCTTACATTAAAGAAATTGGAAACGTAAAAAAATAAATAGATAGATAGACAAACACTTTAGTGCTTACACTATTATACAGAATACCTACTTGTAACAGAAAATTTTAAAAAGTAAGTAAGCAAAGGCGGTCTTATCGACACCACAGGACAAATAAGGAGACAATAATATTATTATATTTTAAAGTCTAAATTTGTTTATATATTTTTTTAAATTCTAGTTTTCTCATAACTTTTCCACCAACATTCCATTCGATAGGATAGGTACTGTAAATAATGATAGTACATACTATAAAAAATATGGCACCATAAAGATTAAAAATTTTAAAGTTTATATGAGCATCAAGATTAGACACCTTGGTATCGTCGCACGAGTATTTGTCCTTATATTTAATTTATGTCCCTTCATAGTAACTTAAGTACCTATTTTACTTTATTTAATAATGACATTAAAGTCATTATACATTTATATAGGCAAATAAAGCTGCACCACATAAACTTACAGCATAGCAATGTTTTGGAATATTTTTTTATAAATAGCAAAAAAAACCTAAACATGTGTTTAATGATACTAAAAATAAATTAAACCGATAATAACAACATAGGGTAAATAAAAACTTCTATTATTACAAGAAATATTTATAAAGAACGTAATTTAGGCTTACCATGATTGTACCATTAAAATTATTGCGAATGAAATAAAATAATAAATAAAAATATATAAAGTAGACCGCTAACAATTACAAATAATTATTAGTAACTCACAACAAAAAAACATGGTAATAACCCCGTTAATAATCATTATTCTAACGCTAACAATTGCCTAAATATATGTCACTTTTAATAATAAAAAATAAAAATAATATATAATATAAACTTTTATATTTATACTATTTTCAAAAATTACGTTTATTTTTGCTTTTACTTTTACATAGAGGTGCTCTACCTACGCAATTAACGCTTCGCCTTACGTAATGTACGTTAGCATTATTTTCCTTTTACGTAATTGAATGAGTTGCACGTAACATGATAAAAGTTCAATATAATAATGCGGACAAGCTTTTACCTCAGAATCTCAAAATAGAAACACACAAGTAATATTTTTATTATTTTGAATTTTGCATTGACAACACTTTAAAGTTACAAAATTAAATTTTACTTGAAAGAATCAACCAGCCTCAGGAAGATTTTTTTTTTATATATTGACACATAGTGACCACATCCTGCCTGATGGTAAGCTTGAGTTGGAATCGAACCCACGACCTTTGGATAGCCGGTCCAATGCTCTGACTTGTGACCACTGAGCTACCGGGGCCTCGGTACACAGGAAATAATAACAAATTACGTGACTAAACTTTTTAGGAATTATTATTTTATTTTTCAGAATCTGAAATATGTTTCATACAACAGAGACGGTTGATGATGTGTTTCATTGGTTGGCTTTGTTTAACACAACCAAGAAACATTATTATATCGATTAATTTTGAAATCGCAGCTTGCATTTTTAATATCTATTCTCAATAATTTTATTAAGTTATATCAAAAAATCAAAGAACACAAGGAATCTACTTTTTGCGGTTTAACTTAGTATGATGTTAAAATGTTTGTTTATTTGTAAAATTTTCTAAAGTAAAGTAAAGTGTCCTTCTATGGTAGGGCATTATCCAATTGTTTAACGCTGTAAAAGAAGGAAGGGAAATAATTGCTAAGTTTGTTGCCGGTTATTCTCAGTACAAGGTCTTCAGAGTCCCGCCCTGTGTAGACTATCTAACCGATGGCATAGATAGTGACATTCATAAGTGTTATTTTGTAGCATAAACTGAAAAAAATATTTTTAATTTGAATTTAATCCAATAAAAAAGGGTAAATAGATTCTTATTAATATACCTAACATTTTTATTAACTTTTTGTTTACCTATTGTCATTTTTATTTTATGATAATGTGAATGTTTGTGTGTGTATAGTGTTCAAATAAATATTTTATACTAGTTGTCGCCCGCGACTTGGCGAAGACTATACTATCCGACAGGAACCTGTTACCGGGATAAAAAGTATCCTATATTTTAGTCCTTGTCATGGTCTGTCTATGTGCAAAGTTTCATCCAAATTTTCACGTGATGCGCGGTCAAATAAACAGACAAACAGATAAATAGACAAAAATTCTAAAAACTGTTGGAACGTGTTCTGTTATCGATTCTAAGTATCCCCAGCCAACTTTTTTTCGAATATCTTCCATGTACAAACTTTCGACCCTCTTTAGATTTATTATAGGTATAGATAGATAATTCATTTATAACATAGTATACATATATACATATAGTTCCTTAAAGGTTAGCTCGCATGCAACAAGGGTTTAAATACAAATAAAAGAAATTCATTAGGTAAATAATAAAAAATAGGTACAAAAAGTATATTGTTTCATTAGGTACCTACTTTCTGGATAACTTTTGATTTCTCTAGCGGTTACGTCCGACATTGAGTGAAAAGGTCAAAGGGGTTCAAACCAACTTACTTAATCAACATTTACTTTGGACTTTAGGCACTGTAATTCGTTGTTATTTCATTCGTCATTGACATTTCAAAATGGCCGATATTCCACTACAATTTTGATCTTTATTGCCATCGAGATAAGGGTACGTGGATATATGAATTCTTCGATTATGAACAATTAGCAGAATGATTGCACTCATTACCTCCTCGGTAGGATGTATAAGGCGATCTTTGTTTACAAATACTGTTTTTTTCCTTTATCTATTCTGAGGTCATATCATTGGTGCTTATGAAAGATAATTAATATATTATGATGATGCATTGAATCAAGAATTCGTTATATTATGTAAATTACATTAAAGAAATCGGTTGATAACCAGTCGCATCACAATATAGATACACAACATTACCTACTAACAGTGATCGACATTCCTTCCCTATGGCTGGATAGGGAAAGATTTTTTTGCTTTAATCATTAAAAATATCCTCGTGTGGTGCCGGGGGTAAAGAATTGCACCACCCCATCACTTCCCGTGGGTGTCGTAGAAGGCGACTATGGGACCATTCCAGAGGATGGGCAGCAGCGTCTCTCTGTGATTATTCTCACCTTACTGCGATTGCCAAGCGTGGCGATTATGGCAAATTCCCCTCAAAATTATTTATTGAGAGAGGCCTTTGTCCAGCTGTGGACGTCTTTTTGGCTAAGATGATGATGATGATGATTAAAATAGGGGTTAGCAACTCTTTTTAGTCTTTCCACTAACTTTTTTTTTACTTTTTTTAAAAGAGTTAATTGCTGCACTGAAGCTGAATTAAATATTTATAAAATACAGTAAAAAAATTAAATGCCTACCCGACTCAGCCAGGAATCGAACCTGGGTCTTCCGTAATCCGGGCGGCTGCACTGACCATTATGCTACCGGGAAGGCTGACGTATGCACTGATTTTTTACACTGCTTTTTAATTTTAGAGTGCAGTCTTCGATCGAAGAGTGCAGTACTTTTAACGACACAGTGCCATCTATCCAACGGTTATTGCAACCGATGGCTACTTTACAGATGAAATACCACAAATAGAAAATTTTAGTTTTTATTTTTAAGTGCTAATTGCTGCACTGAAGCTGCATTAAATATTAAATGCCTACCCGACCCAGCCAGGAATCGAACCTGGGTCTTCCGCAATCCGAGCGGCTGCACTGACCATTATGCTACCGGGAAGGCTGACGTAGGCACTGATTTTTTACACTGATTTTTAATTTTTGAGTGCTTTTAACGGCAGTTTCACAACCTGCTTCCTTGCTGACATCCCATAAAAAAAATTTCAATGAAAAAATCGATGTTATTTTTTGGCGACGAAAATTGTGTCGAAACACATGTGCCACTACGATGTTTGTACAATTAATTAATTCGTCTGTTCACTAATTAATTCTAATGCTTTTATTTTCTACCAAATAATTTATTCTAACGGAACATTTTAATAATGGACTTCGCATTATGTTAATGTACCTATGAATAGCCACATAATTACAAATTAATACGTGTTATGGCATTGAAGCACTCGCGCGCCTCCTGGTGCCAGACGAGGTGAGTTACAATTCTCGCTTTCGTTAACGGATTTATTTATTCATCTATTTATGGACCATCAACAGAGTTACATGACAAAATACAAAGTTATTAGATACATATTTATTATTACTAGTGGTCGCCCAGTGACCGTAATTTTATTAAGGCTGCACGGATTGTATCCTAAGCAATGAAAAATTAAAAAAGATAGAATGTAAGTTTGGATTGGCATTGGACTTCTTGGCGGGAAAGTGAAGAGTCATGTCTGCGGTTTTGTTTTATTTTCTAAAATTTGTGTTATGTCGAATATTAATGTGAAATAATGGTGGATTATTAACCGTTAAGTGTTCGTGAGTGTGCATGAGTGTTGGCAAATGAAACAAAACAGTGCAACGTCACTAATCAAATTCTCTCAAGAAGTCCGCTTGAGGACTTAGTAAAGCCCCACATCTTTACTGAGATACTCGAGGGGTTGGGGGTATATCATTTCTCACTTCTCATTTCCATTATCATTCATCATCATCATTTCCATTATCATTCATCATCATCTTTAGGATTATAATACTAATGAAATTAAGAAACTAATGACATGGCAGCATGGTCTATGACCTTAGCCGGTTCCTCAGAGAACAAACTATTAAAAAAAAAAAAAAAAAATTGGATTGGCATTGACAGATGTCAAACAATACGTGTGTGTCAAATACATGGTAGTAAGTGAAGTGAGTGATGGTATGAGTATTTGGAACCCTACTATGTTTATACTAAGGCTGCGTTTCCACCAGAGATAGCGAAATCCACCAATAGGATTCCTTCATTGCCCTTGCAGGATAAAATGGAATTCTCCTATTGGTGGATATTTACCTCGCGCATCTCTGGTGGAAACGCAGCCTTAATGTGGCGTCGGGTCACTAATGGCGAGTACAATTTTGTAATAATTGAAGCCTTGGAGGTCTAATTCCTAGGTCGGGCATAGTTTTTTATAATTTTACGAGGCATAACCCCAGTTTGTGATCACCGACCGGTATTCCTCCGTGCTTCTGAAGGCACGTAAAGTCGTTGGTCCCGGCTGCATTAGCAGTCGTTAACAACCACCAATCCGCACTGTGCCCGCGTGGTGGTTTATGGCCCGTTCTCCCTATCCATCCATAGGGAAGGATCGTTCCCCAACAGTGGGGACATAAAATAAGCTGACGATGATGATGAACCGGCATTCAACTGTGGAGATCCTTAAAGGCCTTTCCGATCCTTAAGGTCCAGCAGTGGACATCCTTTGGCTGAGATGGTGGCGACGATGATGATTCAATTGGGCAAGCGTGGTGATTAATACCAAATTCAATTCCGATACTATTGCGATACTTTGATACACGACGACTACAAATATCCAACATAGCATTGTACTACTGTACTCGCGACTTCGTCCGCATGTATTTGAGATTTAAAAAGAAACTCCTTTTTAATCGACTTCAAAAAAAGGTGGAGGTTCTCAATTCGGTTAATGTTTTTTTTATGTTTGATACCTCAGAACTCCGTCATTTACAATTTGGAAAATTCTTTTTTCATTTGAAAGAATATAGATTGGTCCCATTATTATCAAAATCCAGTTCTGATGATGGAATCCTTAAGGAATTGAGGGAACTCCTCAAATATTGTAGGCATACCTATAGCAGTTTTGGTATTTTTTTTTTACTTTTTAGTGCAATTTTTTCAGTAAAAGATTTTGGAGTACGTTTTTTTAAATTTTCTTTTAAAATAAAATATAACCTGTTACCATGATACCCGCAAGGATTGTAGCTTTCTATCAGTGACAGAATTTTTGAATTGGACAGAGATTATAGCCCCTACATACAAACAAAGTCACGAAGTTCAAGTTCAAGTTGTTTATTGCATTCATGTACAGTAAGTTACAGGTGGTTCTTATATATAACAAAGTAGTGCAGACATGACACCCATTAGGGTATAGCAAAGCTTATAATGTTACAATGTTTTTACAATGCATTTAGAATTTTTATTATGAAACGTCAGAGAAATGTAAGAGGTGACTCTTTATTAATATCATCATCACGTTTACAAATACTAAATTTCAAGTATCAACATCAATTATTCCCACTATCTCTGGTATTTTATACATTCCATGAGAAGTTGTAAGATACGTCATGATGATGTGAAGTGGATGTATGAGTGAACCGGTTCGTTGCAAGAGTTCAAAGCACCACCGCTATCGGGCGATCCTCTCCATTAATTAGGAAGATCCCTCCCATATGAATATCCCGGCATAGTTGTCAGGCACCCATTGAACATTGAGCGGCCATTAGGGTTGTCAACGAAACTATTTATATTAAATGTGATGAGTTTGACATTCACTCTCATAAAAAGGTTAGTCATGTTGAGCAATTTAAACTACCAATGTATTGATCTAATAAAAAAAAACTGGTTTAGAATCTTAAAATAATTTCACCAATTGACCCGCCATCGCCAGCGTGGATTGGTTAATGTTTCAATTCTGGCCAACTTTAAAGTAACATCAGCTTTGTAATTTTTATATTAACCATAAGTACTTAATTTAGTTGATAAATCAAAACAAAATTCTATGTTTATCCGATTATGATAAAATTGTTCAAAATCAAAATATTTATTAAGCCATATATATTTGGCAGTGGCATATTTAGATACAATAAAGACTAGATTGTCTACTTGTAAGTAGTTTGTGTATTTAGATTATAGTATACTGTAATTAATTATAGTTACAAAAGATTAAATGTAATAAATAAACTGTCAATGGACCTAAATAATTAAAAATAAATAAATAAGTGTAACATACCACGAAACATCATATACGCAAAAACTTGGCAACCTTTTGCAAATGTTGCTAAAATTTCAAAATCTCAAAATTCCATGACACATCCTCAGCGATGCGTGAAGTCGTGCTTCCATCCTGTTCAATAATGTCAATCGCCATCAAATGAAATGGAGGCAAAGCGTTTCCCAGCCGTACAATAAAAGTAAATCGCCAACCCTATCAGCAATTGTCGTAAAATGGTCAACAATCAACTTCAATTGACGTCAATAAGATACGAGACGGTTCGTCAAGCCGTTTCTATGGCGCAGACGGGGGGTTCCGGCCTACTGGATTTGCTACTATTCAGCAATTAATGCCGATCGCGCTATTCAAAATGATAATTAAGCTATATAAAAGCTATATAACGGTAGCACATGACTCTTGTGTTTGTTCGAAAGCAAATAAGCACATTCGTACAATTTCCATGTTCGTACAATTGTACTACTTGTACATTTTTGACTAGACGACATTTTTATGTTATCAGTTTTTAATAATTTAATTTCTGATGAAATTATTAGATAAAGATAAAGCTAGAGATAAAGATAAATTTTATTGCAATAAAATTGTGTAGATACATAGCAGGTCTTGAGCATAATAATGGGAACAAACAATTTACCCTAGTCGGGCATGCAATAGTAGGTAGGTACATGTTACAAAGAAACAGCCTGAATATTTCGGTACAAAAACAGCATAGCTGTTTTTGTACCGAAATATTCAGTCAAACTGTAGAACGCCTTAGATTCCAGAAAACTGGAAGCAATTCTACGCCACAATATTTGTAAAATTGTACAGAAGGGTAGTGTAACAAAGTTGTACTTTAGCATACGGAAAATAAATGAAATCTTTTCGATTCTATTCAACGAATGCGGAAATGGCATGGGGAACTTGTACGAATAAGACTAGAATATTTTTAAAGAGTTTGCTAATAGCTAGTTTGAAAGTACCGGAGGCCCATCTTTCACCCCTCCCAACTCCTACTCCCTCCTCAAGATCCAACTCATTCCTCAAGGCCGGCAACGCATCTGCGAATACTTTGGTTTTGCGGGTGTCCATGGGCGGCGGTGATTACTTTCCATCAGGTGCCCCGCCCGCTCGTTTGCCTCCTTCTAACATAAAAAAAAAGCTTCAGATGGCATTTTTGGCGTCATCTGACCTAGTACAACTTTTATTTACCCCTCGATTACGAAAATGAGAATCTTAACGTCAAAATTGCAACTCGCGTCATCTATCTCTAGCAGGCGCTGTTTTAGCCATACAGATTCTTGTTTTCGTAAACGTAATCGCGTTAGGCACTTTACGATTTTTCGCTGCATCAGTAACATTCTAAAATCGTAATATTTCGCGATTCGCACGAGGGGGCGAAGCACCCACGCTTCCATTCCATCACAATGAACTTGACCGGAGATAAAATGATACAATTGTTATTGCGTGTGGGCATCGCTGTGATTTGCTTATCTGGAGGTCGGTTCTTGATGCACTGCAGCTGGATTCAATACTGGTATTTGCGCAGGAGGCTAATAATGCTGGATACAATATATATAAAGTAATAGGTATATAGATCTTTGAGAGTGACTTTGAGAATAACTAAGACACCCTGTTTAGTGATAAAGTTATAAAACGCTTTTAAATAATTATATTCTGGGTATAATCGATATCATCATTCATCAGTCAATAAATATATATATATATATATATCGATGTTAGGAATCGGTCACAGTAATTAACTACTAATTAAACAACTATTTTACTTACCAGAAAAGTGGCTAGTTTATTTACAAATCAGATAATATTAGTCGGTACCATTATTAGATATTTTAACTGATCCCTGTTTCGGCGTTCAAACCATGACTAGATTATCTACATGTCATTTTAGTATGCGTGTGTTTGTGAAAAGTAAAAAATTAACAAAATGTTATTCTTTAACTTGCTCGGAAATCACTTCCATCTGAATAGATGGAAAATCTCCAATTTCTTTACATTTGAGGCGAAATAAATTGAATCAATATAACTATTGTTTGTTCATGCATGTGTTCAGTTTCAATATAAATATTGCATGGGCAATGCAAAATAACAATTGAATTGAAAAAATACTTCATAATAAATAGTATATAATATACCTATTTATTGTTAGAAAGTTCTTTCTCTCAACCATTTTATTTCACACTAGCTGACTCGGCGGACTTCGTACCGCTTTGACAGTTTCCATCATTGAGTTAAATATACATACATCAATGGTTTCCATGACAACGAAACAAACAAATCATTTTGTATTGGAAAATTAAAATGTCGTTTTTAGTACATTTTTTTTTATATAGCCTATGTTACTCAGCGCTAATGTAGCTATTCTATGGTGAAAGAATTTTTTAAATCGGTCCAGTAGTTTTTGAGTTTATTCGTTGCAAACATACATACATACAAAAATACAAAGGTTTCCTCTTTATAATATTATTAGTATTAGTATAGATCTCTAACTTCATTTATCTTATCAAATTGTTTCAGTTACATTCAAACAAAATTCTTGAAGTTCATTTGACATTTTAACCCAGCAGAAAGATAACCAAGGAATGTTCATATGTATCGCACTTAAAAAAGTTTTATCTCTAAAGTGCATTTTCAAACTAAACTGAAGAAATAATAGATATCTCAGTTCATTCAGTAACAGCAGGTTGGCAACGTCTCCTATAGATAATGACACATGGTTGGACATTGAACCCACTATATTTAGCTTTGTGACGCCTAATACTATGCACGATTAAATTACTTACATAATGTGCATCTTTTGTGGAGATAAAATCATACTTGGTTCACGCAAAGGTTGAGATATTCATCTAACTAATTATGGTAGAATGCTAAGAATTAGCAAGTTGAAGTGGCAGTGGGCCGGCCATATCTGGCGAAGAACCGACAACCGCTGGGGTAAACGTGTTCTTGAGTGGAGACCACGAATCGGCAAACGTAGTGTAGGACGACCTGCGGCCAGGTGAGATGATGACCTGCAAAAGACTGCAGGCAGATGCTGGATGCGTCAAGCTGAGGACAGGGCGCTATGGCGCTCATTAGGGGAGGCCTATGTCTAGCAGTGGACTAAGATAGGCAGATGATGATGAATTGTGGTAGTATTAACACTCACTTCTCAGAACAGAGATAAGGTAGCCAGCGCCTTAGGTCAGGATTCCGGGTGAAGTCCGCTTCTACTTACGGCATCATCAGGTGAAATTAAGGACAAGTGCGAACAAAAAAATAACGTGTAGGTTTTAATGAAAACATTTTTTTTGGAGTAAGTTTTCTTATTGCCCTAGTAAGCATTTTCAGCGTCACCGCAGCATTTGGCGGCGACGAGAAACGTAAAGGGTTCCTCAAGCCGTGTAAAACGAAACACCGTCAGAGGAGCTTTCTAGAGGGAATGGCATCACGTACTAATGCTTGTCCCCATTCCCTACTAGATTATCCGAGGGGTTCGGATCAGATCGGTATCTAAACCAGTCTAGTGATTAAATCACCGGCCTCTGACCTAGAGGTAAGTACTGGGTTCGATTCCCAGGGTTCTATGAGTAGAGGACATAGTGTTGGTAAACCTTGCTGTAACTCATAATAATGGAAATCATTAACACTCACTCACTGTTAGGTTTTAATGAAACTTTAATCGTCTCTATGGTCTAATGATGAAATCTCCGGTGTCAGACGCAGAGGTCCCTGGGGGGTAACCACGAGCTCTTTTAGCAGTATTATTGCAGTTGTGAAAACGAGATCGGTAAAATTTTCGATAATCGATAAAATCGATAAAATTTTAGAATTTGATATGTGATATAATAAATAATATTTTTGTAATTTTTATTAATAATATTTAAAATTAAATTAATATTTAAAATAGATTCAATTAATATTTGCATGCCAGTTTTGGTAAAACATGTTTGTACATTCTATTATCATGACCAGCTATATTACCATGTTTTAGGCGAATAAATGATTTTTGATTTTGAGCCGCGTGTAGCGGCGAATATACTCGCGTCTCTTTTCCACAACTGCAATAATACTGCTATAAGAGCTCATAGTCAGGGGGCAGGTTGCATTCCCAGTTGAGTGGCAAACAAGCTATTGCACTCGGTTTGGTTTGTGGTACTACACTGCCATCTTATCTTAGTTTTTCGCTATAACAACAATTTTAATAGCATTGTTGCGTTGCGGCAGTTAGAGATTAGCTGTGAAGTGCACTTAAATCATGGGCCTACAAAAATATGATTTACTGAACTTAATAGTATAACAAAATCGAATGACTGAGTAAAATTCTAGGTTTTCATGCTAGCCGTTGCCCAGTAGTCCAAATTCGACCGAAATTTACAAAATATGCAATGTTTATACAACGCAATGTTACACATATTATATAAAAAACCGGCCAAGTGCGAGTCGGACTCGAGCATGAAGGACCTGTTATCGTTAAAAAATTGGAAAAAAATAACGTTTGTTGTATGGGAGCCCCCCTTAAATATTAATTTTATTTTAATTTAATTATTTATTTTTAAAGTGAATAATATAACTGTCCCTTCAAATATTTTTATTTATTTTATTTTAATTTTATTATTATTTATTATAATTTTTTCCCCCGTGTGGTGCCGGGGATAAAGAATTGCACCACCCCATCTCTTCCCGTGGGTGTCGTAGTCGTCGTGTTGTATGGGAGCCCCCCTTAAATATTTGTTTTATTTTAATTTAATTATTTATTTTTAAAGTGAATATATAACTAAACTAGCGGTGCCTCGCGGTTTCACCCGCGTTAAGAAATATTTTCGCGTTTTTGCAACATTTTTCATTTCTGCTCCACTCTTATTACTCATAGCGTAATGTAATATAGCCTATAGTCTTCCTCAATAAATGGACTATTCAACACAAAAATAATTTTTCAATTCGAACCAGTAGCTCCTGAGATTAGTGCGTTCAACCAAACAAACAAACAAACTCTTCAGCTTTATAATATTAGTATAGATATTCTGTGAATATTTCAAGCGTCTACCTGTTGCCGTTATCAATATCGAGCAAAAACGAGCAAAAAAAATCAAGTTTGTTGTATGGGAGCCCCCTTAAATATTTATTTTATTCTATTTTTTAGTATTTGTTGTTATAGCGGCATCAGAAATATATCATCTGTGAAAATTTCAACTGTCTAACTATCACGGTTCATGAGATACAGACGGACAGAAAGACAGACAGACGAACGGACAGCGGAGTCTTAGGAATAGGGTCCCGTTTTAGCCTTTGGGTATGGAAGCCTAAAAAATATATCTTATTTATTATAGGTACTTACTTTCCATATTTATGGACTTTAACTATGGTAAATCTCGCATCGCTCGCTCGCTCGCTTCGCTCGAAATGCTCATGAAAAAGGTTAATAGTGGTTTCTTTACGTATAAATATTATGTAGATGTTTTAGTAATTGTATGAAAATCAAGACAATCACTTGTATGGAATAAAAATGCTTCACCACCGGTTTTCGTGTTCATTCAATAGGCACTTCGATAAATCAAATTGAAACAAATCATTCCTTGATAGTTCCAGCACATGAGTAGGTATAAGTATTTATACCTACTCATGTGGTTCCAGAGTGTCGCCTAACAAATACTTTTTATAGTGTATAATGGACGTTAAATTATAAAATTGCGCCAATTTAAGAGGTCGTTGTCCTTGACGTCAGGCCACGCGACCTCGACCAATGGCGGAGAGCCGCGCCTTCTCTATAACCAATCACAGCGCTGGATTCTGCTGTATCGATCTACAAGCTACAAGTTTTATTCGTAGTTTGTGCTCATATGATTCATCCGGGTAATGGATGCGAAGAGTGGCCCTATGCGAAATCATACGCGCCGCCATATTTTTAAGTGTGCGGATTTACACTTCGTTACACAAAAGCCTAATATGTAAATTACACATTAGTTGGTTTACAGGTAACCTACCTATCATGAGAGGAAAAACGATGACGAAGCAAGATGATAGATTTTGATAACCGAATAGGCAGGTAGATAGGTTGTATAATAATAGGACCGAATTCAGATGTCTGGAGCTCTTCCGTGCTTCAGAAGGCACTTTAGGCGTTTACATTAATTTCCTTTGCATATTTTTATTTAAGCAGTTTTTCTTGCGAAGCCATATAATAATTGTGACCTGGTGGGTTACTCTTGAAACACAATTGCAATAATCAATTTCCAATCCCAAATATAAAAAATTCAAATGGCACTCTTAAAAGCGATAAATAGTGCTACATTGGAATTATATTGCGTGGAAATTGAGTGAACAAATTATTATCGAGATGGGGCGTTCCAATATTGCGAAACTAATCCCAATATCGATACATATTAATCGCATTGGAATTGTATTGAGATTGAGTTTGCGTCAAGAGTAGCCTACCTGTTCTGGGTGTCTGATGCGAGTTTTATTTGTTCGATCACTTTAAAGAAAATAAGAAATCGTACCTATGGCAATATTTTAACTCTCCTAGTTAGGCGACAGGAGATGGCATCGCATGCTACCATATTGCTGCAACACCAATTCACGATGTAGATAGTTTTATCATCATCAGCTCATTTTATGTCCCCACTGCTGGGGCACGAGCCTTCCCTATGGATGGATAGGGAGAACGGGCCATAAACCACCACGCGGGCCCAGGCGGATTGGTGGTTGTTAACGACTGCTAATGCAGCCGGGTCCAACGGCTTTACGTGCCTTCCGAAGCACGGAGGAGCTCGAGATGATAAATTTTTGGTCACCCATCCGATGACCGGCCTTTGCGAAAGTTGCTTAACTTCAGCACTCGCAGACCGGGCGCGCCATCGAGCTCCTCAGGTAGTTTTCTCTAGCCAAATTATTTACCAAACGCTCGGAACCATAAATAAAGTAACAATAAGTTATTTTGCTGATAAGGATACATGCCTGACAGTACAAATTAAACTTATCAATGTATATATATTTGCTTATGAAAAGAAAAAATAATTAAAATTTAAAATTACATTTTAAATTATTCATTGAGCATGTAATATTTGCAGTGCCCTTGCAGGGGTCTTGTGTGAACTGTGTTTAGTTTTAAGATCTATTGTACCTACACTAAGAATAGCAAATAAAAAAATTGTTATTGTATTTGAAAATACAATTTCAAATTCAAATTTCAATTGTATGTGAATATACCTACTACTACCTATTAATATTTATACTACCTACCTATTATACTTTTGGTGTGAAATGTCCTTGTTACTGTCACAGCTACTATGTTTGTTAGCGGTTCGATCGCAGTTTTGATCCTAGATATGCAAACATGTTTATTCTGTTAGCTCAATAATTTCCCTGCTATTTTAGGTCTATTATTGTGTATCTGTCATTGGTTTTCTGATGTATAACTGCATAGCTACTCTTTTTTTTTGTTACTGTTGATTCACCTAAGAAAATAAAATAAAATAAAAATAAACAATATAAAATATGACATAGGGTAGGTATTATGGCACCAGTGTTCGAAAGGAGCCAATTATCGACACCTTTTTTATTTAATCACTAGAAAAAAGGATCAGTAACTTATTTGTGATTATTGCGGCATTTAAATACAGACTTACAGCCGAAATTAATAACCTATCCTCAGCACGAGATAGGCCTACTAGTGCTTTGTTGCTTAGTTATTTCTGTTAATTATCGGAAAATAACAGCGGTTGCTTGGTAACTAAACTAAGATAGGCCTAAAGAGATAGGTTGTTAATTTCGGCTGCTAGCTCTCATCCAAATATAATTAAAATTTTAATAATATTCTATATTATTATTTGGCGATGAAAACTGTGTCGAACACTGAGCTTAGTGTCGAAAACAGGTGCCAATACAATTAATAGGTAGATAGGTACTCCTTGGCGAGAATTTGAACTCAATAAAACTTTTTCGAATTAGATTAAATTCTTAAGTCATTATAAATAGGTAGGTAGGTAAGCAGTTATTTTTATTTATTTATTTAAACTTCTTCAACATATCTATATATTACATGGCGTACTTAATGCCTGAGGCATTCTCTACCAGTCAACCGTAGGATGGTGCAGAGATTACATTGGTAAGTGCAATTAAGTGCGATTGAGAACGTATCGATTATAGGAAGTCGTGTACGTGATCTTAGGTCTCCGATTACTTCCTTGACCTGTTGGAGCTGGGCTAGAACCGCTACTCCATTCACTGAGTGCATCTTAAACATGACGGCACAGATAGGGTTGAACAACTCGTCAAGTCGCATGAAAAGTGTACAATATAAAAAAATTGCACCAGTTGTTTTTGCATCTGAACTCCATTTTCATTCAACTTCAGGTGGAATGAAGTCATTTGCCGTGCTAATTATAAAAAAAGCATTTTTGTAAGTACAACGACCATTAGCCTTCCCGGTAGCATAATGGTCGGTGCAGCCGTCCGGATTGCGGAAGACCCAGATTCGATTCCTGGCTGGGTCGGGTAAGCTTTTAATTGTTTCACTATATTTCATAATTATTAATACTAGGGGTCGCCCAGTGGTCGAAATTCGACCGTAATTTTATTAAGGCTGCACGGATTGTATCCTAAGCAATGAAAAATTAAAAAAGATAGAATGTGAGTTTGGATTGGCATTGACAGATGTCGGCCGCATTAAAGACAAACAATACGTGTGTGTTATGTTGTTTTTGTTGATTTAAAGTTTTTATGCATAATATAAAAAAATATATTAACATTCGGATAACCTTCTCTATATAAACTATAAGTGTGCGAAATTTCATACTCCTCCGTCCGCGCAATTTTCGTAAAAACGGGTACAAAGTTTTTGCTTCACGTATTAATATATAGATTTAGTAAATATAAGGATCTATTAAAAGAGTAGCAACCAGTTTTAACTTCAAAATCTGTTATATTTAAAGTATTATAATTAACCAATCTCACATATAAAAAAACGTCGTAGGCAGCCCTGAGTCTCAGTAGAATGCACAATTCCCGATGGAGGCAAGGCTTAGTTTCACTTGTGGAATGCGGTTGGTGCCTTGTATGTCAGCGACAGACTGCCTTAGGTACTTAATTAGATTCAGATCAGATTTATATTTAGTCTTGGTAGGTAAGAAAATACGTTGTTTTTTTTTCAATCTAACCCTTTCAATGTTTTGTTGTTTTTTTCTTTTATTTTTTTGTACCTACCTAATAACTTGACCACAACAATTTAAATATTGTATCTTTGATGAACACGAGCCTTCATACATAGGGAGAACGGGCCATAACAACCACGAGGGTTCAGTGCGGATTGGTGGTGGTTGACGACTGCTAATGCAGCCGGGACCAACGTACGTTACCTTTTAAAGCACGGAGGAGCTCGAGATCTCGAGATGATAAATTTTTGGTCACCAATCCGATGACTGGCCTTAGCGAATGTTGCTGTACTTTAGCAATCGCAGACCGAGCGCGGTATGTGCTATTTATTGTTTTATGGAGACCGTTTGGCTCTTTACGGTAGACGTAACTTAAATTGGATATGATGGTAAGTGACGGTGACAGCAGTTGTTTTCTTTATAGTTGCCAAAGTATGCGCTGATATAACGATCTCAACTTGCCTCGCCTTATACGAACAGTTCAACAAACGTTTAATTACAGTTAATATTGCTCTTGATACATCGGCATTAAGGAATTCGCATGTCTGGAGTTTTACTAGGAAGCGTGCTAACACTGTGGTGTAGTTCTAAAGCTACTGAGCTTTACGGCACTGTATTAAAGCTTCAATTGCCCTGTCGGTTTTAACATTTCATTTCTCGCCTTATGGATGAATGGGTTCGAGCTCGTGTTAAAATTATAGTCCAGTTTTTAGTACGATTTTTATAAAAAGCTGGCGCCTTGAGAATACTTAAAGAAGTCGTGGTAGCCAGTCATAAAATTATATTGCGAGGTGTTGCTTATATTATGTATAATAGGTTTGTTTATAATTTGGTTAGGTTTGGTATACTAAGCTATACGAGCAATGGCTAGATAACGACTGCAAGAAAACACAGAGAAAGATATTTTTTTTTATCAATTTGTTCAGTGCGTTTTGCACATTGTCAAATATCAAAGTTAGGGAAAGATACTGTAGAATAAAGTTTTTTTTTGTTTATAACACTTAGTTTAAAAACTCTAAATAAAAAGAGATAGGAAAAGAAAAAAAACATCATTATAAAATTGAACTTTTACCACATTAATTGATTATAAGTTTTTGTGTAATATTTTAACAAAAGTCTCGTACGTACATTTACTAGAAAAAAATCAACCAGCTTTATAAGCTCTCTAATGCTCTGACCGCTAAGCCTCGGGGGTTTGGTAGCTCAGCGGTCAGAGCATTAGACCGGTTATCCAAAGGTCGTGGGTTCGATTCTTACTCGAGTTTCCTGGGGTGGTCTAGTTTTTTCTAGTAAAATTTTATCGTGTTCACAATATACAAAATTATAGAAACACTCGTAGTTCAACGTAGGTACGTAGGTGGTGCAGCTTTAAACGTTTATATTGTCGCTAGATAAGTAATCTTTATCAATTTTTACGACTGATCAGAGATCACCTACATAGTATCCAAGCAAGTACTTATATTAAAGTCAATAAAACATTTTTTATTAGGCAAGATTATAGGAGGTAGGTAACGTGGTAAAAATCCAATATCAAATGCAATAAAAAAGTTTATCAGATCGGTGCCAACTTCAAACAAGATTATTTATGAATTTTCGTTACTAAGCGGGCGACGCACTTGCAATATCGATCGCGCCTTTTTTTTGTTACTCTGTTTTTTTTAATTTAAGTACGTGCGCCTTTACCACATGATTAAATTAGATATATTTACTCTGTGCCTGTACATCAGACTACCACCACAAACTGTCAAATTTGCTCAATAGACTTTTAACTTTATGCTTAAGGCATATGGTTGAACTTTTATTAAAGAAATTTGACTGTTTTGGATTTTGGTTTTTGATTTTGGAACTACGACTTTCGAACCTACATAACAGACCCGTTGATGTGAAAGCGTCTGTACAAAGGGCTTAGTGTAAGTTTTATTAAAAATTCGATCAATTTAAAAAACTAAAATGTTTTGGCACTTTTTTTATCCTATATACGTCGTATGTCATAAAAACTTAACTCGTTTATCACCAAAGAGGCAATTTTTGAACCAATGCTCTCGCTATAATATCAATAATAATTATTATAGAGCTTTTTTCTCTTATTCACGGTCACTGGTAGCTTATTTTTGACAACGAAAATTCTCCATCTCAATAGTCAAATTAGGTATAATAGTGCAAAAATTATGATATTTCATAATGTATTTCATGTTACTAACTTCGAGATCACCGATGCGATTCACAAATCGCCTCCCAGGATGTCTTAAGCAAGATTATTCAAAATTTGATCACGTTAAAAACTAATAATACATGAGTATTTTACATAGGTACTTACATCGGTATTAGGTACTTTTGGTACGTACATAATACATTTTCACGTAGTATCATTCTTCATCCGTATTAAAACAGTGTACTGCTTACAGATTTATTTCAGAATTTTGAGTTTAACTTCTCCACCACCGACCATAATTCAATGAAATGTTCAAAGCAATTTTTAACGCAAATTTTGTTGCGAACAAATTACAAAGACCTTAATTTTGTGTACATAACAGCTGAATATAATACAATACAATACAATACAAAAACACAAATGTTGAAAAAAATTCCACGAGCAGGATTTGAACCTGCACCCTTCTGACATACCCGTGGAAATGCTCGTGGAAATTTTTTCAACATTTGTGTTTTTTTTTATAATTCAATGATTTAATTCTCTTTGTTGCCTTCACCTTGTTGGACGTGCATTATCATTGTCTATGACAAATTGGTTAGTCATAATGTCAGAACAATAAATTATTTTGCTGGAGTTCAGAAAATATTGTTGTTCCAAGATTTGTTATTGGTAAGACCACAAAAGGTTGGATCGAAAACTCTAATATCTCTAAATATCTCTTTGTAGTTTACATATGATAGTTTTCCAAAAGAAATAGTAAAAAAAAATTCTTGGAAAAATGAATATCTGCGAAGGGAGAAAGTACAAATTGGTTTCCACTGAGAACTTCGATGAATTCATGAAGGCTTTAGGTAAATACAACAATACTATACTTAAAGTCAAAGTCAAATCATTTATTCAATATAATAATAAGCCTTCTCAGGTACTTATTGACGTCAAATAAACTCATTCAGGAATAGCAAATAAATACTAAAAAGCTGAAAAGTTTGTTGTTTGTTTGTTTGGTTGAACGCGCTAATCTCAGGAACTACTGGTTCGAATTTAAACATTATTTTTCTGTTTAATAGTCCATTTATTGAGGAAGGCTATAGGCTATATTACATCACGCTATGACTAATAGAAGTGGAGCTTAACGCGGGTGAAACCGCGGGGCACACCTAGTAGCAAATATCTGCGGACGGGCCTGGTGACTTGTGGAACAGGTTTCGATTCCCGAAACCTACTTCAGGCACCAGTTCCTAGCAAATAAGTAAAATAAAAAAATAAAAATTAAGTATTTTTATTTTTATTTTTAAATCTATAAAATCCAAATAATAATAAAAAACTAAAAAGTTAGTTTAGACTAAACTACTAAATCTACCGCCAGTTCGGATTTTGAGAGAGCCTTCGACCGAGAAGAGCTGGTTAAATCTCAGGAGACATTTCTTTTTCTCCATCTTTTCAACCAAATTACAATCATGTAAAACCTACCTATAATACCTATACAAATTTTGTACAATACAACTGTACAATCAAACAATGCATATATCTAATGTAGACACAATTGTAGACAATTTCTGAACCCTTGTTGCAAAACATTCAGTTATATGTAGACATTATACATATAGATGTTGCCTATCTGCTATTTTCCATGCCAATAAATGAATACCGACTTGGTCATATTCTATGATATTGTGTCGTATTGCATGTATTACGTTGTTGCTTTGTACCGATGTATGTCGACAAAGAGGAGCTACTATGAGAAAGGACATACTGTTGTCCTATTCAAAAGTCCCTTGTGCGAGTTGGTTTACTTACGCAACGTCGTCTGACACCTTTTTGGATCAATCGCTTGGTAGGGGGTGTCAGTAAAAACTTTAAGTAGTGTACAC
The DNA here is from genome assembly GCA_963082485.1 of Eudonia mercurella. Taxonomy (NCBI): domain Eukaryota; kingdom Metazoa; phylum Arthropoda; class Insecta; order Lepidoptera; family Crambidae; genus Eudonia; species Eudonia mercurella. The sequence goes on along the minus strand of OY720044.1, from coordinate 10,831,423 downwards.
CAGGATTTTCCTATACAAAAAGTTAATGCTAACAATTTTGGACTAATATCATCGAAATTTGTGATTGACAGCATCATCATCATCATCAGCTCATTTTATGTCCCGACTGCCTTCTTCCCTTTGGATGGGTAGGGAGAATAGGCCATAAACCACCACGCGGGCCCAGTGCGGATTGGTGGTTGTTAACGACTGCTAATGCAGCCAAGACCAACGGCTTTACGTGCCTTCCGAAGCACGAAGGAGCTCGAGATGACAAATTTTGATCACCCATCCAGTGACCGGCCCTTGCGAAAGTTGCTTGACCTCAGCACTCGCAGACCGGGCGCGTTAACCACTGCGCCATAGAGCTCCACATCGATACACCTACTTAAGATAATATAATTTACATTTATTTCATTTCTGTTACAGGCGTCGGCCTCATCACCCGCAAGGCCGCCACCGCAGTCACCCCCACCGTGGAGCTGCGGAAAGATGGCGACAACTACGTCCTGGTCACGTCATCCACCTTCAAGACCACCGAGATGAAGTTCAAGCCTGGTGAGGAGTTCGATGAGGAGCGCGCTGATGGAGCTAAGGTACGTTTCTTCTTATTTTCTAGCCTTTTTCGACCAATTTCCAGGTGAACGACTGCTTCAACCTCTTCTCGTTGAATTTTTCTAGTACTTTGTGATTTACGCTGCAAGCCAGCTGTATTACGTCACTGTGAAATTACCCCACAGTCGAAAGAACACTTTTGCAAGTATTTAACGATCGATAAAGACGTAATTCCTTATAATTCATTATCTATATATGTACATATAATGACTTGTCCTACTGATTCTAAACCGCTGAAGCTAAATAGATGAAACTTGGATTGTAGGTTAATTGAGTGACCGGCCACTAAGAACGGATTTTACGAAAATCACACCCTAAGGGGTTCAAATAGGGGTGAAAATAGTTGTATGAAAGTCTGTCAGTTTTGAAGCAAAATACATGAAAATTGGTATTTGGTTTTTTTAAAAGAAATAAAGAATGACGTGTCTCAGGAATTTGGTTTATTTTCCTTTAAAGGAGTAAAAATGGGAAGGTTTTTTTGGGAAATCGTTATTTTTCAAGTATTAACTATCGACATAAATATTTTAATCAATCTACTTAGAGTTTTTCAAAAAAAATAAAGAATGACGTGTCTTAGCATTTTTCGAAAAACCTCCCCTAGAGAGGTGAAAAAGGGTGGAAAGTTTGCATGGAAATCTGACATTTCTAAAGCCGCGAGCAAAAGCTAGTAAACTATATAATTGTAATAATTACAGATAGCATTGTGAATGCAAAAATTTAAATTATAAAAATTTCTTTAATGACATAATTTCTGTCACGCCGAGAATTTCTACCAGTTTTCCTTTCTACCGCTCTTTGTGTCACTATTTACTATGTTTGTAAGGTACTCTCAACAGTCTATTGCTAAACTGCGGTCTTCCCCCGTAGACATTCGCACGTATATATTTTTGCAGATGCTTTGCATAAGAGCAGCGGCTGGTTTATATGAGGCTTGCCCGTCCTCTTCTACTAGGGCTTCTCGTCAGCTGGTGAAGTCATCAGGGAGTAGAATACTCAGTAAAACCTCCGTATCATATCCATGCCTTGAATGGCACGTTTAGCCGTTGATCCCGGCTGTTATTGAAAGACGATGGTAGTCATTAAAACCCACCAAACAGCATTGAGCTACCGTCATAGGTTACGGTCTTATCACTCCATTCCTTATGCTATTGGTCATGGGAGAAGGGCTATGCCCTCCAGTAGAATGTTTAGGCTGATCATAACGAACTTTCTTAACAACCAAGTAGCATCTACTAGCCACTGAGTTCACCAATGTCTTACTCCCATTCCAGGTGAAGTCAGTCTGCAACTTCGAAGGCAACGTGCTGAAGCAAGTGCAGAAAGCCGCCGACGGCATGGAGGTCACCTACACCCGGGAGTTTGGACCTGAAGAGCTTAAAGCTGTAAGTAGCATATATGTGACAACTTCTCTGAGGTAGCAAGCGACCATACGGCTCTTTTTTCACCAAAACTGTGTGATGGAGCTAAGCGGTGTCTGACGACAAATTCCACGAATCGAATCACTTGATTTTTTTATACCTAGCAGGTGAGTAGTAGGCCTTTCTCTCGCCTAATGTTAAGTGGTGAAAGGCTGAAGGTGAAAACGCACTTCAGTTTTTTTTATGTCTCACGAGAAAGCACTTAGCCCTCATCTCACCTGATGTTAAGTGATGATAAGGCCGGAGGTGGAAGCGCACTTTACCCGGAGTCCTCAACTACTGAGGCACTAGCTATTTATCTCTAGCTGCCGTAACACAATAATGCTAAAAACCATTGATGTTATGGCACCATATTTAGATAAGATGGTGGTAGCTAGCCAGCCGGACAAACAATTCCTACCATCGACCAAACCGAGTGCACAAACATGTACCCCACCGCTGGGAATCGGTGGTCTTAACCACTAGACGGTTAAATTATAAACGTCGGTGACAAAATGACCTTTACCCCATCATCTGAGGAGAAATATTAATTACTTCCTCAAAAGCAATTTGTCACTTTTTATAATATTACATGACATGACAATGCTATTGTTCGCGTAGAATCCACAACAGATTAGCAACATTATTTAACACGTCTGTCGTCAGCATAAACCTGTTTTTGACTCAACAGTCAAGGTCGGAACGCAAAAAAATCTGTCTGATCAATGACTGTGATACGAGGCAGACTTTGGACTCGGTTTTTCTCTCAGTAAACCTATACTTTTTGTGGTGTCGTACACACGCCTGCACATCAGATTATTTCCTCAATAGACGAAACAGCCCGCAACAGTTCGAGTGCAGCTGTTGAGGCTGAAATCCGATCCGAACCCCTCGGAGAGTCGGGTGCGTTAACCACTGCGCCATCAAGCTCCTCGACTCAACTAGGAGTCATCATCATCATCATCTTCATCAGCTCATTTTTATGTCCCCACTGCTGGGGCACGAGCCTTCCCTATGGATAGATAGGGAGAACGAGCCATAAACCACCACGCGGGCCCAGTGCGGATTGGTGGTCATTAACGACTACTAATGCAGCCGGGACCAATGGCTTTACGTGCCTTCCGAAGCACGGAGGAGCTCGAGATGATAAATTTTTTGGTCACCCATCCGATGACCGGCCTTTGCGAAAGTTGCTTAACCTCAGCACTCGCAGACCGGGTGCGTTAACCACTGAGCGCCATCGAGCTGCTCGACTCAACTAGGAATACTGGAATCTTAATATGAAGTGCACGTAGAGAATTACGAAACAACTAATTTATAATTACAGTTTTCGTCGTCGTCAAAAAAAAGTCGTAAAGTTGAAAATATGAAGGAAAATGTATTTTTAATAAGTTTAATTCAATTTAAATTTAAACTATTAACAATGACATCGAAGCCCAATATATTATAACACAATTGATTGATGACTTGGACAAATTACCTCAAGCTCAAATTGTGATTAGACATTTCATACAATGCCGATTATCTTTGAGATGGGATTAGGGAAGATTAATTTGAATACTGGCAGTTTATAAGCTAACCAAGGTTTTTTATTAATCCTATAAGAAAATAGACTATGAGTTTTAATCTAAAGTGCATTTTATATGATGCAAGATTATGTCTGATTGAGATTGGATTTGAAAACGATTAATTTTGTGACAGATGTTTTATAACAAGTCTTTCTAGGTTTTTTAAAGCTACAACAATCTATAAGGATTGCGTGTTGGATTAAATGTATTTTATGAAGTAGATAAAAAGGACTATGAGTTTTTATCATAAGTGCATTTTATATGATGCAAGATTATGTCTGCTTGAGATTGGATTAGAAATCGATTAGTGACTGATGTTTTATAACAAGTCTGTTTAAGTTTTTTTAAAGGTACATAAATCTATAAGGATTGCGTGTTGGATTAAATGCATTTTATAAAGATTAGCTAAGTACCTAAGATACATTATTTGCCGTCTGTTACTATGCTGATCACGGAGTACAGAAACTGATATCTGTGATGCTGATAGAAAAAAATGGGGAAGTTGACAAGGACAGTTATGAATTCCAGAACATTCAACGTATAAAAGACAACATCATCATCACCATCATCATCATCATTAGCTCATTTTATGTCCCCACTGCTGGGGCACGAGCCTTCCCTATAGATGGATAGGGATAACGGGCCATAAACCACCACGCGGGCCCAGTGCGGATTGGTGGTTATTAACGACTGCTAATGCAGCCGGGACCAACGGCTTTACGTGCCTTCCGAAGCACGGAGGAGCTCGAGATGATAAATTTTTGGTCACCCATCCGATGACCGGTTTTTGCGAAAGTTGCTTAACCTCAGCACTCGCAGACCGGGCGCGTTAACCACTGCGCCATCGAGCTCCTCAAAACAGAGCTAAAAGACATCGCGTACCAGTTCTTTAAAACGATAATCTATTTATTATTTGACCCAAACTTGAATTTCTATAACCTAAAAAGTTTTTAATAAACACTCAATTGAAGGAACACATACATTTCGGGTTCGCCATAGTGTTGGCTATTCCCCTACAATTTCTATTAAAAAAAATTGTTTTGACAGTTGCTTAAAAGTTTCTCTATTGACTTCTTGGCGGGAAAGTAAAGAGTCATGTCTGCGGTTTTATTTCATTTTCTAAAATTTGTGTTATGTCGAATAGTAATGTGAAATAAGGGTGGATTATTAACCGTTAAGTGTTTGTGTGTATGCATGAGTGTTGGCAAATGAAACGGAACAATGCAACGTCACTTTTCAAATTTTCTCAAAAAGTCCGCGTGAGGTCTTAGTAAAGCCCCACATCTATATTGAGATACTCAAGGGGTATATCGTTTCTAACTTCTCATTACTATTATTATCATTCATCATCGTCTTTCATAATAACAAAAGATATATTATTATCTATTTATAATAACTTTTGAGAAAATCACTTTGACACTGACTAAATGTGCTAAGCGCATGAAGCCATCAACTAAAAGAAAGAAAAAAGTTGCTCTATTGATTAACCAACCAGGTAGGCTACTCTTGATGCAAACTCAATCTCAAAACAATTCCAATGCGATTCATATGTATCGATATTGGGATAAGTTTCGCAATTTCAGAACGCCCCATCTCGATAATAATTTGTACTCAATTTCCACGCAATTTAATTCCAATGTAGCGCTATTATCGCTTTTAAGAGTGCCATTTGATTTTTTTAGATTTGGGATTGGAAATTGATTATTGCAATTGTGTTTCAAGAGTAACCCACCTGTAAGCTACTTAATTGAAGACATGGGTGAAATTAGATTTGAGACTTCTTGGCGGGAAAGTGAAGAGTTATGTCTGCGGTTTTGTTTAATTTTCTAAAATTTGTGTTATGTCGAATATTAATGTGAAATAAGGGTGGATTATTAACCGTTAAGTGTTCGTGAGTGTGCATGAGTGTTGGCAAATAAAACAAAACAGTGCAACATCACTTTTCAAATTTTCTCAAGAAGTCCGCCCGAGGACTTAGTAAAGCCCCACATCTTCACTGAGATACTCAAAGGGGTTGGGTGGGGTATATCATTTCTCACTTCTCATTTCTATTATCATTCATCATCATCATCATACATGAAAGAAATTAATAAGTATTGTAAGACTTTTTCATTGGCTAAATGCTTGTGCAAAGCCATTATTAAAAAAAAAATAGATTTGAGCGCTTTGTTACACTGCCACCGAGGCATTAAATAAAATTTAAAACGTGGTAAGCTACTTTCGTGACTAACTGTACAAACATTCTCATTGCATACAAGTGCTTTGGTATTCAAATGAAGCGTGGCGTTCCGTTAACGTTGTATTATAATATAATTTGAATTTACAAATAAGAGGGTGCCAAAAGTCAAGGCATCGGACCACTGGTTCTGTCAGTCCCTTACATTATTGTGATTTAAGGCGAAGGGTAAGGCACACTAGCGCTGCGAATGGATTAAATTTGATAACTGCTAAACTGGGTATATTTTCAAACATTGCGGACCTTCGTACACTAGGCAAACATCTATTATTTAATAATTGTGCACTACTTTTAGGTTTGTTTTTGTATTCATTCGCTAACACCAGAAGTGGCCATTGTTTATGAACAAATGCGATAGCCCGTTTTGTGAATAAACCACGCAACAAAAAGTAGTGCATAATTATTAAATAAATACTATGGATGCTTTCCTGTTATCGGACGGTACGCGATGTTTAAAAAAGGATCTGGTCCTTAGTAATTCTCAAATTATCAATTGGTGGCGCTAGTGCGCCTTACCCTTCGCCTTAGTAAAATATGGGTTAGGTTAATGTTGAAGGTAGTTTAGGTGGTACGTACGTATCGCTGTGTAATAGTGCCTATTGCTCGACACTATAGGCCCAGTGAAAAAAAAGGATTTTATTAAAATTTTACTGGATACCAGATATGAAACAGATGGTCTGTAGGTATTCAATTGTTGTTATGACTAAAATCAATTGGTGACCCTTGAAAAGAATCCACGAGCGGGATTCGAACCCGCACCCCATGACATGCCGGGTCAGGTGCACTGCCAACTATGCTATCGTGGCTGAATCCAACTCGCCGGAATTAATCAACACTATCTACTTTTACTTTATAAGCCAAAGGAGCCCTTTTCAATGTCGACAACTACCTACGTTATCAACATCCGATCGTAATATGTTTACAAATATTGAAAGATCATGCCGTTGGTCCCGGCTGCATTTACAGTCGTTAACAACCACCAACCCGCAATGGGCCCGCGTGGCGATTGGCCCGTTCTCCCTATCCATCCATAGGGAAGGCTCGTGCCCCAGCAGTGGGGACACAAAATGAACTGATGATATATTACTAATAATTAGTTTGTGTTCTTTCCCGTTTTAATTATTTGTTTAACTATGGAACGCGAAAGTTTAAAAGGCATTTCATGTATTAGGAGTAGCAGAAAACTCGCCAGCATTTAATTTCCTAGTTCTTATGGTCATTTTCTTCCTGTGATAGTATGCATGTGGGATGTGGGAATGCCAGAGCCCAGCTGTGGACCTTTTAAAGATTGTTTATATTTGAGTGGGTATATGAGTCCGCTCCACCTAGGTGCGAGTTTTACTTGCCATTCGCTCACGTTGAGATTTATATGGCAAACATTTAAATTCCCTTGTTTTCCACGTTTGCCACCAGGTGGCGCTGCTTCAATGCTATAAAAGATCAATTTATTTTTAGTAATTGAATAGCAAATAAAATGCTCACTAGACACTCCGATGTTAATATGAAGCGTGTAAACAGCGCTTTGAATACCGTTAAAAAATTGGTACCTATCGATACTTCTGTTAAACGAAGTAACCGGTTAAAAAATATACCGGTATGCTTGGTATCGTTACCTAGGTGACATTTTTACCGGTAAATTAACTAACCGCGATAGTTTTGCCAAACGAAATTACCGGTTAAAAAAATACCGGTATGCTCGGTATCGTTACCTCTGGGTGACATTTTTATCGGTAAATTAACTAACTCTACTGATTGGCTAAAGCACAATAAGTAACGAAAAAAGTAGCGATAATTTTCTAGATAACTTTACCTGCATTACCGGTACCAAATTACATTTATAGCAATAACGTTACTTACGGTAAATAGTGGTAATTTGATAACGATTTCAAGCCCTGCGTGTTGAGATCTTGATGGCATTGTAACCTTTTTTTATTATATTGTTGCAGGTGATGACAGCGAAAGACGTGACATGCACCCGTGTGTACAAGGCCCAGTAAACGGCAACAAGACTGCGGGAACCGGCTTCCCGAGTATTTATCCTGTACTGTTAGCACTATACTTTAAATTATCTTTATTTAGGTATATCCTATAGTTAGGCATGCTTGGAGCGACTTTGGCCACTATTCCAACCCAATAAGATTTATTTTTGTAAACGTCAATGTATTCGCCAAAGTTGAGATATCGTCGACAGCTAAGATCATTTACATACATTTGTTGTATAAGTTTTTCAGTGCTTATTTAATAAATCGTTTTTAATATGATTTTTGTTTTATTGTACACTCATAAGGCGAAGGGTTAGGCACACTAGCGCCGCTCATAGAATTAATTTGATAACTGCTAAACTGAATTTTTTTTCAAACATTGCGGACCTTCCGACACTAGGCAAACATCTATTATTTAATAATTGTGCACTACTTTTAGGTTTGTTTTTGTATTCATTCGCTAACACCAAAAGTGGCCATTGTTTGTGAATAAATGCGATCGCCCGTTTTGTGAATAAACCACGCAACAAAAAGTAGTGCACAATTATTAAATCTATACTAATATTAAAAAGCTGAAGAGTTTGTTTGTTTGTTTGTTTGTTTGAACGCGCTAATCTCAGGAACTACTGGTTCGAATTGAAAAATTATTTTTGTGTTGAATAGTACATTTATTGAGGAAGGCTATAGGCTATATTACATCACGCTATGACTAATAGGAGTGGAACAGTTGCTAATTAACGCGGGTGAAACCGCAGGGCACAGCTAGTAAATACTATGGATGTTTTCCTGTTGTCGGACGGTACGCAATGTTTAAAAAAAGATCCGGTCCGTTAGTAATTATCAAATTATCAATTGGTGGCGCTAGTGTGCCTTACCCTTCGCCTTAATGTTATTTGTTGTTGTTTTGTTCTAATTTTACATATGTTAAGCACACAAACTACTTGTGTTAACACATTTAGGACATTCCTCTAGTATAAAATGTTGTTAAACCTATTATGTATTTAGATTAATGTCTGTTGTGTAACCTAATAAATAAATAAATAAATACATTTTTAACCATATCGTCAAGGCATAAAGTTCAAAGTATATTGAGGAAATTCGACAGCTTGTGGTAACTTGATATGCAGGCGTGTGTACGTAGTTGTAACAGACAGTTGCAAGTAGTTACAACTCGGTTTTAGCTAGTTTAAATTTAGGAAAAGTATGAAATTAAAAATACTGGCTCCGGTAAGGTAGTCGCAACTTTGCAAGTCTTTAGGTAAGTAGTTGCTTTTTTTTCCCGCAGATGGGGCCACCCATCTGCTAAAACTGGCAACCCGGAGGTGGGAGGCGAATACCCCAGTACCAACCGCCATTTGACCGCATTCAACGCAGAGCTGCTCGAGTTGTCGACGACGTGGTAACCTCTGGTCGGCTCGATCCACTGGCCCTTCGAAAAGACGATGCGTCTCTCTGTATAATTTATCGCCTTTATCATGGGGAGTGTTCTGAGGAATTATTCGGTTTGATCCCTGCCGCTGATTTCCTACACCGCACTACACGCAACCGGATGTCTTTCCATCCACACCATCTTGATGGATGGCGATCTATTACTGTGCGTTTCTCACGTAATTTTTTACCACGAACTACAGTGCTGTGGAACCTATTTCCGGACCATTACGACTTAGGGATCTTCAAGAAACGAGCCTATTCCTTCCTTAAAGGCCGGCAACGCATCTGCGATTCCTCTGGTTTTGGCGGCGGTGATTGCTTCCCATCAAGTAACCCGCCTGCTCGTTTGCCTCCTAATATAAAAATACTACATGTACGATTCTACCTCAAGCGGTTGAGCTAGCCTGTGTCAGACTCCTACTGACTAAACACCCCCTGGGGTTGCCTATTATAGCCTTTGAAGGGCTACATAGGCTGACGGAACGGTCGCCTCCCGTGGATGGGAGACGACGATGGCATTACTCAATCAGAGTGCGACGAAGTGCCCTGTGCCGCAAGTAGGCAATCCAGGTCACGTGATAACTGATTTGGGGTATCCGTTATAGCGCGTTTGAGCCAACGGAAATGGGGGATGATAAGTAGTTGCAAGGGCAAGAATTTTTATACGTTTCAATTTAACCGTTAATAAATAATTTTAACACATTTCATTATATAAAATAAAATATAGCGCGATGCAAATGTCATGGAGGAGCTCGATGGCGCAGTGGTTAACGCGCCCGGTCTGCGATTGCTGACGACAAGCAACTTTCGCAGAGGCCGGTCATCGGATGGGTGACCAAAAATTAATCATCTCGAGCTATTCCGTGCTTCGGAAGGCACGTAAAGTCGTTGGTCCCGGCTGCATTAGCAGTCGTTAACAACCACCAATCCGCACTGGGCGCGAGTGGTGGTTTATGGCCTGTTTCCTATCCATCCACCGGGAAAGCTCTTGGGAACGGTCCCAACAATGTCAAGTTAATATTTATATTTGTCAAAAATTCGGCTTTTACTGTATGTTTAAGTATATAACTTATTTACATTTATAATGTACTTTTACGCCTGTGATTAGTTTAGCCTAGTCACAACTACATTAATTACAGTTAAACATACCGCGGTCGAGCAACACACACATAGACCCTTTCACAAACACGGAACCTTGCCAATATTATACCTACATAGTCTATGATCTTGACCATCTCAAACCAGTCCGAGCGTTTTCTGCAGTCTCATTTTATGACCTACCTGGTAGACCAAGATCCCATGGCCCATAAAAATATATTGATCCTGGCTGACGGCACATTTATTAACATTTATTATATATTATGTATTAAAAACTAGCTGACCTGGTGGACTTCGTACCGTATTTCTTTTTATCTTTTTTTTTAATATAGCCTATGTTACTCAGCGCTAATGTAGCATTCTAATGGGGAAAGAATTTTTTAAATCGGTCCAGTAGTTTTTGAGTTTAATAGTTGCAAACATACATATATACAAAAATACAAAGGTTTCATCTTTATATTATTAGTATAGATTTATGCAGCGCTACACTTAACGGCCATAAATGGTACTAACAATAACAAACATCATTATTCTCATTGGCACAAATTAAGAAAAGCGCCATCTGTTAGGAAAACTAAAAACACTGTCCACTTCAGTTTGGTAAATGTTACTTCTACTGAACGTAAGATGTCACTGCATAAAAGATACATAAAACAGTGCCGTCTACTATTAATTATTATTATTATTCGTCTATTTTTAATTATAGTTATACATTCTTGAGTTTTTTACATAATGTAAGTACTTTAGTTTTTAAAATACGATCCATTGCTATTCAAAAAATTAAAAATTTTGATAAAATATATATGAACCCTACTAAGCACTAGATGTCGCTACACATGCTAATGCTTATGCATTCAAGTCCAGCAAAAGAACAAAATTATTTTATGACACTTCAAAAGGGTGTTTGACAGATAAAAAATAAATGATGTCAAGTCTTGGAATCGATTAATTATGCGATGTGTGATAAAAATTTTCGATTCAAATGATATAGTATCAATATCAAACAAAAAGTCTTAGTGAATGATTTTTTTTATAATAACACTAGCTGTGCCCCGCGGTTGCACCCTCGTTAATTAGCGAACAATATATTAAAACACCTTCGCAAATAATGTATTATTTTAGAACTAATTTGATTACTATAAAAAAGGTTATAGTGAGTCAACCTTAAAAGCTAGACATATGCTGTCGCGGACTTTTTTCAGAACTTTTAAAGGGGAACAATTTCGTAATACATGATTTTCGCGTAATTTTCACCGTTTACGCAGCGCACGCAAGGAAAGCTCTCAAAAAAAATATTTTCCCGTTTTTGCAACATTTTTTTTTGCTGCTCCACTTCTATTAATGATAACGTGATGTAATAGAGCCTATAACCTTCTTTAATAACTGGACTATTCAACACAAAAATATTTTTTCAATTCCAACTAAGTAGTTCTTGATATTAGCGCGTTCAACCAAACAAAAAAAAAGCAGACAAACCAACTCTTCAGCTTTATAATATTAAGTATAGATTTAAAAGTTAATAACAGTATAATGTTGGTTCTCAGTCACTCATACAAACATGTCCAATTTAATGTTAATAAAAATAAATGTTTTACTAGGTAACCTTATCTCATAATTCATTCTGAAATGTAAAAAAAAATCAGTTTTGTGTAAAATAAATAAAAACAGTAAGCCCTAAGCTCGGACCTATTTAGCTTTAATAATAATAATAATAACAAAACTTTATTTCAGATAATTAATTATCTTGTATGTTGTTGTATAATTGTGCCAAATAAACTTTTACCCTTACTTTTATTTAATTTCATTCCTTTATGAAAACTGATTGAAATATTCAGTAAATATCTATTTTATTCATAGTAGGTAGTAGTTATAGTTTATAGTTTATTTTTTAAGTTTAATTTTAAGTAGACTAATTTACGATTTTACTGAAATTGGTATAAATGCTTTTAACCAATTTAAATCATTAAAATCGAGTGGCATCGATTCTTCAATGGGATCCGAACATCCCTACAGAACAAAACGACCGAGTGAGACCACCTTCTCGTTCTCCGCCCGCTTCGGTTCATTCGTTCGTTGTTTATCGATGGTATTGTATATACGAATGGAACGAACGAATGTTGCGTTGTTGATTGATATAGGTAGTTGTAGTTAGTGTATTCGAATCGTTACCGTAGTGGATACGTTCGCATCGAATGCTTGAATCGAAACGCGAAATAGCTACAGCCGATATCGACATCTGTCAAAACTCAAACAAATCTCCCGTATCATTACGCGAGTGCGGTGTTATTTTATTTTGTGATTATCTTACGATTTGTGTGAATCTAAAATGTTGGTGTGACAGTGTCTCGGATCTGCTGTGTAAACTATGTGGAAATGATGTCTGTTACTCGTGTTATTGTGTTTTGTGTGTGACTGGCCCTTGTGCCGTACGTACGCGAGGATTAAACAGTTGTCTTGCTCCGATCAAAAATACGATAAGTAAGTAAATATTTACGCTATACGCAACTCCGGTTACCTTCAACTTCAAAAGAATTGAAATATTTAAGGCAACGTGAAGGTAATTACGAACGAAGCATAGGAGCAGGGAGTCTCATAGATAGACGCATTTATTTTTAAAAGTACTTTTAAACAATAACAAACTTAGTAGAATTAAGTGGTCAAAAGTCTATGAATCATTGTTATCACTAAAATCATTCATTCAGGTGGGTCATGTTTATTCAGTAGTTCATTGCAAAAGATCTAGGTACCTACCTACCTGATCAGAATCAGAATCAAATCGGAATAGTACCAGATTTTTTTTTTTAAATAAAGGTAAGTATCTGCCTACCTGTTATAGTTAATATTTTTAGTTAAACTTATTAGAACTTTTTAATATTGGTTTTGAAATCCAACTTCCTATTTTCATTTTCTATATCACAGGTCCATTCAAAAATATATTAGGTATATTAAATTAAATACCTTATTAGGTTTAACAAAGTTATTAAATGTTTCTATTCTAAACTAATCCACTAATCTTACTGGGTCACCTGTTGTTGTTCATGAAGTGTATAATTACATTTTTCTTATCAGAATTTGTTTTGTCATCACTGTTTGTTTTGGGAGATAAACATGTATTTAGTTGGAATAACAATGAGCTGGCATGTAGCCTATTTTGGAAAAGCTAGGTTCATATTCATGAATACCTATTTATTTTTAATAGTATATTCAACGCTTATTTGTTACAACTGAAATTGTGATTCTATCGAAGTGAGTGTCATATAATAAAGTTAATGAAATGTATTTTTCTGACAAGATATCCTATACAGTGTAGGTAATGTGCAATGGACTGACTGTATAACCAAATCCAAAACTACTAGTGGCTTTAATGACATGATTGAGATAAATTAATTTTAATTTAATAATATTTCTGTTTATCTGCTGCAGTGCCCTGTTCAGGGCCTATGTTTGATTCAAAATGTTATTTTAAGATCTTAAATTTACATAAAATAGATCAAAAAAGGAATTTGAATTGAATTTATTTTGGTGAAACATTAAAGTAATGTTTTATTAAAAGTTTGAAATTAAAAGAAAATGTTGTTTATGATTTATAATAAGTCATTCTTAAGCAACTTTGATTGATCATAGTTAGATACTGCAATAAAATTCTGTATGACATTTATCATAGAAAATCGAAAGATTCAGTTAAACCAACTTATCAGCAAAGGGCTTCTTAAAAATGGTAATATTTACTTACTTACTTACTTACCATCCTGGCGCTGTAGCCCAAGTGAGCTTTGGCCTCTGATACAAGTCGGGGCCAATGGTCCCGGTTAAAGGCACCCATTTTGTTAAACTTAAGTACCTATACACTTCTATAATATTATCTCAGTTTTGGATTTCATCATACAACTATTATTCAATCCGTGATACAGCATCTTCAAAAATATGTCAGACTGTATGATTTATATTGTATTTGTCTTAAAACAGGTTTCGTAAAAAAATCTGTGCTTTGTTTATATAGTAGCTGCTTGGGTTATATAGTGCAACAGGAGGCACATTTAACCGTTGGTCCCTGTTGTAGTAATAGGATAGCAGTCCAGTCAATAAGACTTTCAACCTTAAATTTTGTATAAATACTGGGTAGGTACCTATCTACTATTCAACAAATAATTTTCAATGGAACTTTGACTTATTAAATTTTAGCCTATTCCGCACATTCCTTATACCTACTATCCACATCATCACTGATTGGTTTTGCCATTGTTATATATTTAGATAGCGAATTTATTAATACTTTAATATGGGTATAATTTAAACGCTCACCACAAATATTTTTTAGACCCTAAGCCTTAGTACCAAATAAATTAAATGACTCCAAAAAAAAAAATATGCCTTTATAAAAAGGGTCCTAAAATATACTAATAACTAAATAAATAAACACACATCACAATAATTGCATATATTGTATAAATATTATTTTTGCTTATGCCACTATGTCCCACTACATTGTACTACCCTACTTATTTAATTTTTAATTTGGTTAAGTTTTAAGAATGTTGTGTTTAATATGTAAATATAGTTGTTAGTTGTGCCTTAAATAAATAAATAAAAAAAAAAATTATACAACGGAAAGCAAAAATTACCAAATTGAAACTTGAGGCATATAAAATATTGTTGTTACTAGGCATTTGGTGACATAATAACATATTTGGTCAGAAATGCAGTTAAAAGATATTTAAGGCATTTAATAAAAATATAAATTGTATCCTTTTTATAATATTTTAGGAAACACAATTTGGTGATCATTTATCCGTTTTGGTAAGCGTTTCGAATTTTATTGGTCGTAAAATTGATACATTTTTGGTAGGTGTTTAAAAACAAGCCCTTTAATACTCATAATAATAAACATGGTAAGAATCCCGTTAATTGATTTATTAATAGATTAGCTGACCCGGCGGACTTCGTACCGCATTTCTTTTTTTTTCTTTTTTTTTAGTATAGCCTAAGCATTGTAAATGTTACTGAGCGCTAATGTAGCATTCTAATGGTAAAATAATTTTTTAAATCGGTCCAGTCGTTTTTGAGTTTATTCGTAGCAAACATACATACGATACATACAACATAAAATACAAAGGTTTCCTCTTTATTATATTACCTAGTATAGATTAGATCGACTCGAACTATTAATGTTTCATTCATAGCACTATCGACCAGCAAGCATGGCTAGCAGAAAATAGTAATAAGTACTTTCTTATTGCTACCAAGTTGAGGTATTACATTCCTCTTTCTAAAGCTTAAAGCATTAATAATATCTCCCCTGAATTCGCTTTACTTTGCGCCTCAACCTACGCGACCTGCCGGGGGTCGGTAATCAATATAGCAAGCCCCGTACAGCCCATACTCGGCTAAGGAAAAGATGCAACAGTAGTGTAACTCCTTGTCAGAAAACGGCTTCTTTTGAAAGATGCCAAAAAGAGCACAAAATAAGGACACCCCAAAAGATAAGAATCATACACACCGCCGCGGTCAGACAACGCACACATTAGGTATACCTATGCCCTCTCACGGACACGTAATCTCAGACTATCTCAAACCAGTCCCAGTCAGAGCGCAGGTAGCGTGATTATTAGTATGAAGCTTACCTGCTACAGTCTGCTTATTTTGTAAAGAAAGAGCATGTCTGCTAATTCAATTACGTCTCAATGGTGTGTCGGTAGTCGGTAGACAGGGCTTTGGGAAAATTATCAAGTTCAGGCAACCGACACACGATAGTGGACGGTATAGAATACCAGAAGTAAAGTTCCTCTACCAACTTGAGTCCAAGTTGCGTTAAGAAACGTTAAAGTCTAATTTTGCTTGAATCTCGAACTTTTCATTAGGTGGAAGGTCGAACGTAGTACGTAATACACTTCGTTGTCAAAGAAAAACATATTCAATAAAAACAGTACACAAGCCATAATAATTTACAATGGTGAAGTTATCTCTAGAAGAGATCTGTAGCCGTTTGTTTGTTCATATTGCTTTAATACAATACAACACCATAATAATTGATTGTGTTCAGATTGATGTATCGGTTCGCGCTTTGTTTGACCTTTATGTTTTTATACTATCATCATTACAAGAACCTACTGACGCTTCTTTTGTTGTACGCTGCAGTCGTTCTGCTCAAGTCCTACCTACCTAGATGCATTAAAGCCTTGCCAAAAAGTTTTCTTGTTGAATAATGTATTTAGCGTGCAAGTTATTGCGTTAGGGCCCGATTCTCGGTTAACTTGGTATGAGAGTGTAAATTTAATATACCTACGTGCTGTTTGGTGTACATTGCGTGCTCTGTTGGCAGCTTAATTATGTATGCGCTAGTCACCCTACCAATCTCGTGTGCATATTGGAGTTTACTCACCAAAAGGTTGTCTAGACTTACGAACTGTTTGTTGTTTTTTATACTCGTACTAGTGGTTGCCCATTGGTCGGAATTAAACCGTTTCATTATTAATAATTGCAACACATTTTATACAACACATTTTTTTATTTCGGGACTCCTCCAAAAGTTTATCTACCTATACCTAAGAATCTCACACCTCCGTGCGCGCAATACACAGACCATATAGCCTCTGTGGCGCAATACCACAGTATACTTAATAATGGCAATACGCTTGAAAAGGGGCAAGAAGTGTTCTCTTCAGGAATTAATACCTACCTGTCTGTACTATTTTGATTGTTTGGTAGTAATGCGTGTATTAACTCCGCCTGGCCTTAGCTACCACTGTTTTATCTAAGTTTGTCTTGCATTGTTGAGTTTAAACAAGTTCGCTTCTCAGAAATTAAGGATATCGGGTGAAGTGCGCTTCTATCGCTCTTATCAATAATGGAGAGACTTACCATTATGGTGCCTAGTGCGAGTTTCATTTACCATTTGATCACTAACGAAAACGAGAATTTGTATGGCAAAATTTTAACTCTACTCGTGTGCCGCTAGGAGGCGCTGCTTAAATGCCACTAATTTTCGTTTTCGTAAACGTAATCGAATTAATATGGATAGTAAACAAAACAGATGAAAAGTCCCTTCCCCGTTTTGAAATAAATAAAATGAGAAAAACACTACCTTGTCAGAAGAACAATTCTGACAAGGTATTATTTTGCTCATTGTATATATTAAAATAGCGAACGACACGTTTGCATGCTAATGATACTACCTATGTTATGCGATTTTTTTCAACAGTAATGGATATTTATTACCTATGCGTATTAACTTTTGACTGATACAGCATAATAATATTTCAGCGTAGGTAGGTAATATTGTAAGTTGGTTTTCAGTCATATATCGCAATTGCATAAGATTCTATTTATAATGGCAGTTGTTATCATATATTGCCATTGACGGCGAAGGGTTAAATAAAAGTGACTATGTATTAATACGCATAATATCCAGATGACTAGATACAAAAGTTTCTGCTGTATCGAATAAGAAATCGAAAAAGAACATTCATCTTTTCAAAACTATGTACGAGACAAGACCACCCCTTGGTGAATATCCATTTATAATGCGTTTGGCGACAGACAATTTATAATTAAACGTAACTGCTTTAGTCGGATAAGAAGACACGAGTATTCTGGAACACTGCGCACTAAATTAATTAAATCAGGCCTAAGTTTTGTGCTTAAGCTCTGACAAAGTTTGATGAGCTCAAATATAGTTAGAGCTTGTGTTATGCATTGAGTTACGTACACACCGAGAGTTATGTACGTACGTACTTATAATATATTTAGTCTAGCAAGCAGCTATGTCCACTGAACCTTATAAACATTGTTAAGGTCGTCTACAGCCAGCCGAATAGGCAAGACTTATATTACACGACAGGATACAAAATGGAGTTGTTATTACCACCGTATTTGATACAAGTGTTCCACGAAACTTCGAAAATATCTATACTGGTAGTATTTTGATTTAATTTCGACAATACCAAAGGAAATCACTGTTCACGATTATCTTCATCCACTGCTTCAGCTGGCTACACTGCCGTCCTTATCATTGAATAGTATTCGCCTTGGTGACCGAATCGCAAAACGCTTAGTCTGAAATCCGGAATTCCAGAGGTCCTTGGTCCAATTTCCAGGTCTGGCAAAAGGTCGGGCTCGGGTTTTCCGGTACAAAGCCCGGGTTTGTGATGATCACCAACCCGCATTGGGCAAGCATGCTGATATAGCTAATACCCATCAATTGTAGCTATGACTTGACTTCAAAGATGGAGGCATTTGCCTTTTAGTAGGACAGAACTGGAAAGAGCTCATGTAGGTAATAAACTTTTCCTTTGTAAATACTACTATGGATTTCATACCTGTAACCTACTGGCATCCAGTAAAATATCGTCTGAAATTCCCAATGATGAAAAATTATTGTGGTGTACAGTTGTAGTGCTCACAATGGGGTGAATAACTCGCATATAGAGCTTTTGCTGGCCTCTTCCTATTGTCCTAGATAGCTTAGTTAACCTGATTAAATAATTATAGTAATAGCTGAGTAATACTGCCTCTGTTTATTGTTATTTATCATACTATCAATGTGAAATGCATTCAATTTCACTGGAGCATATACAGCGTGTCCAGAGAACGAAAGATAATCCTTTAGGTACATAGGTTTCCCTTAGGACATGATGTGACCCACCCGCAGCTAAAGGATTATCTTTCGTTTTCTGGACACATTAAAAAATACACGAAAGCCTCAAGCTATATTTTATATCTATACCTAAGAGATTCTATACCTATCACTCACGTCACGTATCTGCCTGACTGACTCACGAAACCGATTCACGAAATCTCAGAAACTACAAACTTGAAATGGCAGGTAGGTAAGTTCTTTGTAGAGGAAGGTAGATTCGCAAAAATTTGGTTTTATACAAATGCCTTGGGATTACAGGAAACGTACCTATATTTTCGCAAACAGAATCCCGAACATTATCCCCTTTTGCGATTGTCTGTGTGGAAAAGCATAAGCTCAGCAGTAGGACCTTAATAGTCTAATAATGGTGAACTACCTACGCAGATCCTACCCATCGACAAAATAAAAAGAAATCGAGCATGAAACTATAAATTAATGTATGCATTTGATGGCACACACACATTCCTGAAGTGTTAAACCGCCAAACAGGTAAAATGATCGTAATACAACACGAGTTTTACGAAACAGTGACAGAAGAAACAAATTAAACAAGCAACAAAGTTGATACTTGCTACTGTTTCTCTTGAAAATAATAATGTACTTACTAATTTCTTTTGAAACAAACCATATAGACATTTATCTCCGATAGAATCTTGCCATTTTAAATGAAAAGGATACCCAAAATACGAGGTCAATATCGAGTATGAAGTTACGAAAACCAGTCTGCCGTCACAATGCCGCCTAATTCTTGACTAGACTCTGGTCCCAAATTTGTTATTTTTAAAACGTCTATAATTGTGTCTATGTTGCCTGATCTAAATCAGGCCATTTATCTGATACACGATTATAGACCTTTTAAAAAAGTCGAATAGAAGCGCTGTTTTCTCACCAGCAAATGATAGATCAGCTTCAGATAGCCTAATCCTGATTTACTGCATACTATATCCGAGTATATCATGGTGAATAACTGAGTTACGAAAGCTAATTCCAATGTTGCTCTTGATTGTCTCAATTCTGAACCTCGATTCTCTCGGAATACCATTGGTAATTATTCTGTGCCATTGGGGACGTTTTGTAAAAGCAGAAATGTGACCCTATTTTTCTCACCAGTAATGATAGATCAGCCTTAGATAGTCGAGCCCTGATTTACTGCATACCACATTCAAGTGTTTGCATCGAGCCGAGTTATCTAAACTGCGACAGTCCCAATGCCGTCCAGTCGCTGCAACATGTGCCCCGCATATTGCAGACCGGTCCTGACGTCACCGCGCATGCCCGAAGGCTCTGACACAAAACTTTTTGTGCTGCATTGTTCACACAACTAATTATAGAGAATGTTACGTCGTTTTATGTGTATTGGAAGTGTTTACAGTGAAAAACTAGCATATTAACAAAGCTAGAGGTAATAAATGCTAGGAGCCATAAACTGTAATTGCCTGCTTCAGCGTTTCGCTACACGTAATGTACGTTGTGTTTTTATTGACTTATAGGTATTTCCGTCCCTTTCTAACTTATATGAAGCGGAATAGCAAATTCTATTAAAATTGACGGGCTGGCCTATAACCTTGAATGGGCTACCGGTTGATTGACAGATTAATGTGCCAAAGAATGTTATGTTTTCCGATTCTGAACACAACCACATAAGAACTACCTACAAACAATCAAACAGAATTGTTCGAAGGTAACATATTCTGTATATTTCAGTGTTTTGTATATTGTACAAATCTCTACCCAAATGGTACAAGTCAATAACGGGAGATTTTGTACTCGGAAGAACCAAAAAAGAAATTCGCAAGAGTAGGTATTTCTTTTCTTCCTTTTGTTTTGTTTTAGCACTGTAGCGTATCTTAAAAAATAATCGAAAATGTCATCCCTATCATAGAAGGACACTTTCCATATCAAATCGACATACAAACCGATCTAAAAACAAATTTGCAGGATGTATAACATCATCCACGTTGTCGTGTCACAATTGCATCGTCTGACTTGCAATAGGGCAATGCAGAAACCATTGCCCCAGTTTGGTGCACTTTGTATACCGTAAATTGCTTCATAAATTGGTTTGCATACTGTTGCTATGTTACAATGTGATAGTGATATGAAAAGATGTTCATTGACCTATTTGTTAAAAGTCTAACGTTAAATCAAAATCTAGGGTACTACTACTTCTTTTCTGGACTATTCATAACATGTATTTGTTTGAGTTAACTGAAAGACTCATGTACTGTGTCTGTGTGAAAGAGGATATATGACAAAGAAATGAGTTAGTGTTGAGATGACGGCTGATAGAAGATAAGAATGGAAGAGGAAGATATTGTGCCCATCCCAAAATGCCCCAAATTAGATTGGAAACAGGGTAGGCGATAGTTGAAACTAAACTATTGCGTCTTGGTACTATTCAACCATATGTTTAAGATGGTTCCAATACTTCGAAGTAGACAAAACGTACCTACTTTGTTATTATAAGTCAAAGTCAAATCATTTTCATTCAATTCAAGTCTTGACAGGCACTTATTGCCGTCAAAACTATAAAAATAATAATAAAATACATTTTTTTTACTACCACTACTACTACTCTACTAATCTACCACCAGTTAGGGTTTTGGGAGACCTTCAAACGAGAAGAGCTGGCAAAAAACGTAATGAGTGAAATGAATTCTTTTTGTCCCAATCAAATAGGTAATGGTGCATTAAATATGATTTATCCAATTAAACTGTTGATGCATACATTATCTAAGTTTAATAACAGAAATTTTAGGTATAACCATTGCGCTGGAAAGAGGAAACAATTAATAAACTAAACTGTGGCATATTAGTTTTGCAATGTACGTAGCGATTAGCAGGATAACCTGCTAATTGCTACGTACATTAGAGGATGGCCTTATTATAGATCGGACTTAGTATGTTATGTATACAGAACTTTTAATATATATATATAGCTCTGTAACTAGGTATAACTAGTGCACTGCATGCAAGTAAATTATTTTTCTTTAAAAAAATTGCATATTTGCAGCGTCAGCGATAGTCTGTTGGTAAATGGCTATTAGTAGGCTAATATCTGTATTACTAATTACTATAAACACCTAATATGTGAAATGTGTTAAAAAAATATGCGAAATTTTATTTTATCATTATTTTGTCACAACTTCATTTTTTTTGATGATACTAAATTTTAATATAATAAAAGCAATCACACAATACACTTTGTAACTGTAATTATATGTATAATATTAATAAGATCTTTTCTGTCTATAAATAGGTACACTTAACTATTGATCGATCAAGACAATCGAAAACCAGAAGTCCGGTTTCCGGTTGCTAATAAAATGCTTCTCCAAATAAGATTAACATAAGCCTTCCTTAATCCGGTGTAGCGTCGGTTTTTGAATATTTTAAACAATTTCACGATTAGCACCGTTATTGTAACCCACATGTGAATCATGCGAAGCAATTTATAAGCGCCACAGTAGGCGGTAAGTTAGTAGAACCACTGTTGCGTTAATTAATTTTGTATCAAACATTGTGATTCTTGCATTATTCTTTCATAAAAATACTTAATACTGCTAGTTGAAACGTTTCTTAACCATATCCTGGTCTATATCATACAAGAGCACAGTTTTGAGAGACACCGGTTTGCATTAAAGTATCGTCGTTTTTGTTATTGTCTAACTTGATACATAGTTCGTTATGCAACTTTAAGTAAGTTCTCAAAGTTAAAGCCATTATCATTATCACCTGTTTAAGATTAGAGGTTTTGAAAATGCGACAACGCGTATGTCTCTTTATGGTATTACCTAATAAACTATAATGTATACATACATAATAATAATTATTATAACTGTATTTCTAACACTAACTCAATATGGACTACGGTCCGAAATAAATTATTTGAATTGAATTGAATTGAACTACGAGTTACCGCTCGGCCACGATGCCACAACCACTGGAATCTTGCGAAGCGGCATTCAGATTTCTTATTCATTGCGTTCTTTCTATCATCTTTGATTATGGCTGCCGTTGTAATAACGCGCAATGAACTAGAAATCCGCTCGCCGCGTCGCAACTCGCTCGTGCTCGCGGTGTACCTTTCCCGATCCTCTAACCCAGATAATATAATACAGAATACACTAAACATGCACACTAGTTTAGGCACAAGACACTATACTCGTAGAACAAAGGTACGACGAGCCAGTTCACATGCGCTCTATACCAGGTACAGACATGTACCTGGGCGCTTCTACTCACCCCTCGACCCGGTCAACCCGAGCCGAGGACCGAGCTCTTATAGGCGCCCTTGGCTTGTTACGCTCCTTGATCCGATCCGAACTCTCCCTCGAAGAATCTAGTAGGGCGTTCCCTCTAGAAAATCTCTGACGGTGCTTCGTTTCACACGGCTTGAGGAGCCGCCCAGGTGAGGCAGAAAATGCCCAGTGGCAATCAGCAAACTCTAAAAACAAAACAAATTTAAAAAGGTACTACTAAAATATTAGATTTTGTTTTCGAATCACTTGAACGTCGTAGATCTCACCGTGACCAGGTGAGTTACTCTTGAAACACAATTGCAATAATCAATTTCCAATCCCAAATCTAAAAAATTCAAATGGCACTCTTAAAAGCGATAATAGCGCTACATTGGAATTAAATTGCTAGGAAATTAAGTGAACAAATTATTATCGAGATGGGGCATTCCGAAATTGCGAAACTTATCCCAATATCGATACATATTAATCGCATTGGAGTTGTATTGAGATTGAGTTTGCGTCAAGAGTAGCCTACCAGATATTTATTTTTAAAATATTGAATAACATTGTAGATGCCCCATATCTTTTGCATAGAATAAACTTTAGATGTCCAAATGTCAGATCAAGAGGCAATAATTTATTCTCACCGCCCCATCGCCACTGTGTAGGACCCACTATTCAAAAAGTAGATTCTTAGTCCGTTCGTGTGATTGCTATAACAAAAATTATGTAGATTTGGATGTTTTAATACGTCATTGTTGAGTTATAATAACTCAATAAAATGTAAAGTTTTTAATACAAAATAAAAATATTTTTTTGTTAATTTCTTTTTTCATTTTTTTAAATTTACCTGCATGAGTGTGTAACATATTGTCAGTCCTTTAACTTTTTTTTCTTAACAGTTGTGTAAACTCAGTTTGTTAAATTTTTGGTAGAAACTTTATTGGCCTTTGTGTTAAATATATTTTGTGTACTGTAATTTGAGTTATTATGTGCTGTATGTGTCTCATAAGGCAAAAAAAAAAAAATCGCGGCCGGCGCTTTACTTCAAAGTTACTAAACGTTTGTGTACTGTGACCCACTGTTTTTACGATCGCTAGCAATCATGCGCACGTGTGTGCGTGGTCGCACCGTCACACCGCAGACATTGACCTTCTAGGCTCGAAATAACATTCACTCCTATCGCCTATTGTGCAATAGCAGGTTGGACGCCTTAAACGCCTTTCCGCGCACGCTTTTAGATTACCTTATTTCCTGTTGCTTAAGGAAATCGTGTTGAGATTGTAACACTTATGGTTGGGGCATTGTTTTATTCTCCTGCCTTCAAATAAACAATACTCGTGCTATGGAAAACAAATTGAAAACCTTTGTAGTATTGGTTAGACCACCAGCCTCAGATCCGGAGGTCCCGAGTTTGATTACCAGCCGGGGTTAATCTGTGGCCGGGGTTCTTGTTGTACATGCTTTGGTTGGTATTGGTAGTAGGACTTGTTTTAAGTCTGCCTTTTTTTGTTAGGGCTAAGAGTTACAAAAAGCTAAAAAGCTCGTCTGGGGAAGGGAAACCTACTTACTTAAAACCCTAGTACCATCCCTTCTATGACACGGGGATGGCTTTTGACTACGAACGGCAAGCACCAAGTGTTATGAGTCCGCCAGGCCAGCTACTACCATCTCAACTAAGTTTATAGAAGCTTTCTTGGGTCTGATAGTTGGAGGAAATAGGCCAGTTCCTCAGTTAGGGATGCCGGATGAACGCTTTCATCTTCGTCCTTGTCAGCACTACTTTCAGGTGAGATGAAGGCTTGATCTTCTCCGTTATGGAATAATAAAGTTATGAACTTTTGATTCTCCAAAAAGGAAAATATTAATTAGTATTAATTATGTTAAATATTAATTATTGTCTAAACTGGTTAGTTTTAGACAATAATTGAGAACTGATTTATTTAGGGATATTAAGGCTAATACTCTACCTAATGTTATTTGGGTGTGGTGACTGTGTTTTAAATAATTTATATATTTACGAGTAGGTACATATATTGTGATTAAAACTATTAAGTAGTGTATCGTCTTCCTGCTCTGTGGTATCGTGTTGTTATTATTATTTTTTTACTTCAACAGTGTGCCATTAAGAAGGATAACGGAGTTATAAATGGAAACAATAAATCTATTTCCTACTGATACTAACATTGACGTACTTAGACAATATTTTTAACATAACTTCCTTAACGTTGACATTGGCTAAATGTGCTAACCGCACCGCACAGCAATTTAAAAAAAAACTTGTTTAAATTCAAAATGCCGTTCTTCTGCGGTTTCTTCTTAACTATTTGCTTTTGCTGACTCTGCGCAGTTTCTTAGAATAATACAATCGGAGGTTAATGTCACGCAGTCAGTATGCAAATATCCAGTGTCATGTTATGTAAACAATCTGTGTTATGCCTAATTGTCTATGCTTTTTACTTGCATACGGCTAAATGGAGGTCACTAATAGTCCATACATCTTTGGCCATGTTTGTACCTTGAGGTACATAGATACCAAAATGTAGAGGAAATTCGAGGTATCCGAAAAACGTATCATTTTGCTTTTATATTTAGATACAACTAGATAATAAATTAATAAAGTTGTTAATTACTTGTAACACAGTGGTAACATTGGATGTTCAATTGCGTTTAGTATTCGGACTTCTTCAAAACCTGTAGTGTTAAAAAATATTTTATTTGCTGTTAATTATAGCTAATGCATCTACTTGTCGTCCATTTTTATCATTACATAATTTAATGGGCGTAAAACAATAAAAAATACAAAATAATAATATTAAAATCAACAAATAATTGTCTCTCTGCAAGTAACAAAACGCCACAAAATGTCAAAATACAAACAATTGTCATAAATGTCATTCTGTTCGTTTCGGCGTTTCGGGGTGCTTCGTTATTTTCGTTTGCGATTCGTATTTTTATTTAAGGGGGTGCAGCGCGGACGCAAAACTGCGAGTTTCAAGTTTCTTTATGATAGCGAGCGAGCGGCGCGTGGCGGTGGTGTGACAACGGCGCATGACTACGAATACGCACGCACACTAATATCTGTACAGAGTAGGCTGCTGATTTAATTAGAGCAATGTTTACTTTCGTAAAATCATAGGCGTTTGGGTAAAAAATTATAAAAGTCTTAATATTTTCATATTTATATTTTTTTATTGAAAAATAAGACAACAGTGCCCTGCGGAATATCAATACAAACATTTTGATGTCGGATCATTGTTTCATTTGTGCTGTATTTACAAAGTTTCTGAAGAAATAAGTTTTTATATATCATTACTTTTACGTTTGTTAATGCAGGTTCTGGGTATTTGTTTCAAATTCCAAGACAACCATGCCCTTGTGAAAGGATCAAGCTAACCTTCACTAGTCCTTTTAATGTATATGACCTATTCAGCGCCTAGCACCAATGACTTAAAAACACGTAAATTTTCGAAATTCCGCGCTGCACCCCCTTAATAACTTGGCTATTCCCTGTGATATTCCGTTTTTCCTCGTGATTTGGTTCCTGTTGATAATCGTATCACAGATTATTTAACATAGATAGGGTCTAAAATGGCGTATTTTTTAAAAGCAAAATTTTTTTTTTGTCTTTTCAAATAACTAACGAACAAAGTAGGCCTGCCGTTTTATGCAGCGTTTCATAGAGTATTTTTATTCCATAGAGTGTACTTCGGTACATTAACTGGCCAGATTTTAGTGACCTCCTTTATGTTGCGGCGCGGCAAGTGAATT
The DNA here is from genome assembly GCA_963082485.1 of Eudonia mercurella. NCBI lineage: Eukaryota > Metazoa > Arthropoda > Insecta > Lepidoptera > Crambidae > Eudonia > Eudonia mercurella. The sequence continues at coordinate 10,804,470 of OY720044.1, read as the reverse complement.
TATTATTCATTGCACGTTATATGCTATAGAAGTTCTTATCAACGGAAAGAAAGACGCAATAAACAAAGAATTCGCTAGTGCCTGTGACCGAGACGTTAACGATCCAAGTTATCCAAAGATGAGTAAGGAACTTTTTTACAAATGTGGTAGTGCATGACAGTGCATCTTAAGCTGCAAGTACTTTTCCAATGCCTGGTCATGATGGGTGACCGTGCTTTGAAAGACACGCTCAGCCATTGGTCCCAGTCGTTTTAGAAAGCTTAAAGCCGTTGGGACTCACCACACTTCATGTATCTTAAGAAGCGAGTACTTTTACAATGTCTGGTCAAAATGGTGACTAAATTTGTATATCTCCAGCTCCTCGCTGCTTTTGCCTCGCTTAGAGATTTGTCCCAGTCGTTTTAGAAAGATTAGAGCCGTTTAAACTCACCTAATCACATCCAGCCGTACATATAGTTGCCGTACTTTTTATGCATGCACAACTGTTTACCAATAGTATAAAAAGTCACAACTTCTGCCATATGTCGTACTTCCTTTCTTCCGCCTGGATGGCGTACGATGACCCGTCCGAATTGTCGGAGCTGACGGATGCGTGCGCGCAACTGCGCAGTGATAAATAAAGGGGATGCAGTATCCGTGTCTGGCCCTTGTTGCCTTTGTTCTATCAGCTATTATGTAAATAAACGAAATACCTACAATGTTCAAATAATTTTTAACGCAAATTTTGTTGCGAACAAATTACAAAAACAAATGTTGAAAAAATTTCCACGAGCAGGATTTGAACCTGCACCCTTCTGACATACCGGGTCAGGTGCTCTTCCAATTGAGCTATCGTGGTTCTAACCAGCCCGCCGAAATTATTCAACACTTTTTTTATATTTGTAAAAATATAATCATCCGATTAGCACTACCATCCGTTAGTGACGGTAGTTGTTGACATTGAATGGGCGCCTTTGGCTTGCAAAGTAAAAAGTGTTGAATAATTTCGGCGGGCTGGTTAGAATCACGATAGCTCAATTGGAAGAGCACCTGACCCTGTATGTCAGAAGGGTGCAGGTTCAAATCCTGCTCGTGGAAATTTTTTCAACATTTGTGTTTTTTTTAAACGAAATACTATTGATTCATTGGATATTCGAAACGAAGGAATTATTTTTACCAGCTTTTTGATGGTTGGTTCTATTAATTGGATTCTGCTTTCTTATTGTCATATAAACGTCCAACGAGGGCGACGATCTGGCGAAGGTCGCGCTAGATGCGAGCACAAAACCGATTATTGTGGAGATCCTTGGGCCTTTGTCAAGCAGAGGACGTCTTTTAGCTGAGATGATGATGATGATGATGATAATAAAACGTTCCACTGCTGAAGTAAGGTCTTTCCACTTAAGCAATATCACAATATAGGGAGATCGGGGCATGTAGGCATTAAACGGCTCACCATTCTAGCTCATTGCGTGATGTCGACTCCCATAGGAATAAACAGCTGAACGTGCCTTCCGAAGCACGAAGGAGCTTAAGATGTGAGATTAAAGGCTAATCAGGTCCTGTTTTTTGATTCATAATTAGGTTATTGAGCAAGTGCACTTTCGTATTGGGGGCAATCAAAACTCCTTCAATAAGATCACTTTGCTTTTCAGACTTTTTGTTTTAAGTATCTACATAATTTGTGTATTCTGCCCGTTATTTATGTGTACGCAAAACCCAATCTTATTCAATAAGATAAAAGGTTCGATGGACCTCACAAACGCTTTGTAAATCCATTATTATTTAAATTGCTAACTTGAATTAGTATTATGTTACTTGAACTGCTATCTTCGACAAATCGCCGTTTATTGTTTTTTCTCAGACTATTAACGGTAATAGAGGGCCTATTGTTGACCACCCTATATGTGTGCATCAATTAACTCCGTACTCGATCGGAATCGCCGTCAGTCATTTTACAAACTAAATTGGGGGCCTAGTGCAAGTTTTGTGGGCGAATGGTGAATTCGATCACGTTAACGAAAAGAAAAATGGTTATCTTAACTAATATCATTGCTAGCTTATGTCTCTGCTAGAGCACGAGCCTATGGATATAAATGTCGGCCGAAACCTCTACCTTTTTTAAAAATATAATGGTGGAAGCGCACTTCATCCGGAAATCTCAACTACTGAGGCACTGGCTATCTTATCTCTAGCTGCCGGAACACAACAATGCTACAAACATTGATGTTATGGCGACATATTTAGATAAGATGGTGGTAGCTAGCCAGGCCGACAAACAAGCCTTACCACCAACCAAACCGAGTACGTAAACATGTACCCATCGATGGGAATCGTACTGGGGACCTCTGGGATCTGAGACCGGTGGTCTTAATAACTTGACCAATGACCACAGACGCGGTACCTTGCATTATACAATTATCAAATAAAAAAAGCTGTTGTATAGATAGATCTATCTGTATAATAGCTTTTTTTTATTTGATAATTGATTACGTGATCGAATTTCACGCCTTTTCTTCAACCGCAAATGATCGCAATACAGTGAAGAAACTTATTCAGCTTTCCATGAAGTAGGTAGTAATTTCATATTTTCTATGGAAGTGTGTAAGTACTTTTGTGGAATAAAAAAAAATAGGTTCTAATTTAAGTTCCTAATCATTTTGTATAGGCAAGTTAGTAGAGTAATATTGTAACATAAGTTAACGTTTACGTAAAAATTTTTATTTAGTTTGGATTACAGTTGACCTCTTATGAATGTCACTACACCACCAAATCGTAGGTCTACGTAGTGAGACCTTGTGCTGAGAAGATTCAGCAAGAAGATCAGCAGGGGCATTTCTATTCTCTTTATTTAACAACGTCAAATATTGGAAAACGCCCGCCCTCTATCACGTAGAAGTAAACATGCAATTACAAATTAATGTCCAGTGTGTTCTGGCCGAACGTTTCCTCAGTTATCGGAGCATCTGTTTTCCCTGAATGGCCAGGAGGCACGCTGCAGTGAAGTGTGACAAAAATGACACCGGTCCGAAGTCAGTCACAGATTAAATAATAGTTGCTCCCTATATAGTTACAGAGCAGCTTCCTGCTCGCGTTACTCGCCCGTGGCTGCGATCTGTCCGTCACACGTTCGGACATGGTCCAGTCAACATCCGTGGGAAGGTTTTCTCCAGCTTGTCTTGGTACTTTGCTACGATTTAAATGAGTTCGGCCCGTTTTTTCGAGGGCTCGTAACCCCTCTCAATGGCTGGCACTCCATTAAGGCAGAGAAGACATGAGCGGAGCGAAGCTGAGTGAACTATCCAAGTGAGTTTTTCTTTAATTCCTTACGCAGTAAGCACTTGTGGAAGCGTGTTAGCCCCGAAATCCTCAACTACTGAGGCACTGGCTATCTTATCTCTAAATACCGGAACACAACAATGCTACGAACATTTATGGCGACATATTTAAATAAGATGATGGTACTAACCAGGTGGATAAACAAACTACTAACCAAACCGGGTACCCCCGCTGGAAATTGAACCCGGGACCTCTGGTTCTGCGACCGGTGCGCAGTGGGCTTAACCAGTAGACTACAGAAGAAGCGGTCCCTGTTCCTTTATCCAGATCCACTCCGCTCACCAGGTATCCTGCATGAAATCAATCAGTCTTTTAAGGGATACCTCAAACTCAGGGGTTTTTGGAGAATAAAAAGCATAAGTATGTCTGAAAAAAAATACTAACTATTAACCAACGGGACCTTTATCGGCAGTACCGTATTCGGCAGGCTATAATAGAATGTTCTATATAAAATAAACAAACAGTTAAGTAAGTGGCTATAGAGATTTCAATTTTGAACCTTCTCTGTTTTCTCTAAATGGCTATCATCATTATAATATACACCCAGATGAATCTTTGACGGAGAACCAAGGCTTTACTTTGGAAGTTTTCCTTTGCTCCCAAGTGCAAGTGCCTACATATACATACATATATGTACAACTATAGGTACAGCTGCAGTCATGTGGAGTAATGAAAGTGCGTAATTGTGACATTAAGGTGGGCCTTATTATCACATCCTTGGTAAAAGCTGAAAGAGAAATCAGTTGATGGTAACTGTTAGGTATTAGCTGGACAAACAGCGATTAGACCGCCCGCCATCGCCATATATATACCTACACAGGTATTAGCTGGACAATCAGCAATTAGACCGCCCGCTATCGCCATGCACGATGCTTTTGCAATGGAAAACGGAAATACCTCCGTTTAACACTAGAGTGCCTGTGCGAGTTTTACTCTGACGTAAACAAGAATTTGTATGGCATTGAAGCTCCTGACAAACGTGGTGAGTTACGATTTTGCCATCATACAAAATCTGCAATCAACAACTCAAACAAAGAAAGAAGCCTTTGACATCATTTTTAGGGTTCCGTAGCCAAATAGCAAAAAACGAAACCCTTATGGATTCGTCATGTCTTGGTAACTAGATGTATTCTGTGAACCGCATTAAGATTTTCACACAAAAATAGAAAAAAAACAATAAATTTTGGGGGTTCCCCATACTTAGAACTGAAACTCAAAAACTTGGCCGGTTTTTTAACACTGCGTGTCATGCCATTTTTACAAATTATAATATTTTCCTGTGATTTTTTCCTAATGCTCACAGATACCCGATTTAATCAAAATAATGCTTTATTTGTGCCCAGAACAAAGAGGAAGTTTTGGTAAAAAATATATTTTGAAAAGTTTCATATTCATAAGAAATTATGAACTTCACACTTTTATAGCCTCGAAAACCGTGCTACGTTTACTAAATCATAATTTTGCCATAAGTACATATTACAGCAATTGGACCTATCGACATATGAAGGATTATCTATTATTTACTGGACACTGTATATTTCTATAGATAAATTGGCAGGCAGAACAGACTCATTTGAGTCTGCTCTGCCTGACGTTAAGCAGAAGCGGAGTCCAGAACTCCAGATGCGATTACAGCTAGCGGAACAGGATTGTGCCTTACTATCCGTCCTCACCATGCCAGCAATGCCAACCCCATGGTATGAAACAGCCAATTTAAAATGCGTCCTTGTGCGATTCAAACCGTGGTATGAACCACTCAAGGTATGAATCGACGAAAGACCCGTTTGAAGGACCCCATTGTAAAGGATATGTGTTCTGGGAAAGAATTCCATTTTTTGATGGTGGACAAAGAAATTAATTACCAAAATTTCTTCGTTCGCGACTCAATAATGTTGAACAAGGGTTACTATATTGACTGTACTATCAAAATGCATAAAACAGACATTCCTCGACTTCTCTCAAGCAGCGCTATTGATGTTGTGTACGTAGAAAGTTCAATTTAGATACAGGTGACCTTAAAACAAGCCCTTCAATCAACCTTATCGAGTACAATAATAAATACAGTCTGCTGGGAACCGAACCCTAAGTCCTCCTGGCTAGCTACCCCCACCATTTTATAGTATTAAGTCAGTCGCCCATCAGTTTTTCTTATCGTCACTTACACACGTTGTTGTGCTTAGGTGTTGAGTGTTACAGATGAAAAAGATATTGTGGTGGGCTCGATCGTGTGATTGCGTAATCGGGTGATTGAACTCGAGCCGACACGTTGCGTATTCCGCGCCGTGCGTGCGAATCGAATTGTTAGCTTTAGCCCCTACCATGTGTTTCATGTCAGACAATAGATGTATCTCGAACAGTGTATGACTGAAACTCGACAGAGGGAACTGCGACAAAGGGGAGGTTGTTAGAAGCAAAGCGACGAGCGTTATATGTACGAACAATTCAGCCAGAAACAAAGTGTCCTTTTAATTAATTGATTGCTTGCTACATAGGTTACTTTGGTATCAAAGCTAAGCTTTGTCGCAGTTTCGTCTGTCGATTAGCGGCTTTAGAAATTCAGGGATATAAGGTAAAAAAAAAATCTTGTTTTTACTGTTTTTTGTATTTGTGTAATTTAAAATTAAATATAATGTCTGCCGGGTCCTTAATTACTTACATATATTATAAAATTAGTTTGTCTATTATATTTTGGGGTGCGAACCAATTTCAATGTTGCCGTCACATACAAATAAAAATGTTAATGTATTTGGTTCGTAGGGCTTGTTTTAAGTCCGTAAGTGGCGAATAATACTTAAATTCTGCTCTCACCCGAACGTAAACCCATAGTTCGGGCTCACTGTTAATTATGGCGAGTTCATACACTTGAAATTAGTAGTGTTGGTACCTTATTTGGGGTACGTTTGATAAGTCGTGACGTGAACGTGACTGCGTGACGCATACTTGTAGCCTGCCTTAGAAATTACAATGTAGGTACCACGTGGGGAGTTGTATCAGATTTTTTATGTTTTAAGCCGATGAACGGTCATATGGCCTCCTGATATAGACTAGAGCGGCCACCGTAGGCTATGGACTTCCAACACCAAGGGTATCGCACGTAATTTGTCGACCCTGAAACATTGGTTCTTATGCTTCTATGTCCTATTTTGTTTATAATTAGTTCTGCAAATTACTCCACTCCACCTGATGTGAAGTGGAAATTGAATCCAGACAAGAAGACAACTGATGCAGCGTGAAAACAATGCAGGATCAGTCACCCTCACTCTGCCGGTCCACCACCGGATCTAACATCCTTTTAAAATCCTACATTAATCAGTGGCCATACTATTATAGTATCCTACTGTCCCGCCACCAGTTGTAAGCCAGTTCCTCAGTATAAAGTGTTCCAAGGGAATTGTCCAGTGTCCTACATTTGAGCTTATCATCACTTACCATCAGGTGAGACGTAGACTAACTTGGTGCTCGCCATTCCTGATCTCGAGCCATCCAGAAGGAATGGTACTAGGTTTATAGTGGGTATACCTCCCCTGCCTTCGTCAAGCATTTAGTTGCTGGAGGAGGGAAGGGGAAAAGAGTCCCACATAAATTCAAAAAATTCGAAATTCAAAATCATTTATTCAGTTTAGGCTACAAGTAGCTCTTATGAATGTCACTATGCCATCGGTTCGTAAGTCTGCTCTGGGCGGGAGATCTTGTACTGAGAAGAACCGGCAAGAAACTCAGCAATTGTCCAGCTCTTTTCTCCCTTACAGCGTCAAAAATATTGGAAAATGCCCTATCATAGCAGGACACTTTCCATTACAATCCAGGGGTCGCCCATAGTTACAGTGAATGCGCAAAGCATTATACATTATGTTTAAAAAATTCACAGATTTCGCAGTCCCCGCAAGAATCGGAGCATTGAAAATGAATACAACAAAAACGAAAAAAAAACATTTTCACACACAATTCGAACTTGAATGCACTTCTCGCCTGCATCCGCATCTTTTAACACCATTACCATGACGATCGGTCAATAATCAAAGAAGCTACACCCGTTTTTCTACAATACCAAATCTAAAGGTCCTACAGGTCACAATTATTAACCGATTTTCAAAATTTTTGGTAGGGTATTCCCTAGGACCCAAAAAACATTTTTTTTACATTTTTCAAAATACAAAAAGTTTCCAGCCGATTTTCAAAATTCAAACGCTCACACGTGTCTCGATAAATTCCTCAACTCTTGGTATTATTTCCATCTCGATTCTCCTAAAATCCTTGGAGCTATGGCCGAAAATACGTCTCAGGTGATTTGCATCTGATAACCATTTTCAATGGTAAAAGGTGAGAAGTGGGCAAAGCACATTCACGGTATGGAATGGAATAAAAGAATTAAAAAGTAAGGGTCACTGAACAGTAATCATAAAGTTACAATTAGAAAACCAGCTTTACATATACTGGCATTATCTCGAGGCGTTTCTTTCAAAAAGCTTGGCATTGAATTGGAAAGCCCATAACTCTCTCGCGAACTGTGGGTGACTTGCCAGTTTGCCTAATTACTGTTATATCTTGGCACGTGTAAGCAACGAACCGTGGATATTGCTACACCAGGAAGGTGCGAGTAGGGTTACCAGGTTCAAAAATTCAAAAGCTGGACATAGCGATAGATTTAGCCCGACTTTTGACTGTAAATACTATACCTGGTGGGTTACCTTGAAACACAATTGCAATAATCAATTTCCAATCCCAAATCTAAAAAATCCAAATTGCACTCTTAAAAGTGATAACAGCGCTACATTGCAATTAAATTGCGTGGAAATTAAGTGAACAAATTATTATCGAGATGGGGCGTTCCGAAATCGCGAAACTTATCCCAATATCGATACATATTAATCGCATTGGAATTGTATTGAGATTGAGTTTGCGTCAAGAGTAGCCTACCAGGAATAGGGATTAGGGTTAGCAGGTCCTAATATTAAAAACAAAAAACCCGCTTGCGTAAAAAATAATAAGTTACTAAATAGAAAATCAACTGAAAAGGCCGGAACAAGATATACTGTATGTTATGTGTGATGTGATGTTGCATAAATTGAATTTTTATCTTGTTCCGGCCTTTTCAGTTTTCAGTTGATTTTCTATTTGGTTACCTACTTACTTATTATTTTTCACGCAGGCGTTTTTTGTTTTTATTTTATTTGTCTGTTTATTTAGACAAATTTCATGATATACCTTTTAGAAATCCTTGTGTTGAGCCTCTAATTTGATACCCATAATGAAGTATTCGAAAAAAAAATTGTTTTTCACCAACTCCAATGGCGTCGTACAGCCGTCATGTTTTTTTTAAAGTCATCTATCTAAGAACACTTGGGCAGCTAAGACGAATCTAACGATACCTCAATTATGTAAATCCGTTCAGCGGTTCTGTTCTACAAGATAGGCGCGAAAAACATAACTCTTCCTTTGCAGTCGGGTAAAAAGCCGGACTTTTGGCCCTAAATGCTATACCAAGAAGGTGGGATTAAGGTTACCAGGTCCTAATATTGCAAGGCCGGACTCTGCGCAACATTTTGCCAGACTCTTGGTCCTAAAAGCCAGACATCTTTTTTAAAGCAGAAGCCTTAACAGCCGGCCTTTTTTAAAATAAAATAAACTTTCACACTTAATAAAATATCTGTTTCGTATCTTTATTTATTTATTAATCACAATATAATGCATAGCCTACGTAGCGATTAAATCAAGCAATAATCAGCAATTGTTTGCGGCTTACAAACACGTACACGTAAATAATTGGCCGAACATGATCTTAAGAAGCTGGAGATGGTCATAGCGAGCGCAGGTATTTCCTCCTTCCTACAACATGAGGTCCTTTAAATGAGGTGTGAAGAAGCAACTTGGGGTGCGAATTGAGGTTGGCTAGTGGCTATTGGTGGTCACGACCCTCAGGCATGAGGACTCGACGACGACGATGATGATGATGAGTGAGGCACAATCCTTCTCCACTAGCTGTCCTCGCATCTAAGCTAGAGATAGGGTTGCCAGGTCGCCGCAGGTAGAGTGCATGGCTTCACAAATGTTACAGCTATTACTTCCTTGTACAATGCTTTAGTAAGAAGCCATCTAGAATGTAACGCAGTCATTTGGTCTCAACATGAAGCTAAATATAGTCTCATGGTGGAGCGTATTCAGAATAAATTTGCTAGATATTTATATATGAGGCTTTATGGTATCTATCCGTATTATCCTTTAATGTATCCTACCTTATTTGTCCTGGGTATGGTGGGATACACTGAACTGAGTGTGCGGAGAGATCTAGCCCTAGCACTATATATTTTTAAGCTGATTTGCGGAACAGTTCACAACCCAGAATTGCTTAGTTTGGTGAGGTTGTGTGTTCCCGATGAATACGTGGGGCGCCCGCCGCCTACCACCGTTACTGTCGGTGCCCAGGGGGCAAACCGAACTCCTGCATGCATACATACATACATACATACATAAGTACATACACTCGAAAAACATAACCTGAAGCAGTCGGGTAAAACATGCCTGGTTTTAGCCGGAGACATGTCAACCCTAGGTGCGACTTACGTAACGTTTGCTTATGACAACATACCATGCCATCTTCGTACTGCATAATGGCATAGCCCTGCAATTACGCGTTACGCTCATTCCTTGTTATTGTCTGCAACGATGAGATGACAAACTCACTTAGATCTCATTTGTAGTTGTGAAATTTACTTGTTAATTACTGCTAGTTAACTAAACCTTCAAACCACTCGGGTATTATCCATCGGTATCGGTTTTATTTGTATGTTTGCTTGAATGCACTTGTAACATGTCGTTAAGCTGTCTGGGGGCGAAGAATGATTATCCTACCGTGTTAATATTACTTATACCTCAAAATATTAAAGCTGTTTTGTACAATCAAAAGTTATATGTTTATCTATACTAATAGTATAAAGAGGAAACCTTTGTATTTTTGTATGTATGTATGTATGTTTGCAACGAATAAACTCGAAAACTACTGGACCGATTTAAAAAATTCTTTTACCATTAGAATGCTACATTAGCGCTGAGTAACACTGGCTATATCAAAAATAATGTCCACCCGGGCGAAGCAGGGACGAGCGCTATCAAAACTGACTATATTTTAAATTGATTAAGTGCCTTACAAATAAACAGAGAATAAGCTTCGAACAGTTATTCCGTGTTTGTCTCTTTTACTCTAATTTGAAATCAAGTTTACATGACGGCAAATAACACGGAATAAGTAATCGCACCTTATTCTCTGTTCATTTAGACCCGATAGATTTGCAACTTTTATTTGTGTCCGAATTTGTGACAACACTACATATAACTAGCCGTCTAGCATCAGCCTGCCTCTGATTTTTTTGGAATTTTAAAATGTAAGTAATAAAAATTTGGGGATCTACATTCTTGCTATTACATTTATCCATAAACTCGTTTGCTTCAAACAGCATTATCATTCTCATTTTCTCACATGCCGAATGCCGTTGCACGAGTAAACACAAACGGCGTGCGAACAAACGATTTTTAAGTGGCATAAGTCAAAACGTCAGTAATTTCTATCACGTCGGATAACGGGTAGCGCTTTTGTCAACCGAGTCACGTATCTTTGGCCTAGAACAGAAAGTAGGAGACACTTTAAAAATATATTAACACCGTTTTTTTCTGCAAATACTTCCTTATAATATTCATCATCATCATCATCATCATCATCATCATCATCATCATCATCATCATCATCATCATCACCGTCATCATCATCATTATCATAATTTTTTGTTCCCTTCCTTATGGACGGGTAGAGAGAACAGGCCATAAACCACCAGGCGGGCCTAGTGCGGATTGGTGGAAGACTATTTTGAAGTTTGAAGACTGCTAATGCAGCCAAGACCAACGGCTTTACGTGCCTTCCGAAGCACGGAGTAGCTCAAGATGATACATTTTTGATCTCCCATCCAAAGACCGACCTTTGCAAAGGTTGCTTAACCTCCGCAAAAATATTATTATTATTATGTTCCATGAAAAGCAAAAATGTTTTTAAACATTCCATATTTAAATAATTTAAGGATTACGTAAACAATTTGGCTAAACCTTCTATGACAAAATAGTGACAATGCTACAAAAAACAAAGCTTAAGTTTAAGTTCCTCAAAAAAAAACGTGTAAGTGTATAAAGACCTAAACAGTCTGTTGTTAATGTTAACAGTTGTGATAACATGGATACAATGGTTCGCCAGACTTAATATTTGATGATAAGTAAAAACCTTAAAATTCTTGACAATATGGCATTCCAACATGGCTATACAATTTTAAGATTTGTAGCTAGCTATTCTAAAACCCACATTTTGAATTACCCTGTTTTACATTAACATGAAAAAAAACGATTTAACCGTTTCACTGTCCCGTAGACGACTTAATGGCACTATAACAATTTCATTAAACCATTGTTGCATTTTTGGGCCAGAGAACGATTTAGTAAAAAGTACTAAAATTTAACATAACATTTACTTAAGAAATAAAAGAACGGTAAAATAATGCCTCTACATGTATTTTGATGTCGGACGGGGTCAAGTGTCGTAATTAAGAAAACTTGGAGTAATCTGTGTACGTACACAAAAACCGTCCAAGAGCGAGTCGGGACTCGCACAGTTTAAAGTTCCGTAGTCTAAAGTTCCTAACTTTTTTTTTCGCTTTATACGGAACTCTACGGAATTGAAATTAGTATTGTAAATAAATCACTACTTATTGCTTTAACTAAAACCTCAGCCAGGCTTAATAAAGACTGTATATTTTTAACTTCAAGCTTTAAAAATGCTTTCGAGGTTTTTTAAACCAAAAAAATGCATGGAATTTTTTCACGTTTGTTGATTCAGTCAAAAATTTAAAAAATCCAATAATTGAAATTCACTTAAAATTCTTTCCTTATCTGATCTTTTTGACATAGCGGCAGTGAAAAATAAACAAATTACACACAGGAAAATATTCTATTTAGTAATCTAGCAATGTTAGATCTCTTTGATAAGAAAAACGATGTAGACTACAGTACAATCGTCAATGAACAAATCTTGACTATCGTGTTACGTATTGTGATGTTAGAGCAAGCAACCGCATCATTTGATTCGTTTTTTTGTCGTGAACAGCACTTACTTATTGTTCCACACAATGCCGTCTCATTATCACGAGATAAAACGATTAAATTAACTGGGGAGAGACGTGAATGAGTCAAGAGTTGTCTATTAATAGACTTTGAAGAGATATTGGTTTGATGGTTCGAGGCTTATTGAAATAGATTTTATTCTGACTCTTTCTATATTGTTCTTAACAACATATACACTAGTACAAATTGATGTTTTAAATTAGTTATTGTATTGCATTCACACTATCACCTATGTGTATTTTAAAAGGTGAAAAAGCTTAGATTAAAATTAAGTTGTTAAAAAGAGTTAAATTTTAAACAAATATGAAATCAGATTCTGACCAAAATCTTCTCTTATTGTTTTCTAAAGTTTACTACAACACTACATTAAAATTAAACACTGAATGAAATTACATTCAGGATACATCTGTTATACTTAGCTGACATATTTTAAAGATATTTTGCATATTTAAAGTATTTAATTTCAAATGTCTTCCCTTCTGTTAGATTGACGACGTTGAAATCTCTCGTTTATTCAATCGTTTCTAAGATTTGAATGCAAGAAAGGAGGCAGGAAACCAAATCTCAAATGCCCTTTTATAGCTCGCCATTGCCACGTGTAATTTGTATGCAGATTAGACACCGTTCCCGGCGTGGTCCCGGCCCGAATACGCACGTGGCGTCCCCGAGTCTGGAACGCGATCCGGGCCAATGCCCACTGACCGTAATGTATTATTAAAGTGACCATATTTAATGTGACGTAAAACGGGACATCTCGGCGTAATTAGGCCTACGTACGCCTCGACTCAGCTATTTTAAAAAGACCAAATCGTGCCGTATTGGCGCGATTTTGGCAATTTTCCAATAACTAGTACTATTGTTAAAATCAGGCTACCGACACACTATTTATTTAGTTTCACGGTATTATTTTTGCGCGTGAATATTGATTTACACTTAATTTTATAAAAATCGCATTTGGCGCGTAAAAATAACGAATGAGATCGCGCGCTTAAAAACATCTGTTATAGACTTAAGACTTCTAAAGGGTATAGTAGCTACGAATTTGTCAACGCCATATCAGTTACCATCCTTAACTCACTCAACATATAGATTTTAGGCTGAAGCTACGGCTCCAGCCTTTTCACATAATAGATTATGAGGAGATTTGGTATGAACTCATCACTACTACTACACATTTTACGACAAAAACAGGTACCAATGACAAAACGCGTCCAACTCACGATGAAATAAGTAGAATTTTTCATGTTTGTATGTCGCAATTGTAGTATAGCTGACTTAAAATGAGAAAAATACAATTTCGAAAATCTGGGAATATCTTTTTAAAACGCGACGAATGGTCACATTACGTATTCCCTGATTATAAACCGGGACACGTATTGTCGCGCTGACGCTACCCTGCATTGCTGGGTGCATTGTTTAGAGATGACGTTTTCGTTTTATGATGTGTTGTGACTTGTAAATAGTTGGTACTTTCATTTGACCTCTTTGGAACATTCTTGTTAACAGTTTTGATAGTTGTTGTGTACCTAGTTTTCCCCTCATAAATTATCTCATCTCTATCAGTCTATAAACGTCTCACGGTTTGTCTCAGATCTTCCCACACAATATAGCATATGAAGGTCAAGCCCTAACCTTTCATCAGCAGCTCATTTCTATGTCGTCACTGCTGGGGCACGAGCCTTCCCTATATGAAGAACGAGCCCATAAACCATCATGCGGCTGCACGATTGTTAACGCAGCCGGGACCAACAGCTTTCCGTGCCTTCAGAAGCACGGAGGAGCTCGAGATGATTAATTTTTGGGTCACTCATCCGACCATTGCTGAAGTTGATTAGTTTGAGCAATCGCAGACCGGGCGCATTAGCCATTGCGCCATCAAGCTCCTCAACCATCCCCCTAGCCCAATGCGGGTTGATCAACCAACGGCTTACCATGTCTTCCGAATGTCAGACGTGCTCGAGATATTTTAAATTAATCGATTTAACTCTACTGATAGTCTACAATCAGTAACTTTCTTTTAAACTAACATCTAATAAATTAGCTTCTTTGAATATAATACAAAAGACGCCCATTTGATTACCTTAACATTGACCAGTGATATTGATTGGTGTATTTAATCATTCTGTGAACACAATAAGCATTGAAAGTATTGTCAATCCCTATTGTCTTTTCTCGCTCGAGGAATGCAACCGGACATATATGCTTGCCTTCACATGGAGAGATGAGACTGTTAAAGTTTTTCTTTTCTAACGTATTTCTTGGAAATCTACTAAGGAAAACTATGAGACAGGATCGTATGATGGGTGGTTTTCCGTAATTTTATTAAGGCTGTACGAATTGTATCGTAAGCAATGAAAAATTAAAAAAAAGATAGAATGTGAGTTTGGATTGACATTGACAGATGTCGGCCGCATTAAAAACAAACGATACGTGTGTGTCAAATACATGGTAGTGTGTGTAATGTTGTTTTTGTTGATTTAACGTATTTTTTATGCATAATTTAAAAAAATATTAACATTCGGATAACTTTCTCTATATAAACTATAAGTGTGCGAAATTTCATACTCCTCCGTCCGCGCAATTTTCGTAAAAACGGGTACAACGTTTTTGCTTCGCGTATTAATATATAGATGATAAAGGGAATAGTATGCTCTGCATTTCATAGCTCAGGGTTTCTTAATTTTTTTGCAGTCACGGACCATTTAAACAATCACGCGGATCCCTGTTAAAATATTAGGAAAAGAAAACAAGTCTTATTTATATTAAAAAACACTTTTATTGGTAGTTTCATTACAATTACTACTAATATAATGAGAGCTACTAAATCCTCAGTATATCCGTGATACCATTGCTACGGACCTCTCAGAGGTCCGTAGACCCCATTTTAAAAAACCCTGATTTAGCTCATGTATGAAAGCTTGGCGTGAATGAAGCAAAGGTACCTATCCAAATCGTCAATAAACCAAATCCAAGTCCAAGTCCAAGACTTGGACGAAAGTTGAACTCTGTCTCACCCAATATATAATGATGTCTGCTTTTTGTTAACGAAGGCAGATAGGGACAGCGTCAATTTTCAAACGATGATGTCTTACTTACGTAGACAGCTACGTTTTGGATTAATAGACAAAAGATTTTTTTCTTATATAAAAAAAAATGCCATTTAAGTGCGTGTCAAATGTCAAATGACACACACTTAAATGGCAATTTTTGAACCTAATATTCCATCCAACCCGTGACCACTATTTAATAATGCTTACGAAACAATCTAAATTAGGATTTCAAGACTCATAGATTTATAATTTATCTCTTTTTAATTGCTCTTTAAACGTGTAACAATTAAATCAACTGACAGTAGTTGTAGTAGAGGTGATGGATTGTTAAATTAGCCAGCAGCAGCATCGTTTCCACCTTATTTATTTTTTTGTTATAAGAAAAAAATCTATTGTCTATTAATCCAAAACGTAGCTGTCTACGTAAGTTAGACATCATCGTTTAAAACTGACGCTGTCCCTATCTGCATTCGTTAACAAAATACAGACAACATTACAATTGAGTGAGACAGAGTTCAACTTTCGTCCAAGTCTTGGAAGAGGGATCGAATTTTTAACGCTAAGACCAAAAATATCACCAAACTTGTAACAGTAAGTACGTAAGAGTCATATATACAGTCGACATCTGGATTGTAGATCTGACACTCTTTGTAATTCACCGTGCGTGCCAGTAACACTATGTCACGACTCTATAATATGTGTACCGTTCAGTCGAATAAAATCAAAACACAATCGTATGGGTCGACCGACAGTTACTTTAGATGGTTGTGCGTTGATTCCAGCTAGCGGTGTCACATCACATTCCTATTGTGATAGAAAAGGCTTAGAAATCCCAAACGATCCTTGATTTCCCTTTGCATGTTGTGGAGTACTTTTTAAAATCACAACGGGGCATTGCTTGACCATCATCTCACCCGATGGTGGCGATAAGTGACGATAAGGCCAATGGTAAAATCGCACTTTACCCAGAAACCTTTACTAATGAAGAACTGGAACTATCGGAACACAACAACCTACTAACATTGTTGTTTTGGCGACAGACTTAGATAAGATGGGCCCTTTCCCAACCAATCCCAGTGCAAGAACGCCCTACTGAGATCTAGATAATTTTTAATATGTATATCCGAGACATTTGGAACTGAAAAGTCTTACCATTAGGCCAGACACTGTGGCACGGACATAGGGAGTTAAAAAGTATAACAAGAATTTAAAAGTAAATACAGTCTGTTAGTTTTTAAAAAGACTATCCGCTAAATACAAAGATTCTCGAGTATTTGAAGGGGCAAGTATCACCATTCAAAGTAGGACACTATTAGAGGCCTATAGAAACAGCAGATGTTTTCGAGTTTTCTTACACGCCGTTCAATTTGCAAGTATTGTTTAGTCTGCTAACAACAATTGTTCATTTGGACAAGTATTTGGGTTAACAGGGCATGTGTTTCATGTTATATTTCACTATCTAGTACTCGTAGATCGTAGACTAGCATTTTCCATTTCCTTCTTTAGCTTTTTAACGGGCACAGCATGTTCAAATTTTTCATTGGTTTTCGACCTTATCTCAGTTGTATAAAGTTCAAAATATGGTGGCAATACATTGCCACTGCCTTATAAAGGGTTAGAATGGGTATGTAATGTAGCAATTATTATTAGGTATTATTATTATCAGCCACTACTTTCCCACAGCAGGGCAAAGGCCTCCCCTCCTTCCTTCCACCTATCTCTGTCCTGAGCTAGTTCGTCCCAATTCTTCAAGTGGGAGTCCAACTCATCCCGCCATTTTCGTCTAGGCCTTCCACGTTGTCGTCGTCCGCTTGTTGGGACCCATGATGCTATGATGTGGCAACCTTTGCCCATCTGGGCAATAATCTTATTGGATTATCGATTAAGACCGGCAACGCGTCTGCGATTCCTCTGGTTTTGCGGGTGTCCATGGGCGGCGGTGATTACTTTCCATCAGGTGACCCGCCTGCTCGTTTGCCTCCTTCTTTTATAAAAAAAAAAAAAAAAAAAATGAATGGGTGATGGAGGTATTTATAGCAAAATAATTTAATTATCTCAAATAATTTCTGGACTATTGATAAAATATATAAATAATATAATACCTATTATACGTTTGAGTTTTCAATAAAACAAACCTAAGAAAGTTGAATCATAAAACCCAAGAATAAAAACGGTATAAACTTATAAATGTTCAAATCATTTTTAACGCAAATTTTGTTGCTAACAAATTATAAAAACACAAGTGCTGAAAAAATTTCCACGAGCAGGATTTGAACCTGCACCCTTCTGACATTCCGGGTCAGGTGCTCTTCCAATTGAGCTATCGTGGTTCTAACCAGCTCGCCGAAATTATTCAACACTTTTTACTTTGAAAGCCATTCAATGTCAACAACTACCGTCACTAACATCCGATCATAATATTTTTACAAATATTAAAGATCAGTTAAGAAGTAAGCAAGCTATTTATAAATGTTCAAATAATTGTGTCGCAAATTTTTTTGCGTTAAAAATTATTTGCAAAAATAAAAAAATTTGCGTTAAAAATTATTTGAACATTTATAAATAGCTTGCTTACTTCTTAACTGATCTTTAATATTTGTAAAAATATTATGATCGGATGTTAGTGACGGTAGTTGTTGACATTGAATGGGCGCCTTTGGATTTCAAAGTAAAAAGTGTTGAATAATTTCGGCGGGCTGGTTAGAACCACGATAGCTCAATTGGAAGAGCACCTGACCCGGAATGTCAGAAGGGTGCAGGTTCAAATCCTGCTCGTGGAAATTTTTCAGCACTTGTGTTTTTATAAGTTGGTATAAACTTAATTTGATCAGTATGCCTTTTATTGAATTTGACGGCGCTTCTCTGATTTACAATATCATTATTTCATTGTTAATTAATCGAATCAGAAAAGTGTTATAAGCCAATGACAATGACAGTTTGCTTGACGTAACGCAGAGCGCGCTGGCAGTATGCGACCGTCCCACGGAGAGAGAACATTATCCGTTTGCATCGGAAGCACGTGCCACGGGTTTTGCGGAACGTTATAGTTTTCCTAAGTTTAAATATGCTGTGAGTTGTCTAGTACGTTAATTTTTGTGATTGCTTATTTAAATTACAAGAGACAATTATTAGAAAACACGTGTTTGTTAAATTATTTCTCCTCGCCCGCTAACCTACGCCGACATGGAAAATGATAATGATTCTGATAAGGCCCACGTGCCGACAAATTAAAAAACTGACTTTGTCGCACGAGGAGGCGCTGTTTTAATGCACTACTAATTCTCATTTTCACTAACGTGATTGAATGGCAAATAAAACTCATACTTGGCACCTTGAACTCAAAACTAACTGTGTGCTACGTACACGATCCGATCTGAACCCCTCGGAGAATCAAATTGGGAAAGGGGACACGCTTGCGTGTTGCCATCATTGAAACCCTCTGACGGTGTTTGATCACACGTCTTGGGGAACCCTTTAAGTTTCTCTTTACCCCAACAAAGTCCGGTGTCGCTGAAAAAGCCGTCTCAGGCCATCGGCAAACTCTCCAAGAAATATTTACTTTTCTACTACGTCAAGCTTTGATATTCCGAAAGCTTACCTGGAGCTATCTCTATTGATGTTCCACAAAATAGTTCTATCAAATAAGTGTTTGCTGTCGTAAAATTGATTGCCAGACGGCCATCTAAAGCCATCTGCGTAAGCCCCGTCATAAGGATTGAGTGCTTCCCCTATATATCATTCATGGTAGGTTTTTAGCAGTAATAACTTTGATGTTTACAGCGGCATTGTACTTTTGTGGTGGTCGCAGAATGTGCCTCTCGTTCGCGAGACAATGCACACAATGCATGCGCGGTATCCGCTTGAAGTGTTATGAAGACACAAAGATGAGCCGATGAATGGATACGTTGTACGGTATAACGGAATGAAGTCAACTTGTATGCATAGTAAATTCTGGCGGTCTGTTTTCAGAAATGAGACACAAACATTGTGTAAACCCATAGTCATACAATCCTAATATGGAAAGCGAGTAGCACAATATTTCGTTCTTTCTGTTTCGTAGGCTTATTACCTAAATATTTATAATATTTTATTTTATTTATACCCTCTTTCAAGGTAATGAAAAACCGTAGACGAAACAGTATAAAAATTATAAAGAAACAACGTTAATAACATAAGAGCAAACATATTATTTAAAAGAAAAAAGATTCATTACAACTTTTTGATTATACATAGTATTCAATTATTTTCTTTTTATTTTAGGTAGCCCGCCATGTTCAATTTCATGAAAAAGTCTACCGTCTTGGCGGGTAGTGACAGCGGCGGCTGCGAAGAGCGGGACGGTGACAAAGAGAGACGGAAAAGGGAGAAGAAAGAGAGAAAAGAACGGGAAAAACGGGAAAGAATAGCCGCCGGCCTTGAAGAACCTTTGCGACTTGAGGAGGTAAGTTATCGTGACGTATCTGGCATTTACAATAAGCAAGCCTGTGGTTCGCCTTGATACCAAGCTGATTTTTTAGACTTATGAGATGCTTTTGGGTATTTCGCTTTCGTCAATAGACTCGAATTCCTTGGAGTATCTAGCAGATTACTAATAGTAGTAATATATGAGGGTAAAGACACGCTTACGTGATGCCTTATTACTGTCCCTTCTAGAAATTCACCGAGGACTGTCGATGTCGGTCACTACGGTTTGAGGAACCCTAAGTTTTACACTGCCCATAAAATCTGGTTACTATCGACTGTCTTTCCATCCACACCATCTTGATGGATGGCGGTCTACTACTGTGCGTTTCTCACGTATTTTTTTTACTACGAACTACAGTGCTGCGGAACCAGCTCTCGGCGGCGCCGCCGGTGGTATTTCCGGACCATTACGACTTAGGGATCTTCAAGAAACGAGCCTATTCCTTCATAAAGGTTCGCAACGCATCTGCGACTCCTCTGGTCTTGCCAGTGTCCATGGGCGGCGGTGATTGCTTCCCATCAGGTGACCCGCCTGCTCGTTTGCCTCCTTCTAATATAAAAAAAAATATGTAAAGACCATGGGCGGTAAACATCAATCACTTTCCAAAACAAAAAAAACAAAATTAAGCCTTTAAAAGTTTGGGGAGGCAGAAATTGGTATGAGGGTGATGCTATTCAAACTAGTTTTGTGCGAAAACCTACCGCAGTTGATGACTGACTAATAAAATAAATCTCTAGTGAAGAGAAATCGATAACATCATGTTTCTTTATCATGTAATAGATTGTCAAATCGATTCTAGACCCAGTAATTACTCTTAAGTGAGTCTTGAAAGCAGGTATATTAACGTCAATGATTTATCTAGATTGAGTATGCAAATCTAGAAGGAGCTAGCTGGCGTAGTGGTTAACGCGTTCCGGTAACGATTGTGGAAGTGAAGCCACTTTCGCAATCAGGTCTCATGGATTCATGAGCTAGTTTAACTATGCACTTGTCTCAAGACAAGGATTAGGGGTTAATTTGTCCCAGTTCAAAACTAGGACCAGGAGCCAGTTCTACCTTTAATTATACACAAACACTAGTCTTACCAGGGACCAGTTCCACCTTATATTATAACACTAGTCTTATGAGTTCCGGATGAAGAACGCGCTTCGTCGGGTCCTAATCTGGCGTTATGACCTGAGTCAAGTCATAACGCCAGATTAGGGACGAGCCGTTGAGAGTTTGTTTACTTGTGCAAGGTCGTCTGGCGCGTCTCGTATAACCTAAGTGGTTGGTAGAGGATACCATTTTAAATTAAAAAGTAGTGTATTGAAGTTTGTACTGGTCTCGAGCTACTCCTTTTTCCCATTTGTTGTTATATGGTAACACTCATTATTTCGTATAGGGCCAGGGACGTGGTAGATTATGCTATAATATCTTTATGTGCTTCATGGGCAGCTAGAGATAAGATAGCCAGTGCCTCAGATGTCAAGGATTCCGGGTGAAGTGCACTTCCATTATTGGCCTTATCATCAATTAACATCAGGTGAGATGAAGGCATTGTGCTTATCAATAACATCGGTCACTGGACCAAAAATGTCCTAGAGTGTAGACGGAGTGCACTTGTCCGGGATGGTTGGTGTTCTTTATGGAAGGTCCACGTTTATCAGTGGACGGCAATCGGCTAAAGAGAATCATGTCTATAATGAATAACTCCTATTGTCTCCTGATTTCCTCCTTCAGGACCACACTTAGCATAATAGGTCATGGGAACATGGACTATTATGGACCTGACCTGGCCTAGTATTCCGACATTTCTAGCATAATGATGATAAATGTCAATCAAAAGATCTATAAATACATCGAAATCACGATTTGTAACCCACACAAAACTATCAACTGTTATGTTAAGTATGGTAATGGATCTAATTGTGGTCTCAAAAAGTGGATTGTCTAGTTATTCGCTTGTTCAACGGTATACTATTTGAGTCGAGTTTAGCATTTCAAGGTCCTATCCACTCAATGCTAACGGAAATTAATACTGGCGTAGGTATTTACTACGGTCTCTTGATTTGCATATTCCTGACAAAGATGAATCTTTCACTCCGTTGTTAATCAGTCTTCTTCGTCAAATCGCTTTTGTGTGTTGCATGCTATGTTAGTTTGATATTTTACAAAATTGACAATAGAACTGAAATACATAATTATTTTTATAATTCCTTTACCGTTGTATTTGCAGTTTACGTTATTGTAAAGTGCATTAAACAGTAATGAGTAAGAACGTTTGTTCAATTTCAATTTTGGTGTCAAAACAAAATTTGTAATTGAATCCAGAACCTTCGGATCTGGGGCCGAGCGCTTTGCCACTCGACTGCCGAGTTTTCTTTCCAAAAACTAAAACTAAAATTTTGTGATTAATAGTTTCTTAGTAACATGTCTCTACTTTATTTTCCATAAATGGGCAGCTACATCAGGTTAATGAGCGTCACAAATTGATTCTCAGATTAAGTTACTACCAAAATGTCAATGCACCTCGATATTTTCCTAAGTAGGGGAATAGATAACATCTCTGAACGGCATTGTAGGCTTGTCTTGGCTCTTGGCGCAATAGGTCGCGAAGAGCGTTGCACCATCTGCTTGGCATTCAGCATCGCTAGCTGCACTAAAGATCGTGGTCTTGAAACCGATTGGTATTTGAATATGTTTAATACCTACTTTGGTATACTCGTAAATGCCGATATTATATGTGTAACATAATTTATACCCTTTTCTAAAATTAACGCGGACACTACACATAAAAATGAACTACTCACGTTTACTTGACATATTATTTTATCATGATCTTTCGAACATTTGGTAGGAGGTCCGTGGTGACAGAAAGACTGAAATGTTGGTCGTCTCCTAATTAATTTGTAACTAGCATACCGTCAATTATAGCGCTTATAGTCTTTTTTGCTTATAGCCGTATGCTGGGATTTCGTAACCAGTATAATTAGTGGTGGTGTGGTTATGGTGATATATACGAGTATAACTAACAATATAACAATATAATTATAACGTTTTGCTTTAGTGTATATAATTTAAAACTCCACCAGCCTGCGAATGCCTGCGATGCCATCTCTCCCTCTCCCTCTAGAAATCATCTGAGGAGTGTTCTGTCAAATGTTACGCTGTAAAGGCCACAGGTGGCCAACAGAAATTCCTTCACAAAAAAAGTCATCATTTGTAATGACAAGAACGAATTAAGTATGGCGACTTGTTTTGACCCTAATAAAAATCATTCATTACAATGAGGCGATTCATTACAAAGGGGCGGTTCGGTCCTTATCGAATTATCTAGTAATATTTATTATCTACATAGTATCTATCAACAACCTGCTATCAGGTCGGTAATGACCTGAGGGGATAATATTCCAATAGGTGGTCCAGATTCAGTGATTGCGATAAGCCGTAATAGATGCAGATTAAATTTTATCGATTTGACTTTTAAAATTGTTATTAAGCGTAACTTTATTTTTATTTTTACACAGGTAACATATAAACTTTAGATTATACAGTTGCATATAGTGACACTTGTATATAATAGTGCTTCATTCAATGACAACCTCAATTAAAAGCATGGTATACAACATTTTTGTTTATTGGGTTTTTACATAATACAATTTCAGATCTAAATCAGAAAGGTTTAATTATTATTAGGAATTTTGTTCTGAGCACTAAACTCTTTGCAGCATCGCTAATCAAGAAGATTCTCTGTCTATTTTAATTAGTATCTTCACCACAACATACATCATCTTCGTCTTCTTCATCGATTCCTTATGACTGAGGGTCGTGACTGCCAAGAGCAGCATCGTGGACCAGGGCTCTCCATGAGGTCCTATCCTGGAGTCCTATCCATATGCCTGCCTGCACCTATAACATTTTAGGGCTTCCAGACCAGAATAGCTTCTGTCCACCGGCCAGGCACGCTCTGCCTCTGCAGAAGAACTACAATTATTAGAACTAGTCAAACTGGCCAATTATTTTTTAGCACAGCTATGTACCTAAAATTAACTAGAAAAAATACATTCTAATCTCATGCGCCTGGTCTGTTTAAGGTCATACAGAACATATTTCTCGTAGCATTGGTTAGTGCAAAACCTATGACTATTATTAGAATCAATTTAATTTATTTGCCCGTAAATTTTGTAATAATTATTCATTGGCAACCCTCGTTATCTATTAGTTCGTGCGCATTGGCATCGTCATTAAGGGGTTATTTCTCATTGATTTTAATTGTAGTCTGTCAAATATTCTTGTGAATTTAATACTAAGGTTTAATTGATATAATTGGTGACCTTTCAATATTCACGAAAAAGTATGGGAGAATTTTTTATTATTAGTAGGGATGTTGACGACAACAATTATCTCTAAAACATTGAGTGCCTTATAAATAAACAAAGAATAAGCTCCGAATAGTAATTCCGTGTTTTGTCTCTTTTACTCAAATTTGAAATGACATTTAAATGACAGGAACAAAACACGGAATAACGATTTGCACTACTAATGTCATAAAAGAAAAATGTTCAAAGCCAATGTCCAAACTATAAGGACCTTATTCTTTGTTTATTTGTAAGACACTGAAAGTACAAAATTAAATGGCATATCGTAACATTTCTCCAAAAGAACTGTAAAAAAGTGGTTAGTAAGTACTAAATTGCTAAAACATTTCAGTTTTTTTGTTTTCTGTTTTACAAATTGTTTCCATACAATTTAAATGTAAGAACAATAGATAGCTTTATTTGAAAGATTCTTAAAAAGTTTCTCAATCGACTATGACTACGGTGCCGGTGAGTTGTTGTTGCATTTGCCGCAAATCTTGTACTTAGATGATTTGATTTTTGTCGGCTTCAGTTGTTTGAAAGACAATGCCGCTATAGGTTAACGGTCTACTCTACAAGTCCGGCGATCTGGGGCCGTATCATCACACTGCACGGAACCGTTATGTTGTCATTGTCACTCCATTTTGTTTTCGCCCAGCAACTCGCACAACAGCAAGGGGACTTGCTGGCGGAATGTAAAATAATATAAAACCTCAAAATTATCAATAAAGAAGATGATTATAAATAACCACCAGCCTGGTATGCTAAGTTATTAAATCCTAGCCTCAACACGACGACGACGCCAGTCCACGCACCACACGGTCTGTGAAATTAAAATATACTTTTAGCTTCTTTAGCGTAAAAAGGAACACACTCTATAAAATAATTGACGTATGCATTCATCATCAGCCTAAACACATCCACTGCTGGACATAGGCCTCTCCAAGTGCACGCCATATAAATTACATATGCATATTATAAGTTAATTATAAGGCGACCGGCCAACACCTCAGTCTTCCTGTGAGTGACCACAGACGCTGTGTAAAGGTTTCGAAACTTCAGAATAAAGTAATAAGTGTTTCTCATTTACGCATATTTATCACTTTTTTGTATTTTCCTGCAAAATACAATTTTTCTTAGTCTGTCTTAAAATAATCGTGAGTAAAATTCCTAAAAACTGTTTTCGGCGCAATTTTCTTTCCATGTCTTACTCGCTCAACAATAAGGGTGATGCTACGACCCCTGCTATGTTTTCTCATTGAAAGGACGTCACGGCCCTTGGCCATAGATCCGGTGTTTGGTTGCTAGTGGAACGACCAGCCGGAGTTGGATGACACGCGATTCCATTTCGTGGAAATGGATTATAGTTCATGGATTAATCATGGAGTTCATTGATTAATGGATTATTTTGACATCTAATCCTTTGGAAGGTTCTAGGTACATTGAAGGTACATTGTTTACATGTTATATTACCATCATCATCATTACGACTGCCTCAGGATGCCTAGTGCCAGTTTCATTAGCCATTCGATCACGTTAACGAAAACGAGAATTTGTATGGCCTCTTGTTGGAAAACCAGGAACGTAAAAATTTTACCATAAAATTTCCCGTTTTTGTTAACGTGTTCGAATAACATACTAAACTTGCACTAAGCTCCCAGAAATGGACATGGCGAGACCTGACTATGTATAACCCAGCATTTAGTGTAAACTGTCAATAAATAAATAAAATTTTGCTGGCCCAACGCGGGTTTCTGGATTTTAAAGACATTTGTTGACAACAGGTATATAATATACTACTATTTCGACAAGTAGTAGGTACTATTAGTTAATCTGTGCTAATACTAAAGATTTATCGTTTCGACATCAACGACTTGCGTATTGCTAGAACCGAGCTAGATATAATGTTTGTGCTATACTCCGTATTCTGCCATATCCAGGCCAGCTTTTCTATTTGGAATTATTAGTTGAAGTTATATTCGTTGGCAAGCCTTTTTGTTTATCAATGCATCAGATCAAATAGCTAAGGGGCACACGAAAAGATAAGATGCAATTTGAAATTACCTTTCTCAGATACTCTATCAAACATGGTACTATGCAATTTGGTCGATTGTAGTTATTGTAAACATCTATTGCTGTTGTTGTTGTAAGCATCTAAATCGTATAAATGTCATGACGTAATTTTTTATAACATTTTTGCTTTAGATCTAACCTAAAAAAGTTGTAGATCTAACTCATAGCTCTAGTCATAGCTCTTTGACATAATATCGTTTTGACAGCTGATATAAAGTTGTTTAAACTATCATATTGCAAGAAATTTCGCTTCAACTCTTTTGACACTGAAAATAGAGTGTAACTAATATGTGATTCTAATTGTTATTTTGATCGTTAGTATTTGTTTATCCCTTCATTTGTTTTCGCATTCTATTTACAAATCAAACGACATGCCAACGATCATTGTTTGTCCGTCACGATTAGTGAGATGTCTTTACCAGTGGTGGGTCATGTGTGGTACCGTGGTTCGAGACCATTGCTGTTGTTTGAACGCTCAAATTGTGTGGGATCGGGTCGAGTTGCATCAACATGATTAGATGGGCCAGGAGTGCTCTGGTAATGTTTTATTGCTTTTACAACTGTGCGTGTAAAATTGATGCTCTTAATAAATTACTATCGCAGATGCAGTTTGATTTATGTTAGGGGTTGCGGCTCAGTGCCGCCATTGATTTGGGTGCTGAATATAGTAAGTTTCATTCGCTATTATGTCATGTTAAAAACAATAAGAATTTGTAAGGCATAATTGCAACTTAACTGACACCCCTCTGCCTGATGTGAAGTAGAAGCAGAGTACAGATGCGAGGACAGCTAGGAAAGCAGGATTGTGCCTCACCAGATGTCTTCGTCCTCACTTTGCCGAACTGCAAGTTGCTTCTTCGCACCACAGTTTGCCACCAAGAGGCTGCTTTATTGAAAGCCATACGAATTCTCGTCTTCGTTACCGTGATCGAATGGACACTGTTTTTTGACTCACTTTTGTGGAAAACGGAAATGCACTCTGCTCATTTAGGTGCATTCAAAGTAGCACGAAACGTGAAGATAAATCTGTTTGCATATTAACTATTTTGTTTCCCCCCTTTCTCTATACACATTTTTATGTATTGTTCGCAGTTATTAGAGCTTATATTTTAACTAATTGGCGATAGTCACTTTGTCCCAAATAAGACAGTTTAATCGAGTTATGTGGTGTCGGTCGGCGTAGTGGCCTTCAACTTTTTATCCAATTGTGAGTGGAACGGTCAAACAAAGGTCGAGCCAGTTTTAAATCCCCTTGATTTGATAGTAATTACATTGGGTTCGTTAACACAATTTGATCTGGCATTAATGAACATTTGAATTCTACTAGCGGCCAGCCTCGTGACTTTGTTCGCGTTAATACACGTATTCATGAAAAACCGGACCTCATTTAGTAACCGGGTTTTTCGGTTCCGATTCCGGATGGAACCTGGTTTCCGGTTGTTTTCGGTTCTTCAGGTCAGGATGAATAAGAAATTATAAAATACACAAAAAAACTAATTGGTTGTGAATTAAAGGTGTATACAGTAATTTTACTTATTAATTGTATTTATCAAAATAATAAGTACTACATGTTTTAATTGTTATAATTTAACGTTTTAATAATGTTGGGAACCGGTTCTTTTAGACTACCTAGCCAAGAACCGGACAAAACGGGTTTTTTGGAACTGTGTAGAACCGGGGGTTTACTCTAGTATCCAGTGATGGTTTTTTACCAAGTCGGAAACCTTCGCGGGTATGCGCACAACGCACAACAACATACCAAAGTTTCATAGGTAGTAATCGGATGAATGAGATGATATAAGAACATTTGCAGGATAAACAAAGAAACGTACGAGTACATATATCCTATTAGTTTTTAGTGCTTGTATCTTTCTTTTGTTCTTTAGATATCGGGTGGGACTTGCATGCACTGCTTAATTGTGTGTACGATTAAAGAAAGTTTGACCAAGTTACAATGAATTCAGCAATTAACGGTCGGGATTAAGACAGCAAAACCAGTTTAACGTTACACTTTCGGTCGTGTCGTGTGCTCGATTAACGCGTACAACACTTGCAACGCGAGCCGCGGTTTTTTTTGCAATTATTGTTACTTGTCGGGTTTCATCACCGGCAGCCGTCATTTGTCACGTGCGGCGATGTTCGCTAACGAGTTTTTTACGCTTTTTCAAGTATAAGAGACTGTAGACTATTGTCATTTATTTTTTCCGAAACAAAATGACAATCACTTCGAATGCTGCTGTGCCAATATGTTGAATATTACATTGGTATATCGTTATCTATTCAAATCTGTTATACCTACGTAAATTAGTGATTAACTTTAATTAACTCTGATTAACGAGAAATACGTTTTGTTGCAAGCCTTTAATCGCATGCCCCTCCGAAAACATTGTGTTTGACTTCAACCGGTATCAAAAAAATTTCGTCTGATGGCACTCTCCGTTGCTCCGTCTCCGTCTCCAAATTGCTCCGTTTTGTTATGGAAGGAGGAAGAACAAACACACTTTCTCATAAATAATATTGGTTAGTAATTTACGATGGTGGACATCTAGCTGGCCTATGACGGATAGATTATGCCGCATTATCGAAGTCTCCCGCCATTAATACGTCACAGTTGCCAATATGTTCTAAGTATTGAACCTTGATGTTCAGTGAAGCGTGCTCGCCGAGCAGATTTGTAATCACAGTATACTAAAAACTGTTTCATTGTCCACAGGTTCGACGATCTCTCAAATTACGGGGCAGACGCAAGGAGAAGGAGAAACTACCCTCGGGCATTACAGCGGACTATACGGCCTCATTGTTCGCCCATCTAGAACATGATTCGAATTACTCCAACTATCCGATCATATCTACCTCAGGGTCTAACTCAAATCTTAGCGATGAAAACAACCATCTGTCGCCAGGACACCCTGCAACACATACGTGGAACAAAAAGGATAATGTTCTACAATCAGACAGTTCAGAAACATCATTGAACTCTTTGAACAATCCAAACAACGCCAATAGTCCACGTCAACCACCAAATCTACCTCCGATACCACCCCGACCCCCCAAACGAGGAATCCTTAAAGGCCCTCGGTTAAGTAATACTAGTTCTAATTCACAAGAAAGCAATGTCCAAAGCGCTGATACTGTCGACTTCGTAAACGGTCAGGACCCAAATGTTCTGGCGCGAAACACCCAACAAAACGAAGTTATATCATATGGTAGCGGAATACCACCTTCAAAGAGCACATCTTCCAGTGACGACATGCAGCAGTTACAGAATTTCACGAAGAAGGTCATCCACAGTCCTGTAGAAGCACAGTTCAAGAATTACAAGAACAATTCAAACAACCCATCAATAGTTACGCAGGACGTCGATGAGATACCAAAGACGAATGGGAACAGCTACGTGGTGACATCTACTTCGCCAAGCGCCGACTCATTAACGGACACAACGACGAACTCTTCCTTTGCGACTCCACCTTTTTCAACATCGCCGGTCGGCGAATCGCAGGGCTTCCATCGGTGGTCCAGAATTAGCAATTTCGACGACGTTTACTTACCTCTGCCGCCATTGGTGCCCCTACAACTGCCTAAGCCGAGACTGTTGGTGATTCAACGTCAGAAGTCGCCGAGAAACGATTTCGGCTTTAGCCTCCGTCGTGCTATGATCCAAGAGAGAGTGTTCATTGGAGAGGTCAAAGAACACAATGGGCATGAAGAGAATGGTCTTCCGAATAGCGACAATAAATGTAATGGTAATATTACTAATGGATTGATCAGCAAATTGACACAGAAAGCTGTGGTGTTAGCTGAACCCGGTTCGTACCCAGGTGCCAGTGAAACAGGGCTGTTACCTGGCGATAGACTGTTGGAAGTCAACGGTGTGAATGTAGAAGGCAAAAGCAGAGAAGAAGTCATAGACTTGATAAAAGGAAGCCAGGACTCGGTCACGATAAAGGTTGGTAATGTTTATACCAGTAATATCTTTTTGAATGCACATGTGGCCATTACAGTTATCACAAATTCCTGCTATTGATGTGCGTTTTGCGGCCATATTAAATTAAATTTTTATCTTATCGTTTTGGAAATGCACTCAAGGCTAAAAATAATTTGTTTCTTGTGGAGGTGTCGAACTGTCGACTGGACGATAATTTTATTTAACTTAACAAAGAGATTACAAGAGTGTGGGATGTGTAATTATAGAAAGTTTTGTTGCTGATATATTTTGTTGTATAAATATCTATACATATACAAATACATACTCGAAAATAGTTTCTCCGATGTTTTCCCTAATCAATACAATGAGAACGAAGGGTTACATAATAAATGTACTTAACTCAATTCTACTTTGGTTGGTGTTGGGGCGAGTTGTAAGGCTGCCTGGCCATCTACCACCCTCTTAAGTGGTTGAGGATTCCGATGAAGTGCGTTTCTAAATGCAACCTTATTGTCACTTTCTTTTAGGTTAGATAAATTTCAAGCGCTTGCCCGTAGTAAAATAATAGATAAAAAATATGTGGTTATAGTTTTAAACCGAAGAATCCTATTAGTTAAGGCGACTGAATTAACATTTGACTTGACATTTCAACAACAGGTGCAGCCAATAGCTGAGCTCAGCGAGCTGTCTCGCAGGCGTGCCGTCGACGGTGGCGGTGATGTAGATCTGTCTGACAGCAACGTTCGAGGAGGCACCCTTAGCCGGTCCGGCAGCCGGCGGTTCACCAGCACTCAGGTAGGTGTACTTTTAAATAGGCTGTACGGTATTGGATACCTTTGCGTCTTTGTTTTTTTCCTTTCAAAAGAATAGAACGACCCGCTGATAAAAAATCCGATGCGAAATTTGATTGGTTGTCTGCAGTTAAAATGGAAGTCATATGAAGAATAACGACAATAACGTTGAAAGCTATTAAAAATGACACTTTAAAGTCTCAAACTCAACACTTTTTCAACCGACAGACGAGTCTTTAAATTGAAGCTCTTTTATTTATCAACGACACCAATTAAAATGTTTTTGTTTTGTTTATACAACTTGTTTCAAAAAAACCCGTTAGGCCTGAAATGTCAGTAGCTATACATAAAACTGAAGTGGTGGGTGCTGTTCTTTAAGTTGTAGGCACAGTAGTTTCCGAAAAAAACAATATGGAAGTTCAGCAAAAACATCGCTAAGATTTTTAAGAGATCCCCAACACTACTGATCAGCTGTTGAAGTCATTAGCTGCTAAATCAAAGATTATTATTTTTTTCAGACTAGTCATCTATCGGTATTTGTGCATTGTGTGTGTAACAGTACAGGGACCTTTAATCTAGTTAAAGTCCCTTTTAAAAGATTTTCCAAATTAAATACTTGATAGTTAAATTTATACTTATTCAGATTTGCTTTATAATTCACAATAACAGCTGTCTGTTACAAATTTTATAGATAACCTAACAAAATGTCGTTACGTTTGAATCAATTTATTGACTAATGACGATAAAGAATATTTTGGCTCTCGCCCTACATGGTTTAAAGAAAGGACATAGTACTTACTTTGAAGATAACGACGTCTACGACTTCGCCATATAAGATTCCGTTTGTCAAAAGCATCTGTGTATAATTTGCTGACAAAAATTGAGCATCGTCTGGAGTATGCAACAAATAGGTAAGTGAGTTGTATGCGCTCGTTGTATTTACGAGCTTGTATGTATTAAAGAATTACGCTATTCATGACTTCTTATTTTTACAATATTATCTGTCAACAAACAATCAACACAACAGACAGAATATTTGATTGAAGTTATTCAAAACGTCAAGCAGACATATTACCCTGGTTAATTAAAAATACGCAGCGCCATTGCTCACGCATGGTATTAATGTGCTTTTATGCTTGGTGGTTAATTTAATATTTTCGTTCGTTTCCGTTTCCGTCACAGCACAGAGTACCTAAGCGAGAGTAACTTATCCATAGATTAAATCATAAGAGTAAAGTTATACTGGGATAGCTCTCGTATAATAGATATTCTCGTATAAATTGGATTTTGGTAAAATCTACCCTAAATACATTTAGCGCTAAACACGTTTAAAATATCATTCCATTTCTGACGTCTGTTGGAAGTTGAAAGAGACAGAATGATACTCTAAACATGTTTAGCGCTAAACGTATTTAGTGAGTTTTGGTGCAAGCCGACCTAAGAAGTAAAAGAGAGTTTAATAGGTAGGCACGGGAACAAGAATCGTAGCTGTTAGCTAAGTAGGTACTTACATAACTTATGCGCAAAACCTTTCTGTAGTTTGATCTTTGAAATTGAATTTTCCCACCTCCTTTTTTTAGAAATCATGTTGACCTGGTACTTTTGGTAATATTTATTTAGTGGGTTCCGCATAATAATAATTGAAATTAAATCATTTTACTCTAACGGAACAAAAGATGGATAGCTATTTATTATTACACAGTCTTTTATAGCGTCGCAACATATCGGTTGATAGATGGGATATGTGGGTGAGTTTTCACTTACCATGCTAACAGTAGGATCATCCCAAGATGCAAGAGAGAGGAGTTGCCTTTTCGCACTTGTTTGTTCCTTTCTTTTGATTACCTGACATTGTTTTCTAAAGTTTACGCGAACACTACACATTGAAATGAAATATTTTTTGTAAACCAAGTAACAATAAACGCGAGTAGATCCATGCAAAAGGTTTCATTTCAATAATCGGCTACCGATCACGTGTCGTATTGTGCCGCCTTCAACAGACGTCAGAACCTAGAGGTTCTATCTATCATTACATTAGGATGTAAGTTTGTAAAAATGTGCAAACGTTACTATTGCGTTTAAGTTAAGTTTTAACAGATAGATCGTAATGGTATGTAAATAAGATCGAGAATTTAATCTGTTAAAGCAAACGCGATAGTAACGTTTGCACTTTTACAAACTTACACTAAGGTTTAGGATGTAAAACAAGTTATTACTCGTACAACACATAAACAGTTAATTCTGGAAATGTAAATCGTATCCTAATTTTAATGCGGAGTGGTTTCCCAAAAAACAGAAACTACACAGCAGTAGTACTAGGAAAGCAGTGACTGCAGATTTTGGCTTTTCAATGTTTTTACGGAACTCTAAATACAGAAAACTTAGATTTTTACCGCATAGATTGACAACATTTTTTCTAACACGTGCTTTGAAAGCAGTTTGCTTTTTATTTTGTACAAATCAATTTGATCAAGCTGCTGAAGCTGAGCCGTGTAATACTTTAGAAAAGGTTAGAAATATTACAAATAATACAAAACACCACACCGATTTATCTTTCGTTTGCTATTTTACTTATTTTAAGCCCAACTCAGAAATAAACATTATGTTTTATTTTTACACAAGTAGATTACCTACACTAAACAAACAACTAACAATAATCAAAATTAAACAATATCAAAATAGTAATCAGTCTTTTATGATTAATTAGGCCGGTGTCCTTTAAGATTAAAAACCCAAATTAGATTATTAAATCCGTACAAAATGTTGACCACCTCGTACTACTAGGCGGTCAGAACTAGTCAGAAGCATAAACACTTCTTTCGAGAGCTGTCGCCTAGCCGCCCCTGCCGCCGCGCCGAGCGATGGGCAGAAGGAAATTGCATAGTGGTATTCGCGCATAAATCAATGTGTATGTGTATTTTTTATGTTTTACACTAAAAATGATAAATAAATACACATCCGATAAAAAATTACTATCTGATGTTGTGAATTAGTTATTAATAAA
Source organism: Eudonia mercurella (assembly GCA_963082485.1). Lineage (NCBI taxonomy): Eukaryota > Metazoa > Arthropoda > Insecta > Lepidoptera > Crambidae > Eudonia > Eudonia mercurella. Next base: position 10,770,348 of record OY720044.1, on the reverse strand, counting down.
ATTTGATTGTCAATGAAGTAAATTGTAATTTTATGTAATGTACTACTACGCCATGAATCGTCTATAATAGACGTAAAAACCTTGTTGATGATGATTGAACACATAATTTTATTATTGTTATTATTATTTAATTGTAAGATTTTAATTTCATATGAAACTTTTCAACAGGCCTTCGTACCATGTACCATTATGTTGGTTTAATGCTCTAAGAAGATTATAATACTCAAAAATACCGTAATTTTGACATCTAGCATTAAAACCTCAGAATAAAACTCTCATCTCAGACGAAATATTATCCGTGTAAAACAAAGCGTACCATGGTTTTTTCTAAAGTACCTGAATTTTGACAGGCCGGCCGGTGTCATAATTTTTGAGTTTCTTTTTATTTCATTCAGTCGTCCATATGTGTGTTTTTCGTGTGTTTCTTTAATTGCGAAAATGGCTATGTTCTCCAATTCCGATTACTACGAGATGATGTTGTGCGTGGGACGAGCTGATGGAAACTTAGCTCGCGCTCGTGACTTGTACCATGAACGTTTCATTGAAGGCAGAGCACCTGCTGACCAGCGACGGTTACCATCTTACCAATGTTTTCGTGAAATGACAACACGTTTGCATTCCACGGGATCCTTTCATCGTTCACGTGGCAGTGGACGTCTGAATACGTTAGATGCAAGGCGAGAAGAAGAGGTGCTGGAAATCTTCGAAGACGAACCAACCATCAGGACGAGGCGTGCCGCGGCGAGGTTTGGCATGAACCATGTCACAGTTTGGCGGATTTTTCGAGCTGACGGTCAACACCCTTACCACTACCGGCGTACACAGGAGTTAACACCAGGTGATTTCGGTCTCCGAAGAAACTTCTGCGAGTGGTATCTGCGGCAGCTGGAAGCTGACCGCAGCTATGTGAACCGGGTCATTTGGACGGACGATGCAACGTTTACCAAATCTGGGATATTAATATCCAGTGTGTATGTACTAGGAGCACAGAATACAGCGTCTGGAGATTAGGTATAGGCTACTCTGTGGTATAGGTACAGAGTAGACAGGAGTCGTTACTCCTGGTAGGTAACATAACGTCATGAACCTGAAATAGTCATGTGCCTTAACATAGTCGATATTTTTATTAATCATTAAAATAACTCTTTTTACTGAAAACTAAATCTTAATGCAAAGGTTTTAAGAAATTTACAGAGGACTCTTGATAGGATGTACTTTAACAACCTTTACGTATAACGGGTAATTTTGCAACACCTTGTATAATTTTAACGCAAATTTTGTTGCGAAACAAATTACAAGAACACAGATGTTGAAAAAATTTCCTGACCCGGTATGTCAGAAGGAGGGTGCAGGTTCAAATCCTGGTCGTGGAAATTTTTTTTTTTACATTTGTGTTTTTGTGACACCAATTTCTTTTATTTTAATTAAAATATTTGTTGTGCCTCAAAGTCCCACTTTTGATAGTCGCTAATTGTAGTGCAATTCCGTTCTCAATTTAAGTATGATTGAAAATAACAAAGCAATCGCTCTATAAGTTATAAAGCTAATTACATATGTACCTTATTAATAATGAAACTAATATAAACAAAATAAAAAAACAAATATTAAAAAATACAAAAAAAAATATAATGATTTTAAGCTGACAGCCTTTGCTTTTCACTGGTAAAGTAATGACGTATAGCATTAACATAACATCGCAAAATATCAAAGATACCTACTTTGTTTTTTGTAGTTTTAACTTCCATAAGTATCGTTGACGTTTCTGATACATCAGTATGCATGCTATGCAGCCGCCTTAATAAAACCATATTGTCCAAATTGTGGTTATGTTGATTCATCTCATCACTCGCATCAATCATTTCTTTATTGTTAAGCGTAGGCCAGAATACTTTCGTTACCAAATAGTTTTCTCTTCGAGGCGTCTTGGCCCTTATCTATACTAATATTATAAAGAGGAAACCTTTGTATTTTTGTATCTATGTATGTTTGCAACGAATAAACTCAAAAACTACTGGACCGATTTAAAAAATCTTTCACCATTAGAATGCTACATTAGCGCTGAGTAACATAGGCTATGTATATTAAAAAAATATATAACAAAATGTCCACCCCTGCGAAGCAGGGACGGGCCGCTACCAACATATAACTTCTAACATTTAACGTAAACGTTTATGGTAAGCGTGAAAGTCGGAACTTTTAGAATAAACTTTACTTGGCAAAGTGAAGTAAATAGCCTATATACTGTTCCCACTGCTGGGCAAAGGCTTCCATCATTGAAATCAAGTTATCACTACAATTGATGGGTAATGGCTTAATCACCACGCTTGCCAAACGCGGGTTGATGATCACTAACCCGGGCTATGCATCGAAAAATCCGAAACACACATTGCTCGACCTGGGAATTGAACCCAGGACCTTTGGGCACAGATTAGTTAATAGTTACTCGAGCTGAGCGCTTGCCACTAGGCTACCGATACGTACAAGTAATCAAGTATATCTATGCTATAAAAGTATCTAAGTACAATAGTTGTCTGTATAATAAAGGTGCGCAACACATTATGTCGGGCTGCAGCGGGGCGGAGCGGGCGGCATCGCAGCGCAAAAAGCTTACATAGCACGTTAGTGACAGGTCGGGTCGCAGCGCATTGACTGATTTTGAATGCAGTGTACTGCCAGACGTCGCGTGCAACTGTACGTTATGGATAGCTCTGACAAAGAACTTTGTTAAATTGGTTTACCTAAAAGCACCACGCCCCTCTCTATACCCTAGATATATATTTCTCTATGTTGCTGTAGCACACTGTGTCGGGGCGCAGCGGGGTGGGGCGGGCAGCATCGCACGCAACCAAAATCCACGGCGGAATATGCTGCCCGCTGCGCCCCGGCATAGTGTGCGATAGTTCATATAAAATACATACGAGCGATTTGAGCGGATTTTTGCGCTGCGACCCGACCCGCTGCGGCCCGACATAATGTGCGCGAACCTCAATAAGTAACTTGGGAAAAAGTCTTTAACCCGGAAATATTGTATGGGTACCTTTGTCCCGCATAATTTTTTGACATTATATTCTACATTTTGAAAAGTTAGAGTAATTATTAAGGCGAAGTGTAAGGCTAATGGATTTAATTTGATAACTGCTAAACTGGATTTTTTTTCAAACATTGCGGACCTTCCGACACTAGGCAAACATCTATTATTTAATAATTGTGCACTACTTTTAGGTTTGTTTTTATAATAATTCGCTAACACCAATAGTGGCAATTTTTTGTGAATAAATGCAATAGCCCGTTTTGTAAATAAACCACGCAACAAAAAGTAGTGCACAATTATTAAATAAATACTATGGATGCTTTCCTGTCGACGGACGGTACGCAATGTTTAAAAAAGATCCGGTCCGTTAGTAATTGTCAAATTATCAATTGGTGGCGCTAGTGTGCCTTACTCTTCGCCTTAATGGGATTCTTACCATGAGTATCCGATATTTCGGCACAGTTGCATGCGCCATGATCACGGAACTACTGAAGTTAGGTGGTTGCAGGTGGGTTTTTATGAGCAGACAAAACGATCTACCCTCTTTTGCGCTCGTCGCCCGTACCACTGGTTTCTACTTACTCTAGTGCAAGTGACCATGATAGTTTAAATAGTTATTTTGAAACATGATGAATAAATTCCTGCGCACCTGATCTTACCCGGTTCGAATCCCGCCCGTGGACATTTTCAAACACAAAACAAACAATTAACAATTTACAAATTGTCAATTGGTCCGCAACAAGATTTACGTCAGTTATGTAACTGGTATCAGGTATGTATCCATACATATCCATAATTATGTCTTCTACTTGATAGAAGAAAAATGTTAGTTTGTTATTATTGACAACTTTTTTGTCTGGCACATTGCAAAACAGAACTCACGCGCACAACTTAACTGTTTCGCTTGAAAGTAGAACGACACCGTTGCCGCCGGTATCATGCAACATCGATTCATTCGATTACACCTATCACAGTAATCGACTATCGGGTTACATCAGTGATTTACGTCAATATAGATCGCGTCGCGGGTCGCTTTGGCGCCTATCAAACCGCAACATAGTAGGTAGTACTTTAGCTAAGCTAAACCGTAATTTAATACTGCGTACCTAATATTATGCTTGCAGTTTTCTTATATTTTATATTTCATATTTTTTGCTAGGTAGGGGTAATGGGCACCAGTGTTGGACAGGAACCATTAGTCGACATTTCTTTTTCTTTGGCCATTAAAAAAAGAGGTCATCAATTGATTTTTGATGATTTTTTAAGCAACATTTGTATGTACCACCTGTCGTCTAGTAAAATTTCAACGAAATCTTTATTAGTTTTTGATGACGGCAACTGGTGTCGAATATTGGGTTTCTGTGTGGAACATTGGTGCTACAACGACCGACAGTGCAAGTATATTTAAAAAATATATATTTCTTAATATCTTTATAATCTGTCTGAATAAAAAAATATGATTTCCTGCCAGAATCCGACTAAATGGACACTATTGGACCCTAGATAGGATACCACAGAAGAACTAATTTAATATCTATATATTATAGATCTATATATAGTTTTTTTGAACACGTGTAAACGCAGTTTTACGCAGAGGAAGCGCCCGAATTGTTTTGGCTATAGCGAGCTGCGAGAGCGAGACAGTCGTAATAACGTAATTCGCTGATTGCACTCACGATCGAGAGTGATCGATGTCAATCGCGAGCGCCGAACGGTTTCTAGGGCTGCCACTTGCCACACAATTACTCCTTGCGCCCAAGCGGTGGACGAGTGCCCTTGGTTTTTAGTGGGTCGGCGATAACATCAGGCTAACCCCACATACCCCGCGGAGTTGGAGCCTCGTGAGATGATTCGGACGCGAATTTTTCTAAGCTAAATTAAAAAAAAACTACTAATTTCTTTAATATAATTTAGGTAAATATTCCTTGATTTTTATCAAAGCACTAATTAATATTGGTTTGGTTTATTGACACATACTCTAGTTGTATTTCGCTTTGGCGTTTAAAGCACAGTTAGGTAAATAGGAGGTGCTGGATAGTTTCATACTCGCTACCACAAGCGCACAGCGGGCTCGCCTTGCACTTAAGGCCTCTTTCTCACCAGCTCGGTACGTTTTCGGTTCGGTACCGCCTTTGCACCGAATCTGTACAGATTGTTTACCGAGCGCATGTAATCAAATGAGAGCTTTCACACCGAGTTGTTTCGGTAAGATTTTTAAACCGAGCGCATCGCGCAGCTCTGCACAAAATCTGTACAGAGCGGCCGGCCTCCCCCGTCTCACCCCCGCCAGCTCCGCCGCGCGCCTCACTCACACCAGTCACACACCAGCCACACTCAGACCCCGACTCATATCGAATGAACAATACCGTACCGAAAACATTCAGAGCCGGTCAGGAAATGTTTTGCAGCAGAAAATCTGTACAGACTCTGTACAGATTCGGTTTAGAGGCGGTACCGAAACGAAAACGTACCGAGCCGGTGAGGAAGAGGCCTAAACCGGAGAACCCGCAGCCGTTTTTTGATATATTTTTCTAATTGAAATGAAACAACTTTTACGGATCTACTCGTGTTTATACTCAGACCAAATAAAAACTTTTTATTTGGTCTCAGTGTTTATTTTATACATTAGTTTTGTATTTATTACTATTCTTCTAAGTTTGGTAGGCTTGTACGGCGGCCATTGGCCACGTTACCAGCCATTTTCTTGTCGCTCAGCTACTGCCAGTAAGTAGGTACCTATAGTGAGTTGTTGCGAACAAATTACAATTTGAAAAAGACAAAGTGTTAAAAATCATTACTTAGTATCGTTGGTGGTTAGGCTCGTTCTAAATTTAGATGAACTTAGAATAACTAGCCAGGTGGCTAGGCTAGATATCTGCATCTTATCTGATTCAATAGCCATAACAACATTGTTAGTAGCATTGTTGTATTCCGACAGTTAGTAAAAGATAGCCAGTTGCTCAATGTTCTTCAAATACTTCTATCTCTGACCTTATCATCAACTGTGATGCAAGACCAAGTACGGATGATGTCGCTTGACTAAAACTGTTTATCATCATCAGCTCATTATATGTCCCCACTGCTGGGGCACGAGCCTTCCCTATGGATGGATAGGGAGAACGGGCCATAAACCTCCACGCGAGCAGTGCGGATTGGTGGTTGTTAACGACTGCGAATGCGGCTTTACGTGCTTTCCGAAGCACGGAGGAGCTCGAGATGATAAATTTTTGGTCACCCATCCGATGACCGACCTTTGCGAATGTTGCTAAACCTCAGCACTCGCAGGCCGAAAGCGTTAACCACTGCGCCGTCAAGTTCCATAATGATTATTTACATATAATTTTACGCAAATATTGTAGCGAACAAATTACAATTTGAAAAAAGGCAAAGTGTTGAACACCTGTTGTGCACCTGAGCCGGTATGTCATGGGGTGTGGCGTGTTTGAATCCCGCTCGTGGATTTTTTTCAACACTTAGTCTTTTTTTCATGTCATAACTTATTTTTAGTGATTAATGGTTAAAAGTGTCGAACTTTGGTTTCAGTCGAACACCGGTGCCACTACCCAAAGCTGGTTGGTTGGCTGGGTTATAGTGCGTTGAGGCTACGATTTTGTCAGTTTTGTTTCCATCTTTTACACGCTCAATATTAAGGAAGCTACGACATCTGCCAACCCTAGTCGCGTTGAATGGAATCGAATCGATATCGGACACAATCAATGGCGGAATTGATGGATTCATTCATTCTTACGATAATGCGACGTGGCTATTTGTGTTGTTTTTTTTTTACTTAATAGTTTATTGCTGTTCGTTCGTAGTTATGATTTATTGGCGATGTTACTATTTAAGGCGAAGGGTAAGGCACGCTAGCGCCACCAATTGATAATTTGACAATTACTAACGGACCGGATCTTTTTTTAATCATTGCGTACCGTCCGATAACAGGAAAGCATCCATAGTATTTATTTAATAATTGTGCACTACTTTTTGTTGCGTGGTTTATTCACAAAACAGGCTATCGCATTTATTCACAAACAATGGCCACTTTTGGTGTTAGCGAATGAATACAAAAACAAACCTAAAAGTAGTGCACAATTATTAAATAATAGATGTTTGCCTAGTTTCAGAAGGTCCGCAATGTTTGAAATAAAATCCAGTTTAGCAGTTATCAAATTAAATTCATTAGCGGCGCTAGTGTGCCTTACCTTTCGCTTTAAATACTTAGGTGTTGCTCCGTTTTGACATAAAAGAGTACCAAACAAACAAACATATTTATTAATTTATAATGTTAGTTAGTTAGATGTGACGATAACTGGATTTACCGAATACATTAAAGTATACACCAAAATGAATATTCGGTCGAATGATTGGGTACCTACGTTTTTACCCGCAAATCTGTACAACATTCATAAAAAAATAAGAAAAACTTCGATGTAACCTTTATAATGCTAATTATACCTACGGCGCGAGACGGGTGTGTGTAAACAAAGATCTACAAAATCGGACTCAGGGCAAAAGTAATACAGGTGTTTACTATAACGGAGTTCTCCCAGCTACTCTTGCAGTCCGAACAATACCGATATATATTAATCATTAATTTTCCTTACAATAACATGGTGAGGGTGTACAAATAAAGATGTATAGCTCCACGCGGGGATAGGACCTGACCCCAGTCCATAGTAATGGCACCGCAATGACTCATGCCGACCGTTGTTGGGGCGGTTGATTGGATGGAGTTAGTACACCATGGATGGTGATTGGTGATGCTATTTAGATGTCATTTGTTTGATGTTTAGATCTCTTTTGTTTTTTTTTGGAACCACAAAATTGTTTATATTTAAAATAATAATTACTAGTGAGGTCGCCCAGTGGTCGAAATTCGACCGTAATTTTATTAAGGCTGCACGGATTGTATCTTAAGCAATGAAAAATTAAAAAAGATCGAATGTGAGTTTGGATTGGCATTGAGCATTGACAGATGTCGGCCGCATTAAGACAAACAATACGTGTGTATCAAATACCATGTATTTGACACACGCATAGTAATAGTGTGTGTAATGTTGTTTTTGTTGATTTAATGTTTTTTCTATGTATAATTAAAAAAAAAATTAACATTCGGATAAACTTCTTTATATAAACTATAAGTGTGCGAAATTTCATACTCCTCCGTCCGCGCAATTTTCGTAAAAACGGGTACAAAGTTTTTGCTTCACGTATTAATATAGGTATAGATTAACGGGATTGTTACCATGTTTATTTTTTGGGAGTATCCGATATTTCTGCGCAGTTGCATGCGCCATGATCACAAATAATAAACATGGTACCAATTACTCTATTGCAAATTTGCAAGTGACCATGATAGTTAAAATTATTATATTTCTTATAAAGTTTTTTGTGCATATTTATTATCAATTTTCATTAATTAAACATCTTATTGAACGATTAAATGCTGTATGTGGCTGTATTGGCAGATGTTGATGAACACATGCTGTTTCGAAAGGTGATCATATGTTCCAATCCAATGATTATGTAGGTAAAAAGTTAATGACATTTTTGAAAATTATGAATTAATAAGAAAGAAAGAAGAAAAAAAGAAGAGCTGTAAACAAACTTCGACGTAAAATGTATGCTTTTAGAATCTTTAATTTGAACACTTGAGGATTAAATACTGCTCGTGAAATTTTTTAAACATTTGTGTTTGTGTAATTTGTTCGCAACAAAATTTGCGTTAAAAATTATTTTGAACATTTTATAAAATAGCTTGCTTATAACTGATCTTTAATATTTGTAAAAATATTATGATCGGATGTTAATGACGGTAGTTGTTGATATTGAATGGGCGCCTTTGGCTTACAAAGTAAAAAGTGTTGAATAATTTCGGCAGGCTGGTTAGAACCACGATAGCTCAATTGGAAGAGCACCTGACCCGGAATGTCAGAAGGGTGCAGGTTCAAATCCTGCTCGTGAAATTTTTTCAACATTTGTGTTTTTGAACACTTATTTGAGCGTAAGGGAAAAAACGCTTTTTTTTCAATTAAACAATTTTTTGCCATTAAGTCTAGTTGCCAAAGGTACCACTGGAACTCACGATCGTTTGCAATATGGCCTACCAATTAAGCTACCGAGACTTTTAATTGCTCATCAGTAGAATTAGCAAAATGTTTCAAAAAATTATAAATTCGCTATTTACCAATCCCACCAAAGAGCCCAGTGCGAGTTTTATTCACGTTACGTTATCTATAACTTTAACGACAACGAGAAATTGAATGGCATCTGAGCAGCGCCACAAAATAAATAACTACTATAAGTACTACATAATACTACGATACAAAACTACCATTATCTATACTAATATTACATAGAGGAAACCTTTGTATTTTTGTATGTATGTATGTATGTATGTTTGCAACGAATAAACTCAAAAACTACTGGACCGATTTAAAAAATTCTTTCACCATTAGAATGCTACATTAGCGCTGAGTAACAAAGGCTATATTAAAAAAAATATATAAAATACTAAAAACGACAATTAAATTTTCCTAACAAAATGATTTGTTTGTTTTGTTGTCATGGAAACCATTGATATATATTTAACTCCAAGATGAAAACTATCAAAGCGGTACGAAGTCCGCCGGGTCAGCTAGTTTAATAATAAAGTTCCTGGATGACCGAGCTTTGCTCGGTATTTTTTTACGGATAAAACAACGTTTTCTAAAAATGAAACCTAAGTAGCTAGATCCAGATAGATACTAAATTTCATGGAAATCGTTGGAGCCGTTTCCGAGATTTAGATTATGTATATACATTCATATACACAAGAATTGCTCGTTTAAAGGTATTAGATATTGTCATGCTTCTTAAACGTTCCAGGTTTAGTAGATGCAGGTACTTTCGTAGGTTACCGACCTCTAATCTAAGCTCGCTGCTCTTCCATCATTAGTTAGCTCGCGAACCCCCTAGACATCTCGTTAGCTCTTTAACAGCGGGTGGCTCGGCTCGCCTGCTCTGTAACGTACGAGTGGTACCATGGGGCGGGCGATGCACTAAGCCCACTCTTGCGGCATTGTTAGTGGCACGCACCCTTAACATTTGATGAAGTTGAGAGTTGTGTGCGTGCTGTACTGGGTGCCTATGCCTAGTGTTTCATTTGACATTGGATCACGTTAAATGAAAATTAGTATGGCATTGAAGCAGCCCCTCCTAGCGACATACGAGAAGAGTTAAAATTTGGCAATACAAATTTTCGATTTCGTAAACGTTATCGAATTTATTTAATTATTTATTTATTTAAACGACAACCGACAAGACAAACACAAATACAAGCAATAACTAAGTAGAACATATTGTAGACTTAAAGCTAGGTGTTGTCTCAATTAGAGGCTGCCACGGCATGCAAAGTTTTATGAATAAACTAGCTGATCCGGCGGACTATTATAGCCTATGTTACTCAGCACTAATGTAGCATTCTAATGGTGAAAGAATTTTTTAAATCGGTCCAGTAGTTTTTGAGTTTATTCGTTGCAAACATACATACAAAAATACAAAGCTTTCCTCTTTATAATATTAGTAATATTTTGCTTTAAACTATAAACACTAAGTACCATATTCGATTATTTAATACGTTACTTTGTAATAGCTCTTTTTTTTACCAACGTACACACGTACTACATTCACAGATTCGGAGTGGCGACGTAATTAAAGGACGCTACGCTGTATGTGTCAACTATATAGGTTATTAATTATTAATAAATTTTAAAAGGTTACTAGAAATCAACCAGGTTCCAATGCGAAAGACTGCAATATTTTGCGCTTAAATCTCTGCGAGTCGTCTGCGAAGATTGAACACGGATAGTAAACAAAACTCACACTACACACTGACGGACGCTCGGTCGATCTATTTTTGAGAGACTTTGCAGTTTTCAACAGGCGGCATTTTCAGCGTCACCGGATTTTTAGGGGCAGCGGCGAGGAACTTAAAGGGTTCCTCAAGCCGTATGAAACGAAACAAGGTCAGAGGTTTTCTAGAGGGAGAGGCATCACGCACTAGTGCGTAGGTATCTTCTTACTCTACTAGATTCTCCGAGCGGTTTGGATCGTATTTGGCGGCATAGGTACAAGTCAAATAATAGTCTTAAGAGCATTTATTCACGCATAAACGTCGTCTCTGTATTATTAAGTCTGCATACAAATGAAAAAGAAAACAGAATGTTGAATTGATTCATTTTAGTCAACAAATTCCTGCATGACAATAGTGAATTCTCCGTGTAATGAAATACTTTCAATGGATCTACTCGCGTTCAATTTATATGTTATTTCTTCTGAACTTCAGGGAACCGTGTAAAGATTTCGAACCATCAGAATAAAATAGAATTTGAAAAAAAAGTTCTACGAGCGGGATTCGAACCCGTACCCCATGTCCCGTGTATCCAACTCGCCGAAACTTTGTCTTTTTCAAAATGTAATTTGATCGCAACAAAATTTTCGTAAAATTATTTATCTAAGTAAATAACCATAATCATGAAATAGAATGTCAGAAAAATGCTATTGGATCCGTATAAATTGTTTAATTCCAATTGTTTACGAGTAGACGAGTGTTCGCGTAAACTTTTGTTAGAAAACAATAACTTCTCCGAGGTGAATACTTGTTCGCATATTCCGAAAACTTATTATGTGGCGTCCTACCCTCCTTTGCAGCTTCTGCGAGCCAACTGCTCTGGAGGATTGCCAAAAAGCTTTTCATCGAGACACTGCCCTGTTCTTGTAACACAAAGCTTCTAAAATATGTGGAGCTTAAAATTGCAGTCCTTTCTACTAACACATAGTCAGCATCGAATTGATCGATGATATAAAGAAATCGGGTCGTCCTAGTGGCGTGCTAGATGTAGAACTCAGAGACAGAGAGGCCTATGTTCAGCAGTGAACTAATATAATAGGCTGGATTATGATAGTGATGTTAATTTAAAAAAATAAACCTTACTAATGTGAGATTGAAGTATGTTATTTAAATGGCATACTGTCAACATTTTTACTAACCTGCGTTCGAAAAAAGCAGTCAGCTGATCAATAACTAATGTATATCTAACTCGATCAATATGTATAGAACAGCTGAATTTATTTTCACGAGTTCAGCGTTGGTGTTTTAGTAGGTAAAAGTTTGTGTGGCTCATCTTGGCATTGCCAGTATCACCAACTCTAAATCTGACTTTATAGATAGTATGTCGAAATATGTCGCCAAATATTAGAGTTTGTCGGTCCGTTCAAAAGTTATAAGGGGTCATAGGTCATAGGTGTCATCACCTTGTATCTCGAAAACTACAGGTCGTACTGAAGATCTGATTACACCAATAATATGTCGAGAGTATGTCGAAGTATGTCGCCAATTATCAAAGTTTGTTGGTCTACCATTTAAAAGTTATAAGGGGTGGTCATGCCAGGATGAGCCACACTAAAAGTTCTATAAAATAATGGGCAAACACTACTATTTAAGATTTACTTGTAACTAAAAAATACGGATGTATATACGATCTTTACAAAAAAAAAACGTGGGTAGGTAGTGGTTGTGGTCGTTTTAAAAAATACAATATTTTTATTATATTTTCGGAACGTAATGTCGACGCTATATCAAAAACCAACTGCACTACCAATCAAGTCTAGTAATCTATTTGGGATTGCTCGAAAAAGCCTATTTCGGTGTACCGGGCTATCGTGCCTCGACGGGCGGGCGGCGAACCGTTGCAGTCTAGACGCCGCGCCCCGCCCGGCTCTAAATAAGCCCGTATATATCTGTATAGCTTTTACAACCCTTTACTAGGGGCGGCACAGCGAACCTCGTTTTTGTACGTAGGTAGGTACTCCTTTAAGCTTTCTCGGGTATGATTGTATAACTTGGGTGGATAAAGGCCTCCTGATTATCTTGTCAGCTCTTCTCGGTCGAAGGCTCTCCCAAAAACCGACCTGGGAATAGAATAAACCTCTTCCTCCATTCTCCTTTATTAGCCATCATCGCAACATTTAATAAAAATTAACAAAATTAATAATGCTTAGCCCGTTTCTATATTTTTTTTAATATTATCGATTAAAGTATCAAAAAATATTGTCAGAATAATATTGGCGCTTATTTTTGTATAGTTAGCCGTCCTGATATAAATAGTTGTGGTAGCAGATCAAGGCCAACTGAGTTTTGATTTGTATGAGGGAAAAAAAGTATTCAGACCTACGACAAGTGGGTACTGAACGGACTGGTTAAAAATTCATTATTCAAAATTCGGTCTGACTGAACTGACGTTTACTTACGATCCCAACTAATTTTGAATACATAGTTACAGTATCTAAATAATAGTTTTGCCTTCTCTTTGAATTGAATGTTGCGAGTTTTCCTTGCGAGAAAAAGCAACCAAAAATTTGATTTAAATCAAAATTATATTGGCGGGCGCAGTGTTTAACGCGTTCGGTTTGCGATTACAACCTCCTCAAAGGCCAGTACATCTGATAGGTGACCAAAAATGTATCAGCTCGAGCTCCTCCGTGTTCCAGAAGGCACGTTACCCGTTGGTTCCGGCTGCATTGGCAGTCGTCTACAACCACCAATCCTTACAGAGCCCATGTGGCCCGTTTTTTCTGTGGTGTTTCCATACATAGGGAAGGGACCTTTCTCAGCAGTGGAGACATATTATGATCTGGTGAAGATGATGATTAGCAGATGTACAATAAAAAGCCAGAACTGCCCAGGAAGTCTTTTTATATTTGAATTGTGTTTTTCCGTAGAATTGAGAAGACATAATGTAAATTGTCGGTGAGCGTGCGAGATCGCTTAAGAGCTCTTTGTAAAAACAGCATATCTGATTTTGCAAAAAAGACGAAAAAAATTAATATCTTGGCCATTCAAATGTAATTTTCCGTCTGAAATCGGTAGCTTCTTCTTTAAGGCAAATAACAAAAAAAAAATTAAATGGCCAAGATATTCACTTAACGCGTCTTTTTGCAAAATTGTGCAAACGCAGAAACACGCGGTCTTGCTCGCTCACCGAACGCGACGAAATGTTTCAATAAAACAAAACGTAATAATATGTTACATATTAAGTCGTTTATTTATAACAATATTACTAGGAAGTATTAAAATTAAATCTACATCTAATTTAATATATATAATTTTCACAATATTGTGAGTCGTACTCCTTAGTTAATTAAATAATTCTATCTTCTAATGCTAAGTTTTCATTCGCTTTTGTTTCGTGTTTTTTGTACAGAGTGCCTAGTGTAAGTTTTGTTTACTATCCGTATTCATTCGATTAAGTTTACAAAAACGAACATTAGTATGGCATTTTAGCAGCGCCTCCTGGCGACAAACGTGAAGAGTTAAAATTTTGCCATACAAATTCTCGATTTCGTTAACGTGATCGAATAGCGAATGAACTACTACTAGGCACTCGGAAGCCGCACATGAACCTTGCCAAATCTGTCAAATTTCTTCGATACATTTTGAACCAAATATCTTAATAGTAAGGTTTAAAGTCTATTGGTATCAGTCTGTGGTAGTCAGGGTGCCAAGTGCGAGTTTCATTCGCCATTCGTTACAGTTTACGTTTTTTTTTTTTGGCTTTGCACAAGCATTTAGCCAATGAAAAAGTCTTACAATACTTAAATAAACAATATTTCTTTCATTTATAATGATGATAAATGATGATAGAAATGAGAAATGAGAAATGATATACCCCACCCCTCGAGTATCTCAGTAAAGATGGCTTTACTAGGTCCTCGGGCAGACTTCTTGAGAGAATTTGGAAAGTGATGTTGCACTGTTTTGTTTCACTTGCCAACACTCATGCAACTCACGAACACTTAACGGTTAATAATCCACCATTATTTTACATTAATATCCGACATAACACAAATTTTAGAAAATAAAACAAAACCGCAGACACGACTCTTCACTTTCCCGCGAGGACAAGGCGCTGCTTCAATGCCATACTAATTTTCATTTTCGTAAACGTAATCGAATTTATACGGAAAGCAAAACTCACACTAGGCACCCAGGCGTGTGTACAGTCTGCACTGGAGCCAATTGATATTGCCACAGATACAAATTTAGTTGTTTGTAGGCACAATGTTTCAATATATAAACTATTACTCAATCTATGATAAGATAATACCGACAAGCCCAAACATAGGGTAGTAACCCAGTGATCAAAACAATTTTTATCGGCAAAAAATTATATAATTTTCATTGAAATTTTAGGGGATGACGACTAGAAGCAAGACGTGGTCTGTATTATAGCAGCGCTTAAAACTAAATTCAGTTGCTATATTTTTAACGATTAAAGTCAAAAACTGTTGACCACTGTATCTGTGGTTTGTTTCCACAAAGCTACAAATGAATCAATGCTTGTAAAACAATAAGACTACAAAAAAATATCTACTGATTTAATGCGATTAGGAACTTTCCATAGTGGACCTTAAATCACATAAATTATACAAATGTGTTTTTTTTTAAATAAGTTTTCTATTAACTGCCGAGATCTCAATATTTTCTTCAAGTATAGACAGTTTTATTAAAATTAGGTTACAGGTTTGAAAAAAAATTGAAGTGGCCCAGTGTTCGAAACAATTTTTATCGGCAAAAAATTATATAATTTTCATTGAAATTTTAGGGGATGACGACTAGAAGCAAGACGTGGTCTGTATTATAGCAGCGCTTAAAACTAAATTCAGTTGCTATATTTTTAACGATTAAAGTCAAAAACTGTTGACCACTGTATCTGTGGTTTGTTTCCACAAAGCTACAAATGAATCAATGCTTGTAAAACAATAAGACTACAAAAAAATATCTACTGATTTAATGCGATTAGGAACTTTCCATAGTGGACCTTAAATCACATAAATTATACAAATGTGTTTTTTTTTAAATAAGTTTTCTATTAACTGCCGAGATCTCAATATTTTCTTCAAGTATAGACAGTTTTATTAAAATTAGGTTATAGGTTTGAAAAAAAATTGAATTGTGAGTGAAATTGTTTATCTCAACACCTAATTAATGAATTTTTTATCCATCCATCTGGCATATTCAATTTGTCAGCTTTGTTGAAACTTATTTAACAATATGTTTTTTTATTATTCTATAACTGTTGCTTGCCAGTTGTTGTTGCTGTAGAGTGAGATTAATCTTATATTATCTCTTATCTACTTTTACAATGTTACCATAATACATCAAGTAAATAAAAATATATTAAAATAATTAATATATTTAGCAAAAATAAAATTTACTTGGCATATTTATCCAAAATCAAATTTAGTGCACATGAATGCTTTTAATTTAGATAAGATAAGATAACACAATGAATTCTCTATGACATAAATACACTTGTCTTTAAATAATTAGTAGTTTTGAGTGTTCACAAAACTCTGCATTTCATATTTAGCAATCACATTGCACACCTCCATCTTAACTTTTGGAATCAAATTTGGTTGGAGCTTCTTGACACTGGCAGCCATACTCCTAAAGAAAACATCAATTTCGTTTGTATTTTCCTTTAAAACTTTCTCTATAAGTTTGTCTATGACTTGCGACCTCTGTTCCGGTGTCTTTGGGTCTTCGATATATCGGACTAGCTTTGGACCATTCATTATTATAGGTTTAGGTAGTATTTTTATTGGTGGATTGGTTTTAGGCACGGGCATTGACTTTTTTCTGCCAGCGTTCCTTTTGATTTTTTTCAGTGGCTCTTGCATTACATCTATTTTGGGCAATATTTTGATGAATGGCTTCATGGTTGTCGCCTCTTGGGGACCGTCTACTACAGTGATCTGGAATTGAAAAAGTTCTCAATTAAATTTATTGATCTGTCAAGCCATTTTTTGTGACTTAATTTAAGTACACACTTCTTGGCTCTCAAAATTTTTGTAATAAATAAAGAAGAATCCTGTGACCCCTAACCCATGTTTAGTGAGTTTTACTACCCCATCTGACTGATAATATGGCAAAGGGGTTACAGAAAACTTAGGGTTGTTGATGAAAGCGGGTATACCTAAATAAATAATTAATGATTGATTACAATGTTGGCTTCAAGATAATCACTAATTTTAATGTCAGAGAATAAAGCCAGTAAATTAAAATTTTTTACCAACAAAGATAAGAATAAAATTGTCAAATAGGAACTTTTTGAATCTGAATGCCTTTGAAGGGGTCTACTGGTGGGAAACCGCCAAGGATAGAAATGTGTGAAATGGGGAGGCCTTTGCTTAGCAGTGGAACAATGAGACTAATAAAAAAATACTATAGAATGTTTTGCATTTACGTTTTTAGTTTAAATTTACCAATAAAACTTTAACAAACACTGATTTTTTATTATAAAAAAGAAATCTTACTTCATAATACTCCTGGTTGTCTGTGATAACTTGCTGCTCTGTCCCAATAAGTCCTTCCTCGTTTATTAACTGCTCCTCACCTATCTCCACTTTGTCCGGAGACTCTTCTCCATCTATCTGCATCCCATTGAGGAAATGCAGTTTCTCAAAGATGCCCACTTTTGTCTTGTGCATAGCACTCACTCTTCTACGTCTCATGTAGCCATCACGAAGACCTCTCCAGCGTTTCTTGCATTCTTCAACTGTAATTGTATAATAGAACTAGATTATTTCTTGTGCATAATATTTATTGTCATTTATTAATAAGTATAGTAAACTTGCTGCCTGAATGATGATTTACCACATTTTTTAAATCAAAAAATGCTGGTTATATTGCTGTACACTACTTGTTATCATTTAATGTAAGAAATAGTATGAAATTAAAGAGATTATTAAAGCGATTCCTGGCCGCGACTATTATTGCTAGAAATTGTGCAATTATGCACAAGTTTGCTTTGCTAAAATGCGAGTTGTTTGCCAATAGCGCGCAATACGAGACATAAACAATAATTTCATTCATCACACGGAACTGGTCTGATAAATAAAGAAACGCTAATGTTATATTTTTATTAACCAATTTTCGTATTATCATAATAATAATAAGTACCTATTACTGCAGCTGCCGTCGCGTTGCGCAGCAAGGATTTTTTGAACCAATACAATTACAAACTACAATTATTATAAACTCACCTGGTTTTGATAATTTTTCAGCTATTTCTTGCCATGTAATCTCTCGAGCTAAAATATTCTTCCTCGAGGGGTCTAACACATTATACAAATATGTATGTGGTTGCACTAGTTCTACGAGTTTTTCGTCTTCGTCTGTGGACCAGCCGACAGCGTTCAAAGGCATCTCAAAGATACCGTTTTCGCTTGCGTCGAAGCGGTCAAACAAAATGTCTCCTAGCCCTATCACGGACGAAAATAGACGCGCTGCGCAGCACGATGTTACAAAAGAACGATGTGTCCTCGAAATACGCGGCTTTGATTGGCTGTAAGGTTTGACGTAGTAAGCAACGTCATAAGAACTCTAGCGTCCTCTATTGGGAAGTGGACGAACTACTCATTTGGTGCCTGCTTTCGTCATCTAGCGGCGAGTAGATAGCAATGCCATTATGTTACAAAAGCATGCTATTGGTGTTTCATGTTGTTGATAGATGGCGCTTAATAATACTTTTTAAGTCACTTATTACAGGCAGTTTTATGTTTTACTAGGTGACTTCAATCACTGAACTTTAAATTGTACTACTTAAATTTTAGCAATAAATTTCATTTTAATTTTTCATTTGAATTAACCTTAGCCGGCGTTCAGTTAATTTATTGTGCGTAATTCTCTGCTGGGCGTTTATGAAGGCACGAATACTATCTATTTTAGCTATCGTATTAATTAAATTGGAAACACATTATCTTGACAATCCCTAACCAGTTAAGTATTTCAATTACGTTTACCGTAATTTGTGAAGCATTTTATAGAGCTGGTTGTGTTTATCTGTAACTCTTTAGTATTGGAACTGTTTTGTAATATTGTTGGCGACCAGCTACATTGTTCGCGTAGTCATCACCTACGTCAGGAAAGGAACCAGTGCCCTGATTCCCGTAATTAAAACCGCTACGATATCGTAGCGACTTAATCGTTGGAAGTTCCAACCAACCCGTATCCAGATCTACCCTATACGGCTAGTTGAAACATCGTTCAAACGACTTTAAAGTCGGATGTTAGTATGAAAATGGTTTCAACGACTTTTTTGTTATGGTTTTTTTTTTGGAGAGATATTGCTGATTGCCTCAGACGGCATTTTCAGCTTCCGGGCTTGTTTGGAGGCGGCGAGAAACTTAAAGGGTTCCTCAAGCAGTGTGAAAAGAATCACCTTCGGAGGTTTTCTAGAAGGAACGGCATCGCGCACTAGTGCGCGTCCCCGTGCCCTACTAGATTCTCCGAAGGGTTCGGATCGGATCGGGGAGCGGCGCCTCTAAAGGCTCGGACCTCGGCTCGGGTAGACCGGGCCGTGGAGGAGGAGAGAAGCGCTCAGGTACATGTCTGTACCTGGTATAGAGCGCGTGTGAACCGGTTCTTCGTACCCTTGTTCTACGAGTACGGCGTCTTGGACCTAAACTAGTGTGCATGTTTAGTATATTCTGTAAATGTGTAGTTATGGGATCGTCAGGGTCATCTAATACGTGTTTAGGACGTCTAGATGAGTACCGTCTTGTTGGTGGAAGGCCTCCAACGTTATAGTTGGCGGCCGCCGCCACAACAAGCGCGTTTTTGTTTTCTTCACACATGATGTTAAGTGATGATAAGACCGAAAGGTGAAAGCGCATTTCCCCTTAAATTGTAAATTACTGAGAAACTTGCTATATCTTATCTCTAACTGTAGGAACCCAAATACTACTAACATTAATGTTTTAGCGACATACTTAGATAAGTTAGAAGTAGCTAGCCAAGGTGAAATAAGAAGCCGTACCCAACTAAGTATCAACCAAACGGGAGTACAATCAATTACGCTGGGAATCGAATCCTGGATTTTTGGGTCTGAGGCTGGTGGTTTTAACCACCACATCACAGAGGCAGTTAGAATAACATTGATGAGTCTGTCAGTGAGTGTATCGTGAAACGACCAGATAACGAGATCTACTCGAAAAGCCTAGTGTAATAAGGAGGCGGCTATACGACAGGCTTATTATCGGAAAATGCGTTAATCGTCTTTGTTAATTGTACAGTTTTGTCAATGTATGTAAACTATTACATACATTTTAATCGCAAATGCACTAAGCGAGCGATCATTGAGCGATTTGTGTCCTTAATACCAATTTATCAACCGCAATTTTGCAGTAGCGTTGCAATGGACTTGAAAAAGATAAAAAAAAGTTTGTTTATACCGTATACCATTATAGAAGACGTTATTCCAAATAGTATTGTTTTTGTTTCACTTCGATACGATAAGTATTTACAAAGTTATTGTACATAATTAATTTGATTGAAACACGTTTAGTTTGCTGTCAGATCGGATGACGTGCGTGACGTCACCGTATCCGACAGCCGATCTTTACGGAGAAACAAAACCAGGTGGTGATTTTTAAAATTTTTGAAAAAATATTGTGAAATAAGTAGCAGTACTACAGAAAAAAAAACTAGAAGAAAGAAAGAAACTAATAGAATAGAAAAAAAAATCCGTTCCCACCCTCATTATACAATTGAGAACTGGGGGTCGACCGCCTAACTCTTTCGCTTTCAATCGCTTTGAAGGCGAGGCGAGGAGGAGGTGTCATCTTGTCATTTCGAAAGCATTATGAAAGCAATATCGAAAGCTATAGGCTGTAGCTTTCGATATTATAAGTGATCAAACAAACTCACCTGTGTGAAGTTCGATCATTATTGTACGAAGGCTTTGTTCGAAGATGTATATGTTTACCATGCAGCTTCTTCAACTCACTCGGTAACCTGTCGCGCTTTTATGTCTTTGACTAATACTTTAAAAAAGAAACAAGGTTAGTATTATCTATGCTCTATCTGTCACTTGTCATTCTTTAGAGCCGTAGGTACTATGTTAAACTTATAACAACACACTCACAACTTCTTTTTTGGGGTCAACTACATTCCTAAAGTATGTATTGGGAGGGTGGGTACATATACATCTTCGAACAAAGCCTTCGTACAATAATGATCGAACTTCACACAGGTGAGTTTGTTTGATCACTTATTGTACATCGGCTTTGTTCTCGATGTATATGTTTACCATGCAGATGTTTAGAGTCTATCTCATGAAGTTGTAAACAAGGAAAATACAATAATTATAACATTTTTTATAAATAAAATTATAATCAAATAAAATCCTTTTTTTTTTTTTTTTTTTTTTAAATATTGAACATAAAATTAGTTTTATAAAACTTAAATAAGTAGTTAACAATCAAACTTTCATATCAATTTTAATAAGCCTCTTTTATATTAATTTTAATAATATTATACTCTTTTCTATTCATTAAAAATTGCCTCACTAAGAGAATCACAAACAACTGGTCTATCATAGAACCTTTCAAAAGTTTTTGACATACAGGTCCATCCCGCTGTCTGTCTGATAACATCCAGTGACACTCCCTTAGCTTTAGCCATAGAGGTCGCTGCATGTCTTGTACTATGTCCTGTAAACATATCAACATTTATGCCACTAAGTAATAAAACATTTTTTATCCAACGCCCTATAGTTGAGGCAGACACAGGTTTGTGTGGTTTTTTATAAGATAATATTAGTAAATCTGAACCATTTCTTATATCTTTTGTGGCTGTTAAATAATCTCGAAAGGTCATAGCTGGACATAAACATGATTGATTTAAATATTTTAAATGAATACTAGGTTGATTACGACCTGGACCAGATGTCTTAACAATATCAGTAATTATTACATGAATACCAGAATCAGAATACTTAATGTTACTTATTTTTATAAGAGATAGAGTTTGTGCTCTTTGAGCAGTACTTAACGCTAATAAAATCACTAATTTTTTAGAAATAATTTCTAAACTTAAATTATTATTGGGATACCAGTCTTTTAACTTACTTAATACTTTGTTTGTATCCCATGTTATGTTATACTTAGGTAAAGGTGGTCGGCTCTTGTAAAAACCCTTCATTAATCTCTTTATACGGTCATCATTCCCAAGTTTAGAGTTACTTATTAGTGAAAGTGCTGATTTATGTGAATTTAATGTACCATAAGATACACCTGAACTAAACTGCTTTGTAAGAAAGGTCATGACAAATGGTACTGAAGCTTGGTAAGGATCAATATCATTCTCTTTACAAAAACTCCACCACAACTTATAGGTTACATTGTACTGCTTAAGTGTATTTATGGCAAGAGACTGAATCATAACATCAATAGCTAATGAAGGAACAGATCGCTTTATCCAGGCTTGCCGGATAATATCCCTGCTATTAATATCAGCTGTCGATGCAGTGGATGACTCTCTCTGTAAGGAGAAGATAACAATTTTTCATGAGGTCCTAAATAAACTAATTTAGATATTAAAATCTCATTCATGATAGGGAACCATGGCTGTGATGGCCAATAAGGCATAACCAAAATGCCTGTTGCTTTATCAAGTTTAATTTTTTGAATACATTTTAAAATTAAACTAAATGGTGGAAATGCATAGAAAAAATGTTGAGACCAAGAAATTGTAAATGCATCTACATTCCAAGCGTCTGGATCTGGTTTCCAAGATACAAAGAGATTGCATTTCGAATTATGCCGTGATGCAAATAGGTCTATGCTTGGACACCCAAATACTGATATCAGTTCCTGAAATGCGGGGTCACTCAATTCCCACTCAGTATCTGGATTAACGATTCGAGATTGTTCATCAGCTTCCTTATTGTCTGATGATTTAATATATGAGGCAAAAAGCCAACAATTTTTATCTTCACATCATCTCCATATATCTTTAGCTAATTGGTTAAGATGTTGGAATTGAGTACCCCCCATTTTATTGATATATGATATTGCCGTAGTATTATCTACTCTTAACAAAATTTTTAAATTATGTTTCTGCTTTACAAATGTTTTTAAAGCTAAATAAATAGCCAAAAGTTCTAGATAATTAATATGATACATTTTTTCTTCAGTTTTCCACTGTCCATTAATTTTTAAGCCATTACATACAGCACCCCATCCAGATCGACTTGCGTCAGTAAAGATAGTAATATCATAAGATGAAATTAAGAACGATTTTTTAAACATAGAAATATTAACCATCCACCACTTAAGATCTTCTTTTATGTCAGAATGAATTTGCATTAAAGAATCATAATTATTTTCATTTTTAGTAAGAGCTTTAATTTTATAGAACTCTAAAGTTTTAGTATACAACCATCCATAGCGAGATGCTGGACAAGCAGCCACCAAGATGCCTGTCAACTTAGCTATGTCTCGAATGGAACAAGACTCCATTTGTGTATACTTAGCAACAACGTTTTTAATACTTTTAATCTTTTCTGATGGTAAGTTTATTGTCATATCCAAAGTATTAAACACAAAACCTAAAAATTGACAAGTCTGTGTTGGTACAATCACACTTTTTTCAAAATTAACTACAAAACCTAGACATTGCAGTAAATTAATAGTTTCATGATAATTTTTAAGAGCAGACTTATAACTAGAACCTATAAGTAACAAATCATCTAAATATTGCACAGATTTGTAGCCTTTTTGACGAAGGTAAGTTACAACCACTTTCATAATTTTTGTAAAGACAAAAGGGGCAGTACAAAGGCCATAGGGTAATGCCTGAAATTCATATAGATCTATGTATCGAAATCTTAAAAATTTTCTATGGCTTGGTTTTATATTAACTAATAAATAAGACTCTTTTAGGTCAATTTTGACCATAAAATCACCTGGACTAAGGATGGCCATAACTGTTCTTATATCCTCCATTTTGAAATGGGAGGCAGTAATATATTCATTAAGGCATTTTAAGTTTAAAATGAACCTGTTACCCCCATTAGGTTTTGGTACCAAAAAGGTTTTAGACACAAACTGGTTGTTACAAGGTTTACATGGTGCTATTGCTCCTAAATTTAACAAATTCTTAATAGCCTCTAGCATATTTTTATGATCCTGGTCTGACTTTTTATGGCTTTGTCTTGGTTCTGAATACTGACAAGGTAAATTATTGAAAGGTATACTATATCCTTTGATATAGTCTAAAATAACTTCATCATCACATATTTTGTACCAACAGTTCAAAAAATGTGCAATTCTGCCACCGTGGCTTACCTCTATTTGGGGCCTGGAACACGTGATTTCATTTGTGATGAGTGCAATGCTACATCGTGATTGGGTTTCCTCTGAAACTTCTGCTGGTAGTTCTTCACTACTGGATATCTCTTTGGCCCGCTCCTCATTACTGCTCGAGTACCATTCTGCTGGTAACGGGACGGGCCACTGTAGTTTCCCTGTTTTGGGTTTGGAGTGAATTTTTTGATGGAATTCCCACTTCTTTGACTATTTTTAATAGCATTGATTTTTTCATTCAGGTTTTTACCAAAAAGATATTCGTCTCGGTCCACATCTTTAACAAGATTTAAAAATTGCTTGTCTAAAGCAGGTAATGTAAGATTTTTCCTTGCTTTTGTTTGAACAGCGTGCAGATCTGCCAGAATTCTGATGGCATTACTAAGGGATGAAATCATATTAATTCTATCAATGTTTTCATGCACTATAAGTGAAGATAACACTCGACTTAAGACAGAAAGTCCCACACCAAGTTGGTTTTGCTCATACTCTATCTTTTTGTCACGGTTGCGAATATTATCACCTACCGCTGTGGCAACCTCTAAATTAATTTTTGGTGCGATTAACATTGGACAGTTTTCGGGTATGATCTCTGTCATAAGAGAAGTCTTGGAATCCTTTTTGAGCCCATTGTTTAGAATGTTATTCATTATGCGAGCAACTTCGTCGCATATCTTCGGACCAAACTTAGGTTGCTCTGGCAAAGGATCTCCTAATGCCATGAGTATTTCAGAACTTATATTAATAGTTTCACTACTTTCAGGTAATAAGTTCGTAATTTCATTATCTTCAGGTTCATCTATTGTAACCTGAGCTGCAACTTGAGTTGCAGTCCCTGAAGGCCCAGAATGAGTCAGAGTTTCGGTCAGTTCACCTGACGAACAATTCTCGTTTTGAGAAAAATGTTCCTCATCTGAATTAGACGCAATATGATCTGAAAAAAAATTACAGAAAAGGTTATTAATAACCTCTAAAGAGCACACCCGTATATCTCGTACACAGCTTGTGTCTATTTTTATGTATAATTCTCAATATGTACAATTACAGATAATTTTTCCCGACCTGATCTGACATGTCTGTGCATCACGTACACCGCCCATGTCTAACCACAACTCGTGCCGAAGGCAAAAGAAAGAGCACGTCAATGCATCTCGTGCATTACCCGTGTCTTGTGGTTATTAATTAGTTAATTACCTGAGGTTTCTTCATCTAACGACAAATTATGTTGACTGGCTTTTAAGCGCCTTTCAATCTTTCGTATCTTTTTAAAATACTTGTCGAGCTTCTTTTCTGCATTCTTACGTTTACCCATATTGATATTTTTGCTGAAAATCCCTGAAAAACTAATTATTAACGTTTTTTCTTCGTTTTTTACAGTGCCGGTTACCGCGCGAAATTAAAGAAATGACAAGTGACAGATAGAGCATAGATAATACTAACCTTGTTTCTTTTTTAAAGTATTAGTCAAAGACATAAAAGCGCGACAGGTTACCGAGTGAGTTGAAGAAGCTGCATGGTAAACATATACATCGAGAACAAAGCCGATGTACAATTAGATATTATTCGATATTATATCGATTAGAAAGCGAGGCGAGGGCCTCGCCTTCAAAGCGATCGAAAGCGAGAGAGTTAGGCGGTTGGGGGGCTGGTAGCTTTTTTCGGTAGTAAGCCTGCGGGTTGTTGCACCCCGTTGTTCGTAGCCAGTCGCGGGGTTTGGTCCCACCACCATCCCCACACTTTCCTTGACATAATCCTCTTGTGCGGACTTCAGCAGGGCTGGACGAATAAGAAAACCACCTGTGACATTACAACCTTTATTTGTGTTTACAGTTTATTTTCGCAGGTGAAAAAGAGAGTGATAGCGACATCTATTGCTAAGTTAAGGAACTTATTGCTATGTATTGTATGTGATTAATAATTTTTCGTTATCGTTAACTTGATGGAATGTCAAATGAAATTCACTCTAGGCACCCTGGAGCCCGTAGCCAAAGTAACATTACAAAAACGATAGCGAAACGATAGCGAAGTTAGAAAAGAATAAATGTATGGGATTGACATTACGTTGACCACGTGATTTAGCGCGGCTTATGTCAATCCCATATATTTTGTTCTTTTCGAACTTCGCTATCGTTTTTGTAATGTTGCTTTGACGACCTCCTTGGTCGAGTGGCTTGCACACCGGTTTTCATGGTGTCGCCATCTCTGAGGTCCCGGGTTCGATCCCCGGTCGGATCAATTTAGAGATACCTGTTTTTCTAAATGGTTTCGGGTCTGGGTGTTCCCTATGTATAATAAGTATGTATTTAAGTATATTAAGTATGTTTATCCGTTGTCTAGTTAACCATATTACGAGTTTCTTAAAAAAGCTTTTCTTGGGGCTAGATAGTTGGTGTGAGTGTGGGAAACATTTACATTTACATTTACATTTACATTTACATTTACATTTACATTTACTTTGGCTAAGGGCCCGGTGAGATAAAGGAAAGAGAGACCAGCACAGTTGGCATATCATTTTTAATATTATCTACTGTAGATTGAATCTATAAATGCTACAATTTAAAGGCGTGAAATACTACAAAGGGCCGGCCTGCAAATGGATGGATGTTAATTAGCCGGCATTCCGTTATGGACTTAGCTTACCGACTATTTATATCGCTGCTCACGAATACCTACATTTCGTTTCACGTTGCCACATCTCGTCCAGCGTCCATGTTGGCCCGCCGCGACTTTGGAATGTAATGAGAATAATATGTGTTTGAAGGGTACCCGTGGTACATCATCATCAGCTCATTTTTATGTCCCCACTGCTGGGGCACGAGCCTTCCCTATGGATGGATAGGGAGAACGGGCCATAAACCACCACGCGGGACCAGTGCGGGTTGGTGGTGTTAACGACTGCTAATGCAGCCGGGACCAACGGCTTTACGTACTTTCCGAAGCACGGAGGAGCTCAAGATTTTTGGTCACCTATCCGATTTTTTTTATAAGTTATATATTACTGTTTATGATTATTGTTTCTCGACTATAACTATTGAGTTTTGTCGACAGGAAGAACGTGGCTTCTGTTCCAGGGCAAAATGAATTTTTAAATTGGTGTTTGTTGCAATAAAAACAATTTTCATTTTCATTTTTCTGACGTTAATAAATCGGGAGGGCGATTTTTGAATCTCAGCGGTGATCTCAAAATTAAAAAGTGACATGAAATTATAATTTTTTGTACTTACACACATTTTGTTTATTAAGATACCTACATTTCATTCGAGAATTTTCGGTGTCAAAAATTAGTTACAGTGAATGACCTTGTATAAGAGAAAAAGGAGGACTTCACTATTTGATATCATAGCGTGAGAATTAGTCACCGGTTCAAATGTCGCTTGTTATGCGAATGGCTAGGGTCCATATTGGCTCACCTAAAGTTTTTTACCCGGAATTGTTATTCCTACCGATTTGTAATCCGAATGATCACTCTTCCTAAAAATTTTCTTCCTAAAGTTTTTATTCATACAATTTGTTGTACTACAGAGGATGTTAATAACACTCATGTTTCAGAAAATTGTAATTAATAATATCACTAATGTAAATATTTTTAAACTCCTACTGTTGTTTTTCATAACGCTTTTATCCCTAAACATAATTTCCATTGTAAAGTGATGTATATCAATGTGAGAAACGCCCTAAAGTAGCTTCTGGCACTAGCCGGCCGCTGCCGCGGCACGCTCGCTTCGCTCGCTGCGCGCGCTGTTTATGTCAACCTAACCCGCTCGTCGCTTCGCTCCTCGCTAACATAAGCGAATTTGTTTTTAAAGTAGCTTCAAATAAAAAGATATGACTTCGAATAATAGTGTTAAAGACTGTTATGTTGATGAAATATAGGAAAACAAATAATATTATAATAGATGTTTATTGCTACTGACATTATGAAGTTGAATTATTCGGAATTATGAACATTAGAAACAGAGTAGTTAGAAATTGTGATTTTTAGGATGAAAAATGTTAGGAAAAACATTTTCGGAGTTCCAATTATCGGAGTTAAAAATTTTGATGAACTTTGGCGCACCCGAATGGCTGTCCTGTTACCTAATTAAAGTATTCCCATAACTCCATACTCCAATGATATAATCGTGAATATGTGACAGTGCAGGACAATGCCATCATTCAAGTGGGGTGGTGACCGATGGAGTGTGCATCCGGCTGGTCTGGTCACACTTGATTGTCTCCATATTGTTGCTTAATGTTATTATGAGACAGTGAGTGTACGTCGGCGCACTACCTAGCGAGTTTCGATTTACAATCGTGAAAGCGAAGAAACTTTCGTAACGCCGTTTTCTCGGATGGGTGACCATTGTTTTTGTTTTGAATTCCTCTGTGTTGTACAAGGTATGTTAAGCCGTTGCTTGGTCCCGTTGCACAATATAGGTAATACAGATAAGTAATGAGAAGATGTTGATGTATTTCCTAGTGCATTAATTTAGTACCCTCGATTTTTTAATACCAATAACGATAATGTGGGAACATGTGCAAAAAATTGTATTAGCTATTATCTCATCTGTGTGGTTATACCTACTAATAAATCATTGGTTTCTTGAAAGTACTAAGTATAAGACATTCCAACAACTAGGTATAGTATAGTAATAATAATAGTTTCCATCGATCTATTTGTTTATTTTGTTTATCTGCCTGCATCATCGCCGCGCGAGATACGAAACCAAAACACTGTCGCGGTAAACAGTTAAAATCCGTGCCGCGGACGCTGCGCACGCGCCACTCGCACGCTCGCGCGTTGACGATCGCTACGAAACTGATATCGTAACGCAATACTCGCTGGTACAATTCGAATTTCGAATTTTCAAATTTCGAATTTTGGAATTCTTAAAAAGATATTTGGGATTACACTCCATGCAGCCTAAGACTGCAGTGTCGACGTAAAAAAGTGTGTTCAGTGTTTTGTGTGTCCGTGAAGGTTGCATACTTTTGCGTTACAGTGCAGATTGTGTGTAATAATTACCAAGCAGGTTTACATATCTGTCAACGTTTAGACATTAGTCGACACTCCTCTGCCCCCAGCGTTGGGCTTGACAAGTTCGTTTGTGGTTCTGACAGGTCGCAGGTACTCACAATTGTTATGTCAAAACTCACGATCGTCTATTACACAAATGCGGGTTGACGTTGCAATTAAACATATTCATGCTTAGCTAATTGATTTGGTAACATACAAGTTTTTTTTTTATCTGAGTAAGATTTGGAACTTGTACTGGTTACATGTTTTGATGCTGTTTTGACGGTACGAAATCACGTATGTTGTCACCTATTTTTTTTACCGGTTATCGTTTAGTAATGTGGCAAAGGGGTTTATTAAACTCTTACTGTTGTTCAGAAACGTTGATGAAAGTTAAGCTCGATTTAAAATTTTACAGTGAAAAAGGTTGATGCAGTTTCGTGTTTATGAATAAACTGTCAGACGTACCTAATAGAAGTTTATCTTTAGGTCACGTTTTGAAGTAACAGGGTTTGTGTACAAATAGGTATGTGCTAATAGGATCACCCTTTGTAGGTACACATAAAAAATTGCTAGACATTTAAATGCATTCTATCTACCTATTATTAATTTCGTAATTTTAATTGTATAATATAACAAACTCGTAGAACTGACAACTTATAACTTAAAGCTGTAATGTGGCACTACTGGCTTTGAAGTATTGGGTCCTTACCTATGAAATTGACGTTTTTTTCTCACTCATTAATAGGTAAATGTATTACTTCTAAAACTCAATACAGGTTGTTAATATTATTATACACCTTTAATTAGGACTATTTTACTTAGGCCTCAGTAATAACAATGATTATTCATTTTGTGTCTTTATGGCCCATTTGTTTTTAAATTGACTTCTTTTTTGTTTCGCGGAATTGACTTTTTGTTTCATTGTAGCTTTGAAGAGTTTTGATTTTTTTTTTCTTTTTAATGTCTGCTATATTTAGCTAGTGAAACAAACACACTACCCTTAAATTTTTATAGTGTAAATGTAAATAGATGCTAAGAAAATTAAAAAAAAAACGTTAGTATGAAAAATGTAATTTTATAAAAAATCTTCATACAAAACGTCAATTTCATAGGTGAGGAAGGACCTAATAATTAGGTGGATAGAGTGAATGGATACTCTTGAGAGTCGGGAGTGTGATTTGCGACAATTATTCTCTCTTCTTCTGTATCACGGTTTCTATCTAAGTTCTATCTAAGTCAAGGTGACAGACACTAATAATAATTTGTGCCTAAAAAGAATAGTAAATAATTCAAAAATACATAGTTACCTACATTTAAAATTCCAAAAATTCGAAATCATTTATTCAGTTTAGGCTGAAAATAGCTCTTATGAACGTCATTATGCCATCGGTTCGTAAGTCTACTCTGGGTGGGACACCTTGTACTGAGAAGAACCGGCAAGAAACTCTGCAAGTGTCAAGCTCTTTTCTCCCTTACAGCGTCAAAAATATTGGAAAATGTCCTATCATAAAAGGACACTTTCCATCACAAATAAAAACACAAAAAATAAAGGACAATCACAACATGTAAAAAAAAATAAATGAAAAAAAAATTATATCTTTACAAATTTACATCAGTTTAATTGTGTATTTTTTTCGAACTGAACTGTGAAGTCTTAAAAGGTTTTGTTGTCGTACGTATATTTATGACATCGATTATCCCTACCCGGAGTTCACTGGAGCCGGGTGCCATTAGACTCACGAATGTCCAAATGAATTTAGCTTTGCTATATTAAGAATTGGGATTGGTCTTAGGACGATCGTAAAAGTATTCCGTAAGTTTTGGGATATAATAAATATAAAGGAGACAGTAGAGGACACCAGTAGGGTTGCCAACCGTACTCTAAAATAGAGTACTGTACTCTATATCAGGTAGGCGTACTCTATAATCTATAACACTAATAGAGTATGCTAAAATACTCTTTTTTACACAATGTTTTCATGTAATATTATGCAAACCCATTATCAGAACCAAAAACGTCCTAAAGACCTCTTGATCCATATAAATTTAGAGTTAGAATGCTTGGACTCATGCAATTTTTTTAAAAACCATGAAAAATTGTTGTGCTGCAAAATGTATGAAAAATACCGTTTTAAAAATATAAAATAAATGATACTCTTTTTTGTAAGTTCGTACTCTTTATTTACCTCCTTTGAAATCAGATATACTCTATTTCTTCTAATAAAAGAATAAAAGTTGGCAACCCTAGACACCAGCTTCCGTCGGCGGCTTCGCTTGCGTGACTATTGCGGTGTATTGTGATTTCCCGATGTAGGTATTCGAGATGTTTTCTTTAAGGATAGAATAGAATAATTTACTTATAATCAGAAAAGCTCGATGGCGCAGTGGCTAACGCGCCCGGTCTACGATTGCTGAGGTTAAGCAACTTTCGCAAAGGCCGGTCATTGGATGGGTGACCAATAATTTATCATCTCGAGCTCCTCCGTGCTTCGGAAGGCACGTAAAGCCGTTGGTCCCGTCTGCATTAGTAGTCGTTAACAACCACCAATCCGCACTGGGCCCGCGTGGTGGTTTATGGCCCGTTCTCCCTATCCATCCATAGGGAAGGCTCGTGCCTCGGCAGTGGGGACATATAATGAGCTGATTATGATAAACAGTTTTAGTCCCACAAAGTGATAAGGCCGTTATCACTAAAAGCGACATCTTCCGTACTTGGTCTTCATCACAGTTGATGATAAGGTCAGAGATAGAAGTATTTGAAGAACATTGAGCAACTGGCTATCTTTTACTAACTGTCAGAATACAACAATGCTACTAAAAATGTTGCTATGGCTAAGATAAGATGCAGATATCCAGCCTAGCCGCCTGGCTAGTTATTCTAAGTTCACCTGAATTTAGAACGAGCCTAACCATCCAATGATACTAAGTAATGCTTTTTTCAACACTTTGTCTTTTTCAAATTCTAATTTGTTCGCAACAATATTTGCCTAAAGTTAAACATATATGTTGCGTTAACAATTCATTAAATTCTTATTTAGAGTAGCTTGAGTGTGGCATGCTCTCTTTATTGTCTCTGCGGTGGTGGCATGTGCGTCGGGTCGTTACATTCCCTAAGATATGGTTGAGTGAAGCGATGGCTGATTCATATGTCATACTCGTGAACGGGTGCCTCCTGTGGAGGCAGGTCTGCTCTTGCTTACTTATCTTATTTTTATTAATATTGTACTCGCATACTTTAACTTTGTTTTCTTAGATAATTTTTGACTTCTGTCAAATTTTTAATTGCTAGTACTGTATGACATTGTGAAAATTGAAATTGGTAGGTTCCTGATGTAATTTTTGCAAACTTATTTTTTTTTTTTTAATTATTTTTGGGTGTTGTGATTGTCCTTTTTTGTGTGTTTGTTTGTGTTGGAAAGTGTCCTTTTATGATAGGACATTTTCCAATATTTTTGACGCTGTAAGGGAGAAAAGAGCTTGACACTTGCTGAGTTTCTTGCCGGTTCTTCTCAGTACAAGGTAGAGAGTAGACTTAGGAACCGATGGCATAATGACGTTCATAAGAGCTATTTGTAGCCTAAACTGAATAAATGATTTTGAATTTTGAATTTTGAATTTTATATTATAATCATAAATATAGCTTGCCTAATTCTTAACTGATCTTTCAATATTTGCAAAAATATTAAGATCGGATGTTGATGACGTATGTAGTTGTCGACATTGAATAGATAGGTCTCCTTTGGCTTACTTACAGAGTATAAGTTAATCTCGTTGAGAATCAAACCCGTGCGGGACCTCTGGGGCTAAGACGAGTGTCTAACCTTAAACCACAGAGGCGGTTTGCACATCTTTGACTCAAATGTGAACAAATCGTGATTAAAATGTCATCTTGATACAAGTAATAATAACAGATTCAATTCTTGCGTCGCTCACAAAACGTTTCAATAAACCAGTTTGACAAATTAGTATGAAGTATTAGGTATTAACGAAGATTATGTAAATTATCAAACTGCTAACCATAGGTCCGGATTGCCAGTTGTGATAATTAAATAGAGCAATGTTTCTACAAACTACGTAACATAAGTAATAGTAAAACATGTACGTATCAGTATTACTTTCTAATTAAGTGTAAAAAACAGAAGTTTAGTAAAAAGCTTTCCATCGTTACCGAGATATCGGTAAGTTTTTCTATAGCTTTCAATACTACTTACGGCGGAGTTGTAGATCTCCTTGTTCGAATACGTTATAAACTTAGACGTGACCATTCAAACTCGATCAGAGTGCCTAGTGTGAGTTTTGTTTACCCGTATTCATTCGATTACGTTTACGAAAACGAAAATTAGTATGGCATTGAAGCAGCGCCTCCTGGCGGCATACGAGAGGAGTTAACATTTTGCCATAAAAATTCTCGTTTTCGTTAACGCGATCGAATGACGAATGAAACTCGCGCAAGGCATTGTTTTATTTTTGTATGTGTGGATATGGTTTTATAAGTTGGTACAATAAATTTTTAGTATACAATTAATATTGATACTTGGACTCTGCACTGACAATACTTACGACGACGTTAGTTTAAAAAAAATATTATCATCATCATCTTCATCATCATCTCAGCCAAAAGACGTCCACTGCTGGACAAAGTCCCCCAAGGATCTTCACAACGACCGGTTTTGTGCTGCTCGCATCCACCAAAAAAATATAATTTTATCATATACGAGTATATTGTATAAAGGGTTAAAAAATATTGAGTAACCCTTACAAAAATATATCTTAATATTTTAATTACGGGGGTTCGATTCGCGGTCGGGTCAATGTCGAAAACGAACTTTTCGATATAGTGTCGGGTCTGGGTGGTTGTGGTACCGTCGTTGTTCCTGATTTCCATTAAACGAGTGCTTTAGCTACTTACCTTGGGGTCAATGTATGTATGTTGTCTAATATATTTTATATTTTCATGTTTTAACTAGCTGACCGGCGGACTTCGTACCGCTTTGACAGTTAACGTTTCCATGACAACAAAACAAACAAATCATTTGTCCGCTTAAGAACACGCGTATCCCATGATGGACCCCTAGCAGCGCCACCTACCGGGTCTAATTGAAACACAGAAAATTTCATTCAAATCGATCCAGCCGTTTAGAAGGAGTTAAATTTCATACAGACGCACAGAAGATTTATATAAATAAAGATTACACTTTTGGAGTTCTTTAAATTCTCTTGAATATTTATTTATTTATTTATTTTAATAATTATACAGGATTATTCCCAATTAATTACATAATTATGAATAAAAATCTAAATTGTTACAGTAAAATTTTCAAAATTACAATAATAAAATCATTCCATCATTATACTCGTGCCTCGTCCTCGAGATTAGTATTTTTCAAATTATATTCTATAAGTTATTTATTATACCATGTAGTAACGCATAGTGAAACCACTTCCTGCACTATGGTTTAAAAAAAAAATAAAAAAATATCATTTGGAGGTAGTTGAAACCGCCATCTTGTAACGAGTTCAGTCTCTAGTCCTCATTCGCAATTTAGTGCTCGACCACTTCGCACGCAACCAAAATGCCTAAAAGACACAGAGAAAATAGTGTAGACATTTTGTCGAAAAAGTTAAAAAAATTGGAAAAGGAAATTAAGTGTATTCGACGCATGCCGCGTCGGCGCATACAATTAAGTGAAACTTCATCGTCATGCTCATCGCGGTGCTCCAGCAAATCGTGTTCGTCAAGGGACTCCACGCCGATTCCGGATAAAGTAGAAGGTTAGTTTTTATTTTAATGTTTTATTCTTCGACTACAAATGCGCGGTGTAATAAGAACATTTTTGACTTTTGTTATATGATCGTAAATCATAAAATACAAGGTAACTATGCAATCAGAATAGTCTGTGGGACTACTTCGCTGCATATTTAACTTGTCGATCTGCCCAGATCAGTCTGTGGGACTGTTTCGATGCATGATCGTTGTATGCACGCAGAGCAATCTGAGGGATTGTCTCGACGCATAAATTTCGTTAATACATAGAGTAGTCTGCGAGACTATATCATCATTAACGAATCTCTTTGGTCTTGTTCACAGACCGAGATATTTTGGAGCCCACGTCGCCAGCGCCGCTAAGCGAAAATGTAACCGCCGCGTTGTTTGCGCCTTCGTCGGCATCCGAGCCGGCCGCCATCGCCGCCTCTACCTCCGCCAACTCCACCGACGTGCCACCCACACAAGCAATGGAGCATGCGGATGGAGAATTGGATCCGGACATTCTTGATATTCTCGGATCCGACCCGGCCGCTATACAAAAATATGGTGCCGATATTAACAAAGATCTAGCTCTCCGCCTTAATCATATGGCAACTTCAGGTTTGGAAAAAGAAAACCGAAAACAGCTGATTGAAAAGTATCTAGTGCCGGCTAACTGCTCACATATAGGCGCTCCTCGCCTCAATGCAGAAATCAAAGCGGCGGTTCCCGATACTGTAGTAAAGAGAGACAAAGCTATAGAATCTCGGCAGACCGAAATTGCCGCCGCTATTTCATGTCTAGGTCAGACTATATCGACTCTTCTCAAAGATAAGGACAAAAATCACGAGCTGTTGAAACAGCTCATGGATTCAGGACGTATTTTGTGCGATATACAATACAGCGAATCCATATCGAGAAGAAACTTTGCGCTGTATTCGTTAAAAAAAGATATGAAGGAACAGTTGGTGAATGCCAAGATAGACAACTTTCTATTCGGCGCAGACCTTCCTGAAACTCTTCGAACGGCAAAAGCCATCACGAAATCCAGCTCCGACCTTAAGATCGAAGCTCCCAAGAAGGCGAAGCCTTTCACACCGGCGGCGAAGAATTTAAACTGGAAGGCGGGGCCCGGGAACCGCAGGGCGGCGCCGGGTCCCGCTCGCCGTCCCCCGCCGCCGCCGGCAGCAGCCGACAGCAGCAGGCAGAGGCCCGCGAGCTCATCGCGCGCCTCATCGCAGCGCAACCAGAAGACGCGCACTCGCTGATCTCCCCAGACGCGCCTGCGCCCCCTGTCGACTCACCGGTAGGCTATGCTGGTAGACTTAGCTTCTTTTTTAAACAATGGTCCATGATTACCTGTGACCGATCTGTTTTATCTTGGATAAAAGGCTATAAAATATTATTTAATAATCTGGTTCACCAATCTGACACACCGATTACTGTAATTCACACCGAATCAGAAAGGAACCACTATAACGAGGCAATTAGGAAATTGTTATCGATAGGTGCAATTTCTAAGTGTAATCCTACTGCCGGACAATTTCTGTCACGTGTGTTTCTAATACCGAAGCCGAATGGCGAAATGAGATTTATTTTAAATTTAAAAGCTCTAAACAAATTCATAGTAACACAGCATTTCAAACTAGAAGATCTACGTACAGTCCTAAAACTAATAAATCAAAATTGTTTTTCGGCATCATTAGACCTAAAAGATGCGTATTTTTTAATAAAAATACACCCGGACTCTCGCAAATACCTCAGATTTACACTAAAAGATGGTAATAATACACAAATGTTTGAGTTTAATGTTCTACCATTTGGTCTTTGCACGGCTCCATTCATTTTCACCAAACTGATGAAACCGGTTATGAAACTTTTGAGATCATGTGGTTTCTTATCTTCGATATACTTAGATGATATATATTTAGTCGGAAAATCTTACTCTGAATGCAAAGAAAATATAAATTATACTTGCAATTTGTTGAAATCTCTCGGATTTATTATTAATGGTAGAAAAAGTAGATTTATTCCTTCGAAATGCTGTCAGTACCTTGGTTTTATAATTGACACACAAGAGTGGCAAGTTCGCTTACCTTCAGAAAAAAGAATACGTATTTCAAAAGAACTTAAAATATTCTTACATTTAAAACAATGTACTATCAGAAGATTTGCTCAACTTGTAGGTCTTTTAGTATCGGCTTGTCCGGCAATTGAGTATGGATGGCTGTATGTAAAGGAATTAGAGCGGTGCAAGTACCTCAACTTGCTAGGTCACGATAACTATGACCGGCTCATGACCATTCCCACTTCCCTGTTGTCAGACTTGCAATGGTGGAAAAACGCCATTCGTACTTCTGTGCATCGAATTAGGAATGACGTTTATGCCCTTGAAATATATTCTGACGCTTCAACAACGGGATGGGGGGCTGTGTGTAACGGGCAGACCGCCAGTGGTCAGTGGTCTCTATCAGAAAAAGTTTTGCACATAAACTATCTCGAACTTTTAGCCGCTTATTTTGCCATCAAAATATTTACAAAAGATATGAGTGATTGCTTAGTATTATTACGAGTAGACAATACAACTGCTATGAGTTATATAAATCGTATGGGTGGAGTTCAATTTCCCCATCTTAATAAAGTTACTAGAGACATTTGGCAATGGTGTGAGGCTCGTGGAATACTCATTACAGCATCATATATTAAGTCGTCTGATAATGTCGTTGCGGACCACGAATCCAGACGATCGCATCCAGACGTTGAGTGGACATTATCTGATTCAGGTTTTTTTCTCTTAACAAAAACATTTGGATATCCACAGATTGACCTTTTTGCTAGTCGCCTTAATAATAAATGTGATATATACGCATCTTGGCATCGAGACCCTAACGCGTTCGTCATAGACGCATTTACAATAAGCTGGTCAAATATTTATTTTTACGCCTTTCCCCCAGTTGCAGTAATATTAAAGTCTTTAAGAAAAATTATTTCCGAGAAAGCAGAAGGCATCGTAGTTGTGCCGGCGTGGCCGTCTCAGCCATGGTACCCCTTGTTTACCCGGCTAGTTACTTCTCATGTTATAACATTCGACTCAAACCACCTTATTTTCCCCCATTACAGCAGCGGGAACATACACGCCAGCATTACCCTGGTGGGCGCAGTATTGTCAGGACGGCACTACTGCGAAGAGATACACCCGCATCAGCTATAGACATCATGCTAGCGTCGTTGTCCGAAAACACTATGAAACAATACGACGGTTGTTTCAAAAAATGGTTTTTATACTGTACTGAGAATAATATCGACATGTTTCAACCATCTATTCCGGTAATAATAGAATTCCTAACTGAGATTTTTAACAGTGGCAGTCAGTTTGGAACTGTTAATTGCTATAGAGCCGCAATTTCATTATTAGTAGGTTCATTAGCCCAAGATGATCGACTCACAAGATTTTTTAAAGGCGTGTATAGACTTCGACCTCCTCATCCACGCTATAATGAAACATGGGATACAAGCAAACTTTTAGACTATTTAGCTTCATTATATCCCAACGAAATATTGTCATTTGAACAATTGTCTAAAAAATGTGTCACATTACTCGCTATTGTCACAGCGCATCGGGTACAGACCCTCTCAAAAATAAGCGTTCTTAATATAACTGTTTCCACTGATCAAATTGTTATTAAAATTCCAGAATTAATTAAGACATCCAAGTTAGGTAATCCTCAACCTACGTTATACTTACCATATTTTAATGACAGAGTAGAAATATGTCCTGCTAATACTTTGATCTCATATATGAATCGATCTAAAGAATTCAGAAAAAGTGAACAATTATTTATTGGTATAAGAAAACCCCATAATCGTGTTACTTCACAAACAATAAGTAGGTGGATTAAAGCTACTCTCAAAGATAGTGGAATTGACGTGTCAGTTTTTACCGCACACAGCACGCGACACGCTGCTACATCAAAGGCCTATAGACAAGGCGTTAACATTGATTTGATTTTTAAAACCGCCGGTTGGACAGGCAATTCCACTACTTTTGCTCGCTATTACAATAGACCCATTACTCAATGCAATGACGATTATACTGCCCTAGCAAGAACCATAATTTGTTCATCTAAAAATAATTGAATAATTATATGATTATAATATTGTTTAATTTAATTTTTGTTAAAACAAAATTAAACCTATAAGAAAAAGACTACCTTTCTTTATTTTTTCAACAATGATGACATGATATTTTTGTCATCTTTCAACATCTACATGGTATAATAAATAACTTATAGAATATAATTTGAAAAATACTAATCTCGAGGACGAGGCACGAGTATAATTAATGATTAAACGAACTTACCTGTACGTGAAGTTCAATCATAATTATATGAAGTGCCTCGTCCGAAGAGATTAGTATCTATAACCCTCCCACCCTATTGTTGTTCATTCTTTTAGGCAACAAACCCCTTAGTTGTACAAAAACATCATTATCATCCTGCTCTCAACTAAATGAGGACTAGAGACTGAACTCGTTACAAGATGGCGGTTTCAACTACCTCCAAATGATATTTTTTTATTTTTTTTTTAAACCATAGTGCAGGAAGTGGTTTCACTATGCGTTACTACATGGTATAATAAATAACTTATAGAATATAATTTGAAAAATACTAATCTCTTCGGACGAGGCACTTCATATAATTATGATTGAACTTCACGTACAGGTAAGTTCGTTTAATCATTAATTATAATTAAACATTCTATAAAAACTATTAAATATAAACTAATTAATATTATATTTTTCCTGATATATATAGCATAAGAGCTTATGCGTTTGGCTTATTAAGTATATTCCGATGCCCTGAGTTAAATGTGTATGTTCTATGCCATCGTCAAATTTGAATACAGTTATTCTGACTGATGGCTAATAGAAAATCTTCGGTGAAGCATATAATGAGAACTGTCATGTACCAAGCATTGGAGAAGCTCAATCTAAATGCATCTGAGCCAGCACTAATGGAATCGATGCATGCAATCTGCAGTTCGCAGACATTCCGTCAGCCTCTGATGTTATTGTTAGACTGGCATAAATGCTTCAGTTTAAGTATTTGGTCTGATAGAACGCATATGGTGTTCGAGTGACCAAGAATTTAAATTATCTTTCTTCTTTGTCGTGTTGTCGATTTCCAAAGCGGTGTCTGGTGGATCTAATTCCGTTGACATTGTTTTGTTTTTTTACTGGATGTGTGCTCGGAACAATAGCTGTGAGGGTGGCTATACTCGGGCAGCTTGAAGCAGTCAGGATCGACTGCTTCAAGCTGCGACTGCATAGTGAACTACAGTATTCTATTTACATACATATATGGAACCGCTCAAGCAGTTGCGTCTGCTCCGTGTGGACAGCCAAGTAATCTGTGGATCAGCACCTTGAGCAGCCCGTGTATGTCGACCCTAGTCTAAAAGTAAAACGTTAGTTTGACAATTAAAAATTTATTAGTGACTAGCGACCCGCCCCGGCTTTGCACGGGTTTACTTTTACTTACTACATTTCATTTTTTTTAATATAGCCTATGTTACTCAGCGCTAATGTAGCATTCTAATGGTAAAATATTTTTTTAAATCGGTCCAGTAGTTTTTGAGTTTATTCGTTGCAAACATACATACATACAAAAATACAAAGCTTTCCTCTTTATAATATTAGTATAGATTGCTGACGTACTCTGCTGACACTTCGTTTTAGATAAGGATAAACAGGATAGAGAAACTATTTGTTATAGTTTGTATATTTTAAGTTCGTATGACGACGGATACGTCACGTGATAAATTAATGAAATATGCAATGGTCAGACTAAGGACTGACTGCAAGAGGAGAATGTTAAGAGAAGCTAGTTGGTTACGCAAAAAAGTAGCATTTTTCATTAGACAAGCATTAAATCGCTGTCGCTTTCATTAAACTTACTTTAAGACAGTTCCATGTAACTTGAATTCACATGGTGGGTGTGTATTGTGAGCCACTGCGGCGGTGTTTGCTCAAAAATTTCACTGCACTCGAAGTCTGCCCACGCTCGGCAACTGGTACAGACGTCTGATATCAACGTATCCAAAACGGTCAAATTTCTTCAATACATTTTCAACCATATGGCTAATACATAAAGTGCAAAGTCTATTGAGGGACAGTTTGTGGTTGCGTCTTATGTGCAGGCGTGTGTACATGTCAATTGTGCCTTCCGATTGATGTCGAGCACTACTGTCTGTGCCAATGAAGCCTTTTTGAAAGACAAAGGGACGTGTCGATAAGTTTCACGTTGATTGTAAAGCAGTAGCCGATGTTGCTCTTCACGATATTTTAGTTTTGAACTTAGAGGCAGCAGAGGCTCTCGAAGAAGCATCGAGTTATGTGTGGTCTGAAAGTTAACCTTCTGTGAAGTTATGAGGATTTACTGAAATTTCGGTACCTATAGGTTATTAAGGGGCTGCACATGATACTCGTACCACTAATGTTATATATAATTGGTGTGGTGTATAATTTCGGCGGGCTGGTTAGAACCACGATAGCTCAATTGGAAGAGCACCTGACCCGGAATGTCAGAAGGGTGCAGGATCAAATCCTGCTCGTGGAAATTTTATCAACAATTGTGTTTTTGTAATTTGTTCGCAACAAAATTTGCGTTAAAAATTATTTGAACATTTACCACTAATGTTGTATGCATCTATATGGCTGCAGTAAAAACCGCTTGCACGGTCAACCTTCCGATGTCCTAGCCTGTAGGTATAGGAGCCCTCAATCCAGTCACCCTATAATGGCAACAGGGGACGAAATCATATTAAAAAACCCATTCTTTAATGTACAGACGCCTGCCATTTTTTTTTGTTTTTTTTTTTGATAATAGAAAACTCGTCAGCCGAGTATCACCGCGCTCGGGGAGGCGCGGATGGTTATGTGGGGTTCTCCCCTCCAGCCTGCCATCAACCTGTCCATAACTGTCAAGTTTCTTCAATAAATGTTTAACCATATGCCATATATATAAAAATCGGAGTCTATTAAGGAAAGACAGTTTGTACCATAGCGCGCACGGAGGAGTATGAAATTTGGTACATAGTTAAAGTTTAGATAAAGAAATTGCACTCCGCAAAAAGATAAAAAATATGTAGGTATATGTGTTATTTAAATCTATTACATTATATATTTTGTGAATTACGGTTGAATTTCGATCACTGGGTGGCTTATTCCCGCCCGCTCTAAGATTTTGTTCCCAACCGCTCCAAGAGTAAAATTATATTAATATTATTTTGTAAAATCGTTCCCAAGGGCTCCAAAAGCGTATGCAAAGTGTACCACCAGTACTAATTCCTAAACTAGTAGTATTATATATGATAACTAGCTGACCCGGCAAACGTCGTTTTGCCATAAAAAATAAAAAAAATATTTAGGGGTGGACTACCCCTAACATTTAGGGGGATGAAAAATAGATGTTGGCCGATTCTCATAGATACCGGATGACCCGGCAAACGTTGTTTTGCCATAAAAAATAAAAATAAATTTAGGGGTGGACTACCCCTAACATTTAGGGGGATGAAAAATAGATGTTGGCCGATTCTCATAGATACCGGATAAGCACAAAAAATTTCATCAAAATCGGTCAAGCCGTTTCGGAGGAGTATGGCAACGAAAACTGTGACGCGAGAATTTTATATATTAGATAAATAACAAAATTGTATTCAATAATATAGTAACAAGTGGGTTGATAGAATTATTCTAAAACCCACTTACGGTGCTAGACGGAAATGCGTGATGCTAAATGTTTTACTTTGGCTCCATATCTATAATTGTCAACGTCTTGTTAGTTCTTTACGCTATAATTATATGCTTATTTATGTGTCAGCATGTTGATTATATATAACAGGATCCTGATTTTCAAATTGTCAACACAGAAATACTGCTTTTATAAACACCTTAGCTTAAAAAGTAGGTTCATTCATCAGTTAGAAAATGACGGTCTGTAAAATGTATAGCATGTATAAGTACGAGTTTTAGACAACTTTGATCTTCATTATATTTGTTTGAGTTTGGTGCGGTTATTTTTTACAATTTTGGAGTAGTTTTGAACACCTACAAAAGATGTACTCTTATAACTAGATTGCCGAGGTGATTGACTTACGCTAAATTACGTTTATCAATATGAATACTTTAATATTAAAATTCATAATATTTATTATTATGACCTACGAAATCATTTAAGTAAATCTAATGCATGTGAATTTGCAGTAAAACCACTATTTCGCGTAGTTTTGATGTGGGCGGATATTCGATATTTGATAGTTATAGCTATTCTCGTTAATTAGTAATAATTTATAGCAATCGTCAATAATCTTCTACCAGACCATAAACAATAAAGCTTCGTTGAATGCGCTCATTTTATATTCATCAGCTTTAATTTGTTGCTTACCTACATTGTAATTATCGACTTTTACCCATCGTAAATTGTTTGAGGATTTTGTCTGTGCGATTAACCCAGAATATCAACAAATTCGTACAAATATTCAAGTTCCTTTCAACCGTTATGTTAGTGGGTGGTAAGGCTTGTTATACGTAGGCCTGGCTCATTATCTCCATCTTTTCTTATGTCTATCGCTATAACAACGATGTGATTAAATCGATGATGAAAGCAAGCTCAATATAAGAAAGCCAGTTCCTCAGTTGATAGATGCGGGGAAGGGTGCTTCCACCTTCAGTATGGTTACTTACCTTCAGGTAAGATGAAAGCCAAGCGCTTCTTTCTCGAAAAACAAAACATCGCACTAAGAAGTCAAGCTATAGGTAATCATATTTGACATAAAAGTATATAAAAAATAATTATTCATGTCATAATATACAAATTGTTTACAAAAACAAAGTAAACCATAACATATTGATCCTTTGTAGCTCAAAAACTTAGCATAATGTCAAGGCAGACGACGCTGGTCTTCCGTGGACGGTTTCTTACGGGTGCAATTATGCCAAATTACTACAAAATTCAAACATAAAGAGAACAGCAACAATAGAACAATACAAATAAATTCCTTGAACGACGTAAAAACAAAACAGA
Organism: Eudonia mercurella; assembly: GCA_963082485.1. Taxonomy (NCBI): domain Eukaryota; kingdom Metazoa; phylum Arthropoda; class Insecta; order Lepidoptera; family Crambidae; genus Eudonia; species Eudonia mercurella. The sequence goes on along the minus strand of OY720044.1, from coordinate 10,726,297 downwards.
ACAAGGAATCACGAACACCACAATCAAAGATGTGATTGATATTGACAGACATCCAAACACATGATATAATACAAAGCAATATTTTGATTAATGGTTTCTGAACTAAAGAAAGAAAAGAAAATTTATTGATATCAAACATTAAATGCACAAATTTCATATAATAAAAGATACAGCTTGTATTTATTCCTAAAAGGCAAGACCACTATTCCAATCACAAATGTCTCGAATTTTATAAATACAGTAATAAATACTGATATTATTTACGAAAAAGGTTGATCATGTCTCAGCCTTTTTCTCAAACACTCTCCAGTAAAAAGGTTTCAGCAGGTTTGTTCATAAATGTTTGTGGTTAAGGGGAGCTGTAAGTTTATAGTGGTTTTCACTAGACAGTAGACATACAAGTCAACGATAAAGCTGAATTTTGCTTATAAAATGCGTTGTTCGAATCATCGTTTTCTATTATTATGGCATCCAAGCGAAAGTTATTGTGCGGGGGTGGCATTGTTTTCACTTGTCTATTAAAAAGCGATAATTTGATAAATTGATAGAATGCAAGCTGTCAATTTTGTCTGCAACCTCTGTGTATTAAAACAACTATATCTATGGTCTATCTAAGATCTAGTGGTTCCAGTTCCAGCCTCCATGCTGTACATGATAGCATGTAACATGATGTACATATTGTGCTCGGTTGGTTGGTGGCCTACCACCTTCTTCTAAAATAAATCGAAGAAGAAGTTTTATAAGTCGTTCTGGCTAGCTACCACTATCTACTATCTAAGGACTAGAACAAGAATTTTGATATCGTTCTTGTGTATCCTCTGTTAGAGATAAGATAGCCAGCTCCACAATAGGTTGAGAATTTTTTGTTGAACTCTGTTTTAATCTCACTATTCGGTGAGACGAAAGTCAAGCACTATCCCGTTCAGGAGTGTAAAATATAAATGGAATCTTAATAAGATTAGATAGACATTCTTTTAGACTAACACTTCATCCCCCTTCTCGTTCTACGCGCGGTTACTTAAATAGAGGAAGATAAAACTGTGTTTGTTTGATCTCAACAAGTAGGTTCACAGATTACTTTTAAAAATATAAAAGAATGTTGCGTTATTCGCTGGAAACGCAACTACTTTAACAAGGTCTTTGTTGCCGATCAGACACGACTCGCCAAACGTACATTGGCAATTTTCATGTTAATTTTCGTAAGTTCTTCCGTAAATGAGAAAGTTTTCACTCCCCTTTCAGTAGAAGAGAGCTCCGTGTTGGGTATGCCAATTCATAAATACCAATAGTATTTGTCGCTGTATGTGGGCTATCGTGGTGGATATTTATCTGATCACCCCTTGCCTTGCTATCCATGTGCAAGGCTTGAGCTCTACAGGCCATTATAGATTTTTTAACGTAACGTAATGGCCCGCCTTGTGTAAAGCTTTCACCTGCAAGCTGGAACCAAAAGAATCTCGCGCGCGTTACTGACTCTGAGGCTGAAGCTTCCTACGTCTATCTGTCCTGTCTGTCATTTCGCTTTGAAGTGTCCCTCATCAGACTGGAATACAGCAGTGCTAAGCAATGTTGCTTGTCGTTAGAAATTGGTACTAAAGTGTTCGCCATTTAGTCCTATAAACAAGCAAAAAGATTTATCATCTCTGGTAAAGTTGATGCCAATAATAGAGAACAACATGTATCTTATTGATATGATTGTTCTATTCCCTGACTTTGCTCGAAGGACATCATAATGTTGTGTTCAGATTTCGCAATTTGAATATTATTGTTGTACATTGTATGAAACAAGCCTTCGGTTTTGTATTCTCCGTATGCCTTTGTTATAGATGTCAGATTTGCATATATTGTTCACTTGGCCCATTGTTGGTTATACATCTCCTAGCGGGGTTTCTATTATTAAATGCTTCTCGGTCCTTCCACGTGCTATGCAGGTGTTGTGATTAATTTGCATAATAACTGGTATTATGTTTAGTTTGCTGCACTAAATTGTACAGTCAACAAATCGTTTTTATGCAAGACCAAGATCTGCAATGCAAGACCAAGGTCTTGCATCGCCACAGTGTAGTGGCAAGCCAATGTATCGCTTCTTGTAGGTACTATTGATAATCAGGACATGAAACTATTTTTTTTGCTTTCCACCGCCTCCACCTTTTTCGTCCGCTCTAAATGGCTATATCCCGTGATCCTTAGGACTTTCTAAAAATCCCGAAATATACTTTAACCACACCACACCACAGAAGGAATCTGTGCAAATTTTCAACGGTCTTGGTCCAAGGTTTGGGCTGGGCGTTGATGAATCAGTCAGTGAGATAATCTGGAGTTTAACATCCACATTTCAAGAAGTTAATTCTCCTACGCTTAGTTTTTCTAAACTTGTCGTCGCCATAGTTGTTTTAATGTAAGATCATAACTTAATAGAAATTTAGCCTACCATCTATTTACTTTTCGGACAAAAGCTTCCTTATACTTATAAAATACAGTGAAAAAATTAAATTATTATCCGACCCAGCCAGGAATCGAACCTGGGTCTTCCGCAATCCGGGCGGCTGCACTGACCGCTATGCTACCGGGAAGGGACGTAAGCGCTAAATTTTGTCAGTTTTTTTTTAATTTTTTTTAATGCTTTTTTAGATGCTTTTAAAAAAAACATTGACAAAATTCAGCACTTCCCGGTAGCATAGCGGTCAGTGTAGCCGCCCGGATTGCGGAAGACCCAGGTTCGATTTCTGGCTGGGTCGGGTAGGCGTTTAATTTATTCACTGTATTTTATAAGTCATTAATTTAGCTTCAGTCAGCAATTAGCACTTAAAATAGAAAGTAACAGCTTCCATTCCAACTGTAAGTACTTCATTTTGCTATACCATCACTGTACTTTCTGTAGCAGTGAATAATTGTTTATTTCTTTTTATCTTCATTGAATCCCCAAAATCGTGGTCACGTGTCTCGCCCATGTCGTCACGTCCTCCGTTCGTCGCGTCGTAAAATCAGTATTCGTATCACGCAATGCGTTAAGAGGGGGTATAAAGGTAAATCACCAATCGTAGATTTGATTTTAACACTAGAAGATAAACCACGATTTACCCGAAAAAAATATCATAGATACTACAGCATACTTGAAAGGGACTGGCTTAAGCGAAAACATAATATAATAAAATTTTATCGATAAAATAAAATCACAAACTTACGTCTACTTTTCAACTAGAATCAATTTATTTTCAATTTGACGCATATTACTGAGCCAATATTTTAACACATAATATCAAATTATATTACCGAGCGACTGTATTAGCGATTTGAAAAAAAAATGTATATTTTACGAGTAAATAAACTAAAACTAATTCGGCGCTTACGACATTCTTATTCCGTGCAGAACGCTCCAGTCTGTCGCACCTGACCCGAGGTAACAGGCATGTTTTGTTTCATCGATTAGTCGCGATCACTCTGTTGAGACGAGAGGACTGTGTTTCTGTGCTCAGGGCGCCGAGAAAATATTTCGTTAAAATAAGATATTATTATCATAATATTGTTATTATTTCTTTTCATTGGTGATGAGTAGTCTCACCTTGAAATATCGACCCTTACGCATTAACTTTAGAGCTCACTATACAATGTATTAGAAGCGCTGAAGCAATGACGGCGACGCGGGTACCGGGTATAGTATATGCAAAACAGAACGATGCTTTTGACCACTCGTATTGGTGGCAGTATGTATAGTAATTTTTTTTCACAGTACATACATAATTAAGTTGAATTAGCTATTCTGGAAGTATTGTATCATACTTCGTATATTACCGTACAAACTTGTGATTTACAATTATTTTGTATTTCAGAACTGCTGCAGCTCGTAAATGTCGTAATATCTCACAAGCCGATGAATGCTATCCGGTCAAACTCGTACGCAAAAATCTCTCATCAACTCTGTTAGTTCGTTACAGTTGTTTAATTTAAAGCTATTCGTATATTTATTTTTATAAAAACCATAGAATGTAAACATAATATTGATTTTTTTATATGTTAACACATGAAAAGTCTGTCGTTGCTGACTGTACAATCCAGCTCGAAGATCTCGTAGATCTCGAAGAGCTCGCAGATGAAATGCTTCGCGATACCTGAAAAATGAATGTAAAAGCTTATTTCTATAAAAATGAACTTGAATTTGGTCCAGAATTATCTTTTCAAATATTTTACTAAATGTGGGTAGCACAGAAATTGGTCTAAAGTTAGTGGGGTCAGATGTGCTACCTGATTTGTATAATGGAATTACTTTACTGTGCTTCATTAGGTCAGGAAAAACACCACAGTCAATACATTCGTTAAATATGCAAGCTAAAACTGAAGCTATTGTCTCAATAACGGATTTAGTGACGTCAACGGAATTACCCCACAAATCAGCAGTCTTTTTTTATTAAGAGTGTTAAAAGTTTTAATTATATCTCTAAAATCAATTGTTTGAAAACTAAAATGGTTTTCACTAGGTTTGACATTTTCCTTTAGAACCGCTTCAGCTACAGTGGGGGACGAGTCCAAAGTCTTTGTAGTTGAAACTGGAATATCAGTAAAAAACTTCTCAAATGCCGCAGCAACATCAGCATCAGAAGTTAAGATTTGATTTTCGAAGCTCAATTTGTACTCATTGTTACGACTTTTGACATTTCCAGTATCACTATTTATAATATTCCATGTCATTTTTATTTTGTTATCACTTAGCTTAATCTTTGAACTCAGGAATTTTGCCTTTGCTAATCGACATACTGTTTTAAATAACTTAGAATATTTTTTGACATACAATTTGAAATCTTCACTGGTGTTATAGTTGCGTTCATCATATAGCTCATAAAGTCGCTTTCTACTTTTGTGGATACCAATTGTAACCCATTCACTAAAAGTAACAGTACCACTAACCGAGACCATCTTTGGAATAAAAGTTTTATTAAATTCTAAACAATATTTATAAAAGAAATCATTATAAAATTTATGTGGGTTATCATTATATTCTACATAACATATATTATCATAGAGATTGTTTTGAAGCGTTCCAGACGACCTGCAGTTTTTGGTACAACAGTGATAATCTGTTTCTTCACTTGCTGACACTGATGTGGAAGGCTGACCATTTGGCCACAATGATCAGAGTCTAGTTTATTAATAATGAGTTTAGACAGAGGTACTAGATCAGTGTATATATTATCGATACAAGTGGCCGAAGTGGCAGTTATTCTAGTCGGCTCCAAAAATAAATTATTCAAATTATATGATTGAAATAATTTTTTAATTTTGATAGAACCTGTAGACTTTTCTAACAAATTAATATTAAAATAACCGCAAACAACTATCTTTTTACCTACATTGCGGATTTTATATAATGCTTCATCCATTACTTTTTCAAAATAATCATACAATGCTGACGGAGGCCTGTATACACTTAATACAACAAGTCGCTCCAGCTCCACACAAGCTATTTCTATTGTTTGCTCAACCGAGAGGCTCGTTATGTCTTTTCTTTCCTTTAATTTTAACTTCTTATCGACTATAATTAAGGAGCCACCATGAATTGAATTTACTGGACTGAACGAACTACCTACCAAATGATTATTAAAATTGAACATGAACTGATGATCTTTAAGCCAGTGTTCAGTAATACACAGAATATCAACTTTATTATCGTTCATGAACAATGCAATCTTTGGATCTTTGCCCATCATTCCTTGAATGTTCTGGTGAACCATACTGATTGACTGAACATTTTTAATAATTGTAGGTTGAGACGGGCTTTTCTTAGAATTAATTACACATTTATTTAAAATATTACCAAACATTTTGCAAGAGAATTCCTCTTTTGTCTTATGATTTAATTTTAAATCGTCATTAAAGAAAAGCTTTGTAAAAAAGCTTATTATAAAGTGTCTGATTACATTCAAGACAAAACAGCATGGGTTAAAAATGCTTCAATCACCCCAACAGGTATTTCTAATTTAAAATATTGTTAAGTAATTTTAAACTTGTATAACTTGATAACGGCATATAATTTTGTAAATGTCGTTACTTATATTAAAACTGTGGAGTTTCTTGCGCCCATTCTTCTCCACAACTAAAAAATAGACGTCCTGAATGGGTAGTAGGTAAAAAAAATGTTTGGACGATTCAAAAGTACTTTTCTAAAGTTTATTTGAATACAAAATATTTGACACTTTGACTTTGACTTTGATTACAGAAAGTCTGTTTATCTTAAGTGTAAACAATATTTTAGTTTTTTTTACCATTAAAAAAACAATAAAATTTTTCATTAAATTTCAATAGTAAGTTCTATAAAGATTGTTACATTTTAAGACAAGTTAGAATGAACAGACCTTAAATACATAATTTAATGCAAAAATGTTTTAACTTACCTTCTTTCTGTCTGTTCTTTGCAGTACAGGTACAAGCCAGGGAACGAATTCTGAAAAAAAAATGTAAACCTATGAATCTATGTAAATAAAGCGATATTTTTGTAATAAAATTAGACTTCTTTTTTTTACATTGTCGACACTCTTTGAAGAAGAGATATAACAGTAACAGTAGGCCTTTGACCTTTAACGTGTCGACAGCAACCGCTGACTGTTGCAGTTACTTCTGTCGATAGCAAAGTGCGACTGAAAGGGATAATATAATCTACATGATACAAAAAATAATCTACATAATACAAAAATGCTTAAAGATTTCATGGCACCTACGCCTTTATAAAATAAAACAATATTAAATATTTAAAGTAGCAATATATAATAAAAATATATGATATCATTACTTACCTTTGCGTATTATTTACCACCAGCAAAGAGTATTTTAGTGTTTCGAAGTACAGCTAGGTGATCCGACTCGCACTTAGCCGGTTTTTATCTGATTATTTTAGGTATACTGTGCGCGATCGCACTAAACACGAGTACACACGAGGGAGCGACCTGCCAATCTGTTGCGTTGGCCGCCACGCCGTACGCACGGACGAAAGCGGGGCGTGAAAGGGGCGCGGGTGGAATCTGTTTTTTTTCTAGGTTTATACGCCCTCTTAACGCACCTTCTTAATTATCGCCTATATGTCCCTGTTTATTTATTTACGATCGCTCGCGGACAATACCGAGAAGCTATTACTGTGCCTACACGAGCGATGACTGTTTTAAACCTTTGCTACTGGCAGCTTACCGAGTTGTTTGTTGGTCCTTTGATTGCTTGTTTGTTTTATTTTAATTCTAGGACTGGTTAGCATTAAATTTGGTCCTTCGTCTTTTACCTGTGCTAGAATTTGTTATTTTATATAATGTGTCGGTAGCTTGATTTTGTAAATTTTTCTATGGTCAAAATAGTAGTAATAATCAAAGTAGTATTAATAGTTAGTATTTTTCCAGACTACAGAGACTTTCCACGGTTGTGGGCGTTTTAAAATAGCAAATCGATGCCCGATAATAATTAATGATGAGGCTGAAGCACTTCTGCCGGAATCCTCGACTACAGAAAGAATAAAAATTTTCTCTGACTGTCGCAACACAACGATGCTACTACACATTGGTGTTATGGGGACATTATTAGATGGCATAGTGACATTCACAAGAGCTACTTGTAGCCTAAACAAGTTTTGATAACAAAATTTGATAAGACGGTGGTAGATGGCCAGGCGAACTTAAATCGAAAGCGAAATAAAATCATCGGCATCAACAATTTATTGTGTTTTGTGACTACCAACATTCGGAAATGGTTTATGTATCTTCTTCCTCTATACTAAAGATCCCCTCCGGTTTTTATTATGTTTATTTTTTATTTTCTTATCTTCCAATCCAAAATGGTTTTTACCTGAACGGTAGTTATTCTTGAACAAAACCACCGATAGCAAAAAATTCAATCAAACGCACGTTTGTGTTCTCAGAAGACCCAACATTAATATTAGATGGAGCATGTTTGTTTACACTTATGTGTATAGAAATAAGGTTGACTTTATCACTATTTGTGTATCTATTTGAAATATATTTAATATACGTGCTGGCGACGGATCAGCCGTTGAATATATTAGCACCCTGTTTGCGTACGCTCAAGGACTTTGCTGATTATTGTACGAGACGAGGATCGTTTGGCTTGAGTTCTTAGGAGGATTAGATTTTGTTTGAGATATAGACAGGTTTTATAATCAAACCAAATTGAGCAGATGTAGTGCTTGTGAGTGACCATTTAGATATTCCTGATGTTCCACTGTAATTGAGGTAGATTTTGTATTCATATTTGTCATACACACCAAACTTACCTCAACTTACAATAAAATATTTTTTTCCTGTTCACGTTCTTGTCTGAATCCAGCAGTGGGTGGGATGTTTTGTTAGCTAGTGGTGATGAGTTTGATTTTACATGAACTTTTTGTTTATTTTATACAATTATTAATAGTAAAATACTATACTTTAACAAGTATATATTGTGGGATAGGTTGGTTCTATTTGCATTCTATGCAATAGTCGTACAAGTTAAGCAACCTTGGACGTGGTCAGCATCCGGGTGGGTGATGAAATTTTGCTCGCTACACGCGGAGGAAGATCCGTGTCTGTAACAATAGATTGCAGTCGTAAAAAAATTGTGAAGGGGCCTAAATGGACGACTTGAAGCTCTTGATACAAAAAATAAAAAATCAACTTTTGACAATCAAAATATTTTGTAGTGTCGATGTAATTATTTGAATCTATATATTAATACGTGAAGCAAAGACTATGTACCCGTTTTTACGAAAATTGCGCGGACGGAGGAGTATGAAATTTCGCACACTTATAGTTTATATAGAGAAGGTTATCCGAATGTTAATATATTTTTTTAATTATGCATAAAAATACATTAAATCAACAAAAACAACATCACACGCTCTACCATGTATGACTTTAATGCGGCCGACATCTGTCAATGCCAATCCAAACTCACATTCTATCTTTTTTAATTTTTCATTGCTTAGGATACAATCCGTGCAGCCTTAATAAAATTACGGTCGAATTTCGACCACTGGGCGACCACTAGTAATGACAATTACGCTAATACCTAAGTCTGCGGTGTTCGTCGTTAATATTGCGTGCGTTTATAATGAAATGATCCATTCTGATTCACCTTGATCTTCCACCTCTGTACTAATATTATAAGATTTAAAGCCGCATTATATTGAAATATTAGAACTATTTTAATTCAACAGCTTGTACCTAAATCGAGTGGGTAATACATTCGCCTAGTTGCAGTGGTTGTAAATTTTACCGCAATTCATAAAATATACAATGTAAACACGTATTATTTATTTATTAATTAAGAAAACCTACAGTTTAAAATATTGTTATTTATTTATGTATTCAATTAGGTATAACACTAAACAAATATTTTTTACGAATTTCTCATCTTTATATTCCCATCTATATTTTCTGTGAGCACAATGTGCTTAAAAGTTTTATCTTTACCTATAAATATATACCTTGATACTTCCTGATGATCTTCTTTAGCCTTTGACCTTTTAACGAGCCGAGCGTTTAGGTCATAACTATTTATTTATATTTATTTTTATTTCTATATTTTCAAATATGAAAAACTCGTATAATGCAAATTACAAATTACTCGTGTCATAATTATGTAAATGTGATACTCATAGCATATTTCAATATTTATCGTCGAACTAGAATCTTGGATTCGCAATAACTAATCTTTAAGATATAAACAAATATCTTTAATTACAAGCTTTTTTTATTTTTTAACGTAAGGTCGGAAATCGAAATCACATATTTATTAAGACTAGTGGTCGCCCAGTGGTCGAAATTCGACCGAAATTTTATTAAGGCTGCACGGATTGTATCGTAAGCAATGAAAAATAAAAAAAAGATAGAATGTGAGTTTGGATTGACATTGACAGATGTCGACCGGACTATTTATTAGACAAAAAATACGTGTGTGTCAAATACATGGTACTTAGTGTGTGTAATGTTGTTTTTGTTGATTTAATGTATTTTTTATGCATAATTTAAAAAAAATATATTAACATTCGGATAACCTTCTCTATATAAACTATAAGTGTGCGAAATTTCGCGTCCGCGCAATTTTCGTAAAAACGGGTACAAAGTTTTTGCTTCACGTATTAATATATAGATGGGTCTTAGTCGTAATTATAAACCGCTTAAAACGAGTTGTAGGTACCTCAAATCAGCTATCAGAGTGCCTAGTGTGAATTTTGTTTACTATCCGTATTCATTAGATTACGTTAACGATAACGAAAATAGTATGGCATTGAAACAGCGCCTCCTAGCGACATACAAAAAGAGTTAAAATTTTATCATACAAATTCTCGTTTTCGTTAACGTAATCGAATGGCGAATGAAACTCTCACTAGGCACCCAGGTATCTATTTATGTTTATGTATTTAATGGTATACAACCGTGATGATTGTCCTTACTTAAAATATTTATAAAATACAGTGAAAAAATTAAATGCCTACCCGACCCAGCTAAGAATCGAACTTGGGTCTTCCGCAATCCGGGCGGCTGCAATGACCGGGGGGGTAGGCATTTAATTTTTTCACTGTAGGTATTTTATAAATATTTTAATTCAGATTCAGCGCAGCAATTGGCACCTAAAAATAAAAAGTACAATTTTGCTTACTGTCAAAGCGTTAAGGACTGTCTCCCACTTAGTCTTATGTCGTTAACGTTATTGTAAGAGGTCCATTTAACATTGTTATATGTGTTTCTAAAGTAAAGTAAGTTGTAAATTGCTATATCGTTTGGGAATTCTTTTTGGCAAAACAATATTTAACTTTTTCTTTTTGTCCATTTTTCTAGATAAATACCTAAATGATGTCCGGAAAGGGTGGTAGTTAAAAAGTATAAATTTTGGAACGTACTAAAGTTTTTTTTTATGTTAAAAGTTGCCGTTTTACCTTACAGTCACGAGCATCAACAAGTAAACAAAGTAACTCTTAATACTATGGGCTAAGAGTTAAAATTGTATACATGTTAATGCTTATAAATTTATTGATTTATTACAATTATACATAGGACGACCGATGTGATGATGATGCGCAGGACCGATCGGTGTGGCGATCCTTGGGGGAGGCCTATGCCCAGCAGTGGGCGTCATATGGCTGATGATGATGATGATGATACATAGGACGTTACTGAGATGATTCTGCCAAGGTATTATCAAAAAAGAGCATACGGACTTTCTTTTTAAAAGCGGCATTGTACATGATCTAGGCAAGGTCTATTTAGATTTTTTTAATATAAAAAATAGTCATCATCATCATCATCATCATCAGCTCATTTATGTCCCCACTGCTGGGGCACGAGCCTTCTCTATGGATGGATAGAGAGAACGGGCCATAAACCACCACGCGGACCCAGTGCAGATTGGTGGTTGTTAACGACTGCTAATGCAGCCGGGACCACAGATTAGTTAATAGTTACTACGTCCGGGACCAACGGCTTAACGTGCCTTCCGGAGCACGGAGCATATTTGATATACCCATTCCATATCATCCGCGACCGCAGACCGCCTCTGTTTTAAATAGTACTTATTTTTAAAAGGTACCATACCATGTCTATTGTTAATCGACACAATTGCTGTCGCCCTCAATTGCGAAAACTTACGCAATTTCTGTTAATTGGCAAAACACAGGGCAGACGAGGAAATGCAATTATCCAATCAATCGATGAACCATCCGCTTGTTTGTATTCGTTTCTAATACAATCGTTGAACAACGATTGTCACCAATCGGCGTATCTATTTCTAACGGGAATCCGTCAATTAATCGCAAATCATTACGATCTTAATTTTTTTTTTATATTTTGACGTGTAAGCACATTACCTTGATCTTACCTGATGTTAAGTGATGATAAGGCCAATGATGGAAGCGCACTTCACCCAGGATCCTCAACTAGTGAGGCACTGGTTATCTTATCTCTAGCTGCCGGAACACAACAACGCTAGAAACATTAATGTTATGCCGACATATTTAGATAAGATGCTGGTGGTCTTAACCACTAGACCACAGAGGCGGTTTTCCAGAAAACTATTCTCAGATCTTTCATTTAATATGTAACAACTCCTCGAACTTCGCATTTAAGTTTACTTGAATCATAAATATCAAAAAACTCATTTCATCGAGTTACGTTTCCCATAATTTTGTTTCCACGCAACTTCACTTCATAAACCGCTGCTCTTGATGTGTCCAATACACACGATGTTGTCTATGATGAACTCGATTTCATATCTACGAGTGCCATTGCCATAAGCTTTACAATAGGTATGATATCTCAACATCAGAGAATTAAGTCTTCGATCACGAGTCGCGCACTATTGCTCAGTCAGTGCACGCGGTTATAGAAATTAAAGAATATTTTAAAGTATCCACTGTTGCACATTTGGTTATGCTAAACGTTTTGTTAGACTCAATTATAGAATGTTAAAAAGTATCTTCTGTTGCACATTTGGTAATGCTAACGCTAAACGTTTTGTTAGTGTCACGTACATATAGAATGTTTAAAAGTATCCACTGTTTTATATTTGGATAAGCTAAACGTTTTGTTAGACTCAATTATAGAATGTTAAAAAGTATCTTCTGTTGCACATTTGGTTAGGCTAAACGTTTTGTTAGTCTCACTTATATAATGTTTAAAAGTATCCACTGTTTTATATTTGGTTATGCTAAACGTTTTGTTAGTCTCACTTATAAAATGTTTAAAAGTATCCACTGTTGCACATTTGGTTAGGCTAAACGTTTTGTTAGTCTCACTTATATAATGTTTAAAAGTATTCACTGTTTTACATTTGGTTATGCTAAACGTTTTGTTAGTCTCACTTATAAAATGTTTAAAAGTGTCCACTGTTGCACATTTGGTTATGTTAAACGTTTTGTTAGTCTAACTAGCAACAGCTAAATATCGGCATTTATACTGTTAGATGAGAATTCATAAATCAACAAGTCTTCTTGTCTTGTTATGGTCGGAAATTTGTTACATCAGGTAAGATGAAGGCACTGTGCTTACCCGTATCCTTGATTTGTAATCTATATCTATACTATTAATAAAGAGGTAAAGTTTGTGACTTTGTTGGTTGTTTGAGGAGGATAATCTCTGGAACTACACTGGTCCAATTCCAAAATGTCTTTCACTGATAGAATGCTACATTCCCTGCGGGTAACATATATTTTACTAGCAATTTGCCTGCGACTTTGTCTACGTCGATTTCAAATTTAAAGCAGCCTAATGCTTCCATCTTAAATTATTAAAAAATAAATCATTTTTGATCAAATCAAAATATAGCCTATGTTACCTACAAGGATGAAACAATTTCTGTATATACACAACAAAAAGAAACATTAACTTAAAAAAAAAATAGAAAAATTATTAGAAAAATAAAGATGTCTTCCAACTGTGGGCTCATGGGAACGATCCCAAGAATGCTGGCAACATTGCCCCTTTGGATTGCCAAGCTAAAACGCTGGCAGAGGTAGCTGCCAGCCTTCTTGTCACCGGAGGCCTCAAAAAGGCGAGCACTTAACTCTTTAACCAGCTGCTTTGCCTCCGGCTCCCATGGACCCATTGTTGTTTCCACCGCAAACGGAACAAATAAATAATTTCGACCTAGGTTTGCGTATTTGTGCCGTTTGCGATTTTCAGCGCTAACCGCAGCAGCTCCCACATGAAGTGAAGTGGTGCGAACATGCGAAGGAGCCACGGTGTCAAGATTTTTTGGAATTTAAGCAGTAGTTCCAGATTAGCCCCGACATACAAACAAACAAACAAAGTCACAAACGTTACCTCTTTATTAAGGGTTGTATTTAATCGATCACCAAACTAACCTAACCTAACCCACAAAAATACTAAGTTAGCACCTAAAAATACAAAGTTAGCACCTAAACTACTATTTAGATGCTAACTTAGCATTTTAGGTACTAGCCTACTATTTTTTTGCGGATCAATTTATTATTTCTCCTTTATTAATAGTATAGATATAGATTTCAGTTGCGAGTAAGGCGCTAGTTGTTGATAATTGATACCTCCACGCCACGATAGTGTGGCTGAACTCTATTCGATCCGTGCAAATTTGTCAATACTATTTATTTCTTCTTCTTTAATTAAACAGCCACGCTTTAGGTGGTATAGCAGTTTTCATTCATCGCTATTCTCTATCCCGGGCTTGTTCTTTTTCTTCTTTATAAGACACGTTTGCTTATTTACTTACTATCTCTAAAACACCGTAAATATGCCGTGCCGTTTGTAAATGGAAACGTATCCATTATGCAACGAGAGTTTCGATATTATCGGCCGGGTGGATCTGTGCCGGCGATTTGCATGGCGTTGACCAATGTCGTCTGTGACTCTGTGTATTTAGGCTGCGTGTGCGCACGCTACCGCTAAGTGCGTTCAGTTGTAAACTTATTGAGTTAATGATAGTATGTTTTTGATGTTTATTTTGCTATGATGCGTTTGAGTAGTTAACGCGACGAGTTTTTGTTAGGTAAAAGCTTTTTTTTTAGTGATGAGATGAAGATAAATCGTGCCTTATCTTGTTAAATAATATTACGGATGACTAGGCGTGATATTTATTTCTCATGATTTGTCTAATTTAGGAACTGACATAACTAAATGATCGACTGAACTAAATTATCCGAAAAAAATTGTCTGCCATCGCCTGCCAGTTAATTCTCACAACACAGATTTAAGACTTTTAAAAGAACAAAATAATAATTGTTCCCACGATGAGTAAGGTAGGGTACCTCCGGCTTCGGAGATATCGTTCGCAGCAAATATTGACTAACTGATAAAGAATTAGTACTTAGAGATGCGTAGGATGGGCTATCTGCTATCTGATAAAAACGAAAACGCAGACGTAATGCAAAGCCTTTTTTATCTTAGCCAGATAATATACGGTATACTATTCTGACATGGCGATTTTGTTGATGAAGACCGATCAAGTTTATTAGAAATTACATGACATTTAGATAGCTAATTTAAAACGATAATGCACAGAATCAAATCTATTTTTATTTGAATATTGACAATTTTACCTATTGTGAATTTCAGTTTAATTTTGTTCTATCTTACAACGCTTAATACCGATAAGGGAAAACTTGTACAAGCTAGTCATAGTTGATACTGCCGACAGTGTTGACACCCATCGCTCATGAATATTTATCACCGGTAATAGCCAAATACGAAACACCGCCACTTGTACCTACCTATTGCAATACGTTGGCTTTTTGACTTTTACTTTCAAAAGGAAACTCTTACGGCTTATTAATACTCGTATAAAGAATGATTGATAACTTCCAATCGACCTTCGATGTAGCAAAAGCATTGTACACTTTTATTACCTCACTTATATAAATGATATGTCGTTGTTTAATCATTACGTTCGGCAGTTTTGCTCTTATTTCTGATTTTGATCTGATTCTTAATAAATCATCACGTTTACGATTCTTATCACCTGCACTGTTTTGTAATTGTCTTAGATTTTGGCCTATTAAATCTTATTTAGATTTTTGTATCTTATCAGCTTGGTCTAACCTATAATCATGGTGACATGGTGAATTTTTTTTTATGACAGATTAATAGTTATTACATCCACTCTTATCTTCAAGTGATTCCGTGTTGTTTTGATAATGATCATTCAGTTTTTACGTCCATAATAAGAGGAGCGTAACATGCAACTTACGTACCAAAGTAAACACTTTCGTTTGCCACATTAAGATGGATGCCTTCGCCATTTCTAGGAGACATAAATTTACATGCCTAATGGTTTGTCTTTCTGTTATTAATGCATCATTATTGCGGTAACTTGCGTCAATTTACTGAAACACGACTTCGTTGTGAGTGCGTGCAGAAATACCACGCGTGTCTAGGTCTCAGCTATTTCCGATCACTATCTTGAACTTTACCAGTCGGTAATAAGGGATAGTGTTAAACTTAAGTGCCTTGGTGTACCTAATCGTTGTTATGCTGAGGTCACGCCCGCTCCAGCCCTATGCGACGATGAGTGACGGGATCTATGCCATTATATCGCAACATTACAAGTTGCTTACATTACGTTATTATCTGTACACTGACCCACATTCGTTTCTGTTCAGTCATCGATCAATTCGAATAGCTACGCTCCTGTAATCACGACTTGTCATGCCCAACCTCCCGATACACCTCTACGATACAGCTATCTCGATAATCTGCACCGTAAACGTAAATCTAATATTTACTCTTATTGTTCAGCGACATTCGCCATGATCTGATCCGTAATACTCTGACCCTTGAAAATGCCAATCGTGGCGGCCGGTGAGAGCGTTAATATTGAATAAATGAAGAATGTTTAACGTGCAAGGCTCCTTTGAGCAGTCGCTGCGGTGCGGCGATGAGATCTCGCCGAATGGCAACAAGACGTTGGCTGCATTGGCCAAGATACATAAACATTGCACGGGTAAAGCGCATGCACATGGCTGCATAGACAACAAACATAATCCCCTTGCTAAATCAGACTCGAACACAAGCCTCCAATCGCGTAAGTCGTTTCGGGGTGACTGCATCATAGAAATCAAAGAAGCAGATAAGCAGCAAAACTTCACCAAAAACAATGATTTACTCACGAAAAGCTTTAGCAACAGTACCAGCTCTTACGAAGGGCATAGCGACACGGACTCTGAGAATACGGGGAAAATACGAACAGACAATCATAAAGTGACTGATCCGTGCGAGCGTCTGTTTACTCAGAATACGAGGGCTTTCTTGATGAAAACAGCTCGTATGCGATATGCCGATGACAGCGTTATTTCGTTGCTACACGACGAAGTAGACGGTGAGAAATGTAAACAACCATTCAGTAGAACTCCTCTAAGAGGCAGCTACAGAGAAAGGAAATCGGCTGTAGTGACTATCGAAGAAGTCAAATCAGATGGCTCCTTTCACGATGAAGACTTGGCGAACGCAGTTCTGTTCGACGAGAAGAAAAAAACACCCATTCAAAACAAGGTGACACTGCAGCGCAAAGGTTCAGGGAATTCTCTGGTTAACGGAAAAGCTAATACAAACGGAACTAAACCGCCATGGAGAGGTGCGTGCAAAAACGGAATTCCAGCGGAGCCGTTCGTTCGGAGTCCGTCCTTACGTGGTAGCATTAGGAAGAAGACGACAAAAAACGACGGTGTTCCGTGGCGTCGGCTCTACGAACTTTCGCTGTGGAGAAAGTGTGGGGTGAGCTTCGCGGCGGCGGGCGCGGACAAGGAGCGCGCGCTGCTGCGGCCGTGGTCGGAGCTGTCGTCCCAGCAGCAGCCGCCGCCATTCTCGGTAAGTCAACTCAAACGTCGATCAGACGCGCCGCGGGCACCGCCTGCACTTTGATATCTCACTCCGCTTATTTGGCAGCATTTGATTACACCGCGCCGTCTGCTTATCGACGGGCATCTCACGAACTGCATGCCATTATATTGGCGGAGGCGGTCACGCTGTAACGTTTTCAATAATAGCCTACATTGCTTGTAAATAAATGAATTAAATAACTACTGATGCACGTGTCTGTTATTATTACGTGTGATTTAGGTTACAAACTGAATTCTTGTATTTTCTTATGTACACAAGTCTAGTGTGATGCTTTTGTTTTTATGTTAAGGCGAAGGGTGAGGCACACTAGCGTCGCTAATGGATTTAATGGTTTTTGTTAAAGTATCCAGAAAGCTAATACGCTTTTCCCAGCTAGGAGTGTATTTGCGTCAACGCCTTAAGGTAATTATGGCGATAACATATTAGACAGGAAATTGTGGAAGTATCTATAAAACTTGAACGTGTGTTTTCTTCGTTGCGTAGAGACTCAGCGTTTACTAACGTGTCCTAGAGGTGTTTTAAAATTGAGCGTCTTATGCTTGTGGCAATTTGGACCACTTTCGCTTTCCACGGATCACGATATAGCACCGGGGTCGTACTTCAGGGTAATTCGGGGTCCATATGTAGTAACACTATAACGACGATGTCGGCCGCGGGCGCAGCGGTGGGCGGTGGGGCCATAATGGCGGAATCGGTAACAATATCTACCGTGGGACCGTTTTATGATTTACCACTTTGATTTATGGATGGCTTAGCTCGTTGATCTATTGGTATAAGAAGCTTAAAATGAATCTAGATTGCTTTCGGTTTGCTTGCTTCTGAGAATTTATCTGTTCCATTCAGTTCGATAAGCGTTCTGACATTATTATTTATACTGTAAGATCAATCAGTACGCTGACGCCTCTTACTGCTAAAGTAAAATGGGTGTTAATATCTGCGAATAGTTGTCGACATTGAATGGGCTCCTTAGGCTTACGGAGTAAAAGTAGATAGTGTTCATTAATTTCGGCGAGTTAGATTGAGCCACGATAGCATTAGTTGGTAGTGCACCTGAACCGGCATGTCATGGCCCATGACATGCCGGTTGACATGTCGAACCCGCACCCCATGACTCATGGGGTGCGGGTTCGAATCTCGCTCGTGGAGTTTTTTAACACTTTGTCTTTTTTTAATCTGCGAAACGGTTACAACTATTGCAGGCATTTAAACTGCTTCAAATGTTATGGGTTTTCTGTTATTCCAGTATGTGGACTTCAAAGTTAAATTGGCTGTCTTTATATGTTTTTATAAACGAAAATGAGACAGAAACCGTATTAAAAACCTTGATACAAACAAAGAGGATTATGTTCCAAATGGAGTTATTACGCTTATTATAATCATTAGGAAGTTGTAAGGACAAATAAGGCTATTGAAGAACTACAGAATATTGTCAACATCAACTTTGTGATTTGTCTAAACAGCCACCAGTTCAAATCGTAGCCGCCTTGTAAATAGCTGATTTCGCTGAATAATTCCGAGCGGTGTTTATTGTATAACCACCTCTGTGGAGCGACGCGAATATAAATGAGATGCCAATCGAACATACTAATGTCAGTGTTAAGACAAAAAATAAAGAGGTTGCAGAATATAATCTTTATGCAAACCGCTTTTTTTTGGAGAGAGATTGCTGATTGCCTCAGACGGCATTTTTAGCTTCACCGGGCTTGTTTGGGGGCAGCGTGAAACTTAAAGGGTTCCTCAAGCCGTGTGAAACGAATCACCTTCGAAGGTTTTCTAGAGGGAACGGCATCGCGCACTAGTGCGCGTCCCCGTGCCCTACTAGATTTTCCGAAGGGTTCTGATCGGATCGGTTGCATACCGCGCTCGAGCAACGCACAGATACCCTCACACGGACACTAAATCTCGCAACAGCTGCGCTCGGATTGTTTAGAGCTTTCTTTTCTTTCTTGCTTTTCAACCACCTCTGTGGTCCATTGGCTAAGACACCACCACCACGTTACATGTTTATGTACTCTGTTTGGTTGGTGGTACGGCTTGTTTATCCGCCTGGCTAGCTACCACCATCTTATCGAAATATGTCGCCATAACATAAATGTTTGTAGCATTGTTGTGTTCCGGCAGCTGGAGATAAGATAGCCAGTGCTTCACTCGTTGAGGATCCCGGGTGAAATGCGCTTCCATCATTGGCCTTATTATCACTTAACATCAGGTCAGATCAAGGCACGTGCTTACCCGTTAATATAAAAAAAAGCTTTTACAAGATTTCGTGTCTGTGTGAGGTTGTCTATGTGTGCGTTGCTCGAGCTTACATTCTGCAATCTCCTTATTTTGTGCTTAAGAGAACAACGCGGCCGGCGTGGGCTCTGCTGATATGTTGAGGCCGAGAAACAATAATTGTACCTTGACGGCTTAACGTGTACACAAAAAGGCAGTCCTCATTATTTTCAGTCACAATACAGATTATTTAACTAATATACAAGTTTAGAATAGTTTTTTTTGTTATGAACATGGAATCAGCAACGCTTTATAAATTTTACTAATACAGTTGTATATCCTAATGCCAATATTTTTAAAACAAGTTTGAAATAAAAACCTGTTTTGATGAAAGCTTAAATGGAGTTCAAGTTTTATCTATCGATTGACTAGAATATTTTATCATACTTAAAAGTAGCTCTTGTAACCTTTAATTGTAAGTCGTTAATCACATCGCGAGTCGGAACTGGTTTGAAAAAATGTTAGCGATGCATTAAAATGAATTTATCGCACGCATATCTCTCCGTCGTCATATATTCGCGAGAATGGCATGCCAATTGAATGCCTCGCCACACTATGTGTATCGGCAAACAATGGCCATGTCGTAACTTCTTTAAATTCATTGCTAATCTCTCGTATAATTTGTCTCCTACACTCTTTAACGGTGTTACGAAATTCACTTACGATTGTCTACTTTGTGACACTCACATGCTGCTAGAATGTTACGTACCGCTTTTATTTGAAAATGGAATTCTTTTTCCAAACAAATTAATAACTTAAGGCGAAGGGTAAGGCACACTAGCGCCACCAATTGATAATTTGACAATTACTAACGGACCGGATCTTTTTTTACACATTGCGTACCGTCCGATAACAGGAAAGTATCCATAGTATTTATCTAATAATTGTGCACTACTTTTTGTTGCGTGGTTTATTCTCAAAACCGGCTATCGCATTTATTTATAAACAATGGCCACTTTTGGTGTTAGCGAATGAATACAAAAACAAACCTAAAAGTAGAGCACAATTATAAAATATGTAATAGATGTTTACCTAGTGTCGGAAGGTCCGCAATGTTTGAAAAAAAATTTAACAGTTATCAAATTAAATCCATTAGCGGCGCTAGTGTGCCTTACCCTTCGCCTTAAAACAAAAGTTAGTATTTAACATTTTTGAATTCATTGCTAATCTTCTGTATAATTTGTCTGCTAGACTCTTTAACGGTGTAACGAAATTCACTTACGTTTATCTCTTTTGTCACACTCACATGCTGCTAGAATGTTACGCACCACATATAAAAAAAATGGAATTCTTTTTTCAAACTAATGAATAACGTAAAACAAAAGTTAGTCTTTAAAATATGCATAAGTGGCAGTTTGTATGTCGGTGTTAATAAGAGACGGCGATAAATCATAGTGGATGACGGCTGGACAAATAATATGTCCACAGATTTGTATTATTCATGTAACACAAATACCTGTGCGTTCTCAATTATTGTTTCAATCAAAGATGTTGTTATTATTCTCAATGATAATGCCGGAGATGTTCGATGGAAGAACAATTAGAAGGGAGCCGATATTAAAATTGGCAAGGACACGATTAATGTCAAGCATAATTTGTCTCCTACACTACGAACGCCTATTGTGCAACAACCTTTGAGATATGTAATTACTAAACACTCTAAAAATGTGATGTTTCATATTGTGAATTTAAATTGCTGAGTTCTAGAAGCATATAATTTTGATTTTAATAAAAGCTCGCGTTTGCTGTGTTATTGAAATGGAGCTTCATTTGATCCCATGATTGTGGATGATTTATCTTAAATCTGATGCTACACTTGGTACTGTTAAAGTTTATGTTTTCGACAGATTATGTTGACAAATATTTGGTTGAAATAGAAATCATGAAAAGTATGTTAGTGCCATCAATATGTGGAGCTTCACAGAGCAAAGGACAAAGGGCGCCTTTGGTGTCTTTTTTGAAAATGAATTTTCGGTCAGGCATTTTTGTTTTTTTTTTTTCATTTCATTGGCAATAGTTAATTTGGTGACTCAACTCTCACGAAAATTAGTGACAGTTATGTCTCATGAGTGATACATATGAGCTGCTGTTGTAAGATTTCTCTTTGATTACATCTGTGCTGTGTTTTTTTATAGCTGTCGGTGTATGTGCGCTATGTAGATAATAATCTTCTTCGAACATTAGAAAGTCTTCCTTGATTATGTTTGGAGTTAATAGATGTCATCATTTTCATTAGCAGCCTATTACTTATTACTAATTACAACGGCTAAAACCAATTATATTAAAACTTTCATAGGATAATAAAAGAAATAACAAACATACTTATAACAATAACAAAATAAAACAATAAGTAGCAAATCAGAAACAGGTAGTCTCACACTCATCTCTTTCACAAAACAATATACTTACACCCATTCAAGACTTCCTTCCATTCATCTGCATACACATCACATTCAGGCTGTGATAGGCTAAACATTTCCACATAAAAAATAACATATTGGGAGATGTTAAATACACTAGTGAATCTTACACTTAATTTAACAAGATTATAGGTACTATATATATGGATTGTAAATCCAGTAAATATTTTTTTATTTACTTATTCGTTTTTGTGTTTTACTTATAGTAAATGTTGGCGACGCATCGTAATATTTAATTGAAATAAGTAAAATGTTTTTAATTTACTTAATGTTATTTTACTTTAAGAATAAAAGTTATTTTACGTTAGATACATTTATTATTACTGAAAATAGTCAGTCTGATTTGAGTGCTCGCATCGATCGGTAGGATCCACGCTGATAGTATTGAAATCAATGTAATTTTAATGCTCGCAGCGATCGGTAGTTTCTACGCCGATAGTACCGAGTTATAAAGTGTTTATTAGTTAGTCTGAGTTTACTTCTCGCTGCGATACGAATCGGTAGAATTCGCCACTTTCCGGTTCCATCATCAGACCCTGGTTACCATCTAGCACTTAAGTACTCATTAAGACGAATCATACGAGCTCCAACTCGATGGGGTTGTGTCGTTTAATTACCGAGTTCCTATGGCCATTTTCACGCCAATAGAAGTGAATTGAGAGGCTAGTTTCATATGCGATATGAATTAGTAGAATTCACGCCAATAGTACTAAGCTGAAAGTTTACTTCCCGCCAAGAAGTCCACGCTATTGAAATTGGTTTATTTACGTATTGAGTAATACTGGAATCGGTAGAATCCACGCCGATAAGCATTATACTGGAATCGCTCGAAGAAATAAAACTAAATACTTTTTGAAAATAATTATTTTTTGAAAAGAAAGTAAGTGCTGAAAGTTTCTGCTGCTAGTTTGTAACGGTTTCTGGATCTGTCAACTAGTAGTGGAAACTGTTAAGCTAATGTGCCAACACATAGTATAATATTATGATTATGATATTTAAGAAAGCTGTTTCTTCTCTAAAATTGCACTTGCTCAATCTCTTCTTATTCCTATATTAGATAATGCCGATGTCAGCTATATCGATGTTACGGAAGAGCAACTCAATAAGCTTGAGCGACTTCAGAATTTTAGTATACGATTCATATTTGGACTTCGTAAATATGATCATGTCTCCGAATTCCATACTAAACTCAAGTGGTTGCCAATTCGCCGGAATGCTCATGTGCTCGCCCTGCTTTACAGTACTTATTCTTTTTAATCCGACCACTCCCTCCTATCTTAAGAATCGATTCCAATTCCTGTGCGACTCACACTCACGATCATTAAAATCGTCGAATAACATGACACTTTAGATAGGTTTAAAGAACTTTATTTCTCATAAAAACTACAGAAGTTCACTTAAAATGAGATATAAGAAATAACACACTTAAGTTTAAATAATTATAAGTATGAGTAAACCTCCGGGACCTAGCCCAATTAGTAGGTAACTAAAGTAACTAAAACATTGTTAAAGAGATTTGTCTAAAGTCTAAATAGTTTATTTAATTGTAAAACAAATAAAAAAAATAAAAAATATGCCTATACATTTTATGGAATTAACAACTCTATTATTACAATAAATGGACATGTACCTTAAGCTTATTTTTATATGTATTTATGTTATCACACTCTTTTATGTTGTTTGGCAAGCTGTTAAATAACTGTGCTCCCTCTGAAATAATGGTTTTTTTCCCGATACCAATCCATTCCACAAAATTCTACGATAAATCTTTTACTTTACTGGCTGCTCGATTGTGCATTGCCTATAACAATCAAAAATGCTAAAACATTAGCAACTTTTAAGAGGCTACTGAAGAATCATTACTCGTCCCAAAAACCATCGTCACTGTAATATACTTTTATATTATATTAAAAAAATGACGATTACGATACAGGCTAAACGAAATCGTCAAGTTTAAAGACGAATACGTATCCATTCTATAAGCTTATATTGTGTTACTAGAACCATAATTATTCTGAAATGATACACTTTTAAGGCGAAGGGTAAGGCACACTAGCGCCGCTAATGGATTTAATTTGATAACTGCTAAACTGGATTTTTTTTCAAACATTGCGGACCTTCCGACACTAGGCAAACATCTATTATTTAATAATTGTGCACTACTTTTAGGTTTGTTTTTGTATTCATTCGCTAACACCAACAGTGGCCATTGTTTGTGAATAAATGCGATAGCCCGTTTTGTGAATAAAGCACGCAACAAAAAGTAGTGCACAATTATTAAATAAATACTATGGATGCTTTCCTGTTGTCGGACGGTACGCAATGTTTAAAAACAGATCCCGTCCGTTAGTAATTGTCAAATTATCAATTGGTGGCGCTAGTGTGCCCGAAGCTTTTAATGCTTACGTCTGACCGCTAAAAAAAGACTTGAACGCTTGTAGATTCGTAAAAAGTATTATGACTTTAGAAAACAACGACTAATAACGATCAATGTTTCGCCTTCATTTATTAATGTTATATTTTATTAATTGTTACAGGTAAGCGCTACAATGTTTCAAAGGTGTAAGTAACGGTAATGTAAAATTGGGTCAATTCTGTGAAGAAGCAAGGTAAGGACGGAATCCTGCTCTGATAGCTGTCCTCGCGTCTGGACTCTGCTGCTGCTTAAAATCAGGTAGATCAGTCATTTGCCTTACTCTCTATTTAGATAAAAATTGCATTATGCAAACAATTTAAAACATCAAAACCCTCCATATATGCCATTTTTGATGATATTCTGACATTGATCTCTATGAAAAATGTATTTAAAACCATGGACTAATCTCCAAACACAGAACAAACGAAAACACAAACGAAAGTTGAAAAATATGTACGAGTATATGTGCTACAACTATTTATTTTAAAACAGACGAATATCGACCACTGAGCGACCATTAGGATATTTAAATACGTTTCCTTTTGACAAATACTAGCATGGGACTTCTTGGCGGGAAAGTGAAAAGTCATGTCTGCGGTTTTGTTTTATTTTCTAAAATTTGTGCTAAATCGAATATTAATGTGAAATAATGGTGGATTATTAACCGTTAAGTGTCCGTGAGTGTGCATGAGTGTTGGCAAATGAAACAAAACAGTGCAACATCACTTTTTAAATTCTCTCAAGAAATCCGCCCGAGGACTTAGTAAAGCCCCATATCTTTACAGAGATACTCGAGGGGTTGGGGGGTATATCATTTCTCACTTCTCATTTCTAATAGCATTCATCATCATCATACATGAAAGAAATATTGTAAGACTTTTTCATTGGCTAAATGCTAGTGCAAAGCCATAAAAAAAATAAAGAAAATACTAGCAGGGTGCCAAGTGCGAGTTTCATTCGCCATTCGATCACGTTAACGAAAACGAGAATTTGTATGGCAAAATGTTAACTCCTCTCGTATGCCGCCAGGAGGCGCTGCTTCAATGCCATACTAATTTTCGTTTTCGTTAACGTAATCGAATGAATACAGATAGTAAGCAAAACTCATACTAGGTCCTCTTTGCAATAATAATTGTACGCAACATTCCGCCGTGTCGTCACCGTCAACGCCATTTCTAGTTTGCATGTAAATCCGGCGTGATCATGTTTCCTGGCCCCAATGATCGGTCAATGCTGATCCCCATCATTACGTCCAGTTATCGACGCCTCACAATCCAACGGGACGTCCCGTAGATGGGCAGACGCCTGTTATAATTGCATGACAGCTGTGTTCGCTACTTACCTTCTGATTAGACATTGATCCGAGTTAAAGAGTTGTGGCACCTCGCTTCTAGAAGTTTTTTTGGTTTCAATCGATTTGATGTCTTGGTTAGGATGTGAGTTGGTGTATGTTTAATAGACGGCTTTGATTGAATATATTTTTTTCATTTGAACAACACTACAGTCTCGAGCATTAATATCTACACACTTTTGACTAGTTTTGACTTTTATTACATTGTATTACGAGTTACATATACATATATATTTACATGTTAATGCATCATAGCGATGGTCATGTAAAACATACATCGATATTTTTTTCGATATGATATATCGAAAGGTTGTATCGATGTTTTGTAAAATATCGATCAAATCCATGGATACTTTTTGATATATCGTATGTAATTTTAAATTAGTTTAGTATAAGTCTAACTTAATGACTCCGTCCCAAATTTTAAAATGATAGATAAGACTTATTACAAGAAAAAAAAAATATTTTAAAACTTTTACTGAAAAAAAATCAACCAGCCTCAGGAAGCTCGAGTGGGAATCGAACCCACGATCTTTGGATAACCAATCCAATGCTCTGACCGCTAAGCTACCGAGGCCCCAGAAGACTCTTAGAATCCTTCTAGTTTTGTGATCTACGCTGGAAGCCAGCGGTATTACGTCACTGTGAAGTTACTACCCTCTTAGTCGAAAGAACACTTGCAAGTATTTTCGATATAACAACCGATAGATTTTTAGCTTGGAACTACATTATAGCATTATGCATGCAACATTCAAAATTATAGAGTTAAGACTTTATTAAAAGCAAATAATAAGTTCAATTGCGCAGTGATTAACGCGCCCGGTCTGCGAGTGCTAAGGTTAAGCAACTTTCGCAAAGGCCGGTCATCGGATGGGTGACCAAGAATGTATCACCTCGAGCTCCTCTGTGCTTCGGAAGGCACGTAAAGCCGTTGGTCCCGGCTGCATTAGCACTCGTTAACAACCACCAACCCGCACTGGGCCCGCGTGGTGGTTTATAGCCCGTTTTTTATCCATCCATAGGGAAGGCTCGTGCCCCAGCAGTGGGGACATAAAATGAGCTGATGATGATGATAATGAAATAGTAAGTTCAGTTGTACTTGCATATAAATTAGTTCTTAGAACCCGCACCTAAAGTTTCACAGCGTCTGGTCAGTTGTAATATCCGTTAGCCAAAGTCTTTGAAACGTTAGAGTATGTTTAAAATTAGGAGTTGGCTCATTTCTAACTTTTTCGGTATAAAGTACAAGCACCGTGAAGATCGTGTTTAGATAAGCATATAAGCCTTCGTATCTTATCTCGGGGACCCGGCAGGCAAACATGGAACGGCAATGTCTCGCTCATGGTACACATAGATGCTTAAATACCTCCCATGTGTGGTCGTTAAATGTACTTTCTTAAATTTGGTGTTACCATGTTTATTTTGTCTTCATGTACAAGTTACAGTTGTCTTTAAATAATAAGTTATAATAGAGGTAGGAAATTACAAATATAGGTATGAAGTAAAAGCTGTAGACTAAGGTTTACAAACAGAAGAAACCGTTTCCAGGTATAGCATACAAATAACATAGTTTTTGGCATAATATTCCAAAAAGGTAGAAAAAGAAACAATTCGAAAACTTTCTTTAGGTACTTTTGGAACATCTTAGGTGTTCATCATCATCATCATTATCAGCTCATTTATGTCCCCACTGCTGGGGCACGAGCCTTCCCTATGGATGGATAGGGAGAACGGGCCATGAACCACCACGCGGGCCCAGTGCGGATTGGTGGTTGTTAACGACTGCTAATGCAGCCGGGACCAACGGCTTAACGTGCCTTCCGAAGCACGGAGGAGCTCGAGATGATACATTTTTGGTCACCCATCCGATGACCGGCCTTTGCGAAAGTTGCTTAACCTCAGCATTCGCAGACCGGGCGCGTTAACCACTGCGCCAGCGAGCTCCTCTCTCCTCTTAGGTGTTATCATATTTTAAAAGATATACCTACTAGAGTGAGATTACTGTCAACTTTAAATTATTACTAAATATGTCAAAAATAGGTTAAATAGGTTAAGTTACCCAATTTATCGTTTGTACATTTTTTCTAATATTATTATCAATGTAAAAATGCAGTAACGGTTATCTAACGTAACAAAATAGCTATTGACCCAGTCAACAGGCACGGACGCAATGCATGATGGTGTATACAGAAGGTCTGCTTCAAGCAAACCTTTCTTTGTTAGAATTACCAAATATATAGCAAAATTCCCTAATAATATTTTTAGGATATACACTTTTAAACTTTCGCGTTCCATAGTCATCAAAGAATTTAAACGGGGATTACCGAAAACTAATTAGTAAAAAGGTATCATACCTTATTTATACCCGACGTTTCGACCGAGTTGCACCGGCCGTGGTCACGGGATAATACTTTTTACTAGTTTGCGTTAATCCCCGTTTAAATCCGTAGTAGAGACTATTATTACATTAATAAGTGATGCTAACACATGTGCAGTTCTTCAAATTAGGTGTCTTGTCATTCTACACAGTGCAGCATTTTTGTCATTAAGTCTTCATGCAAAGGTTTGGATTCAATTACGGCACGCAGAATAAAAAAGACCACATCACTTGATGGTAGGTAATGGTACTATTCTCTGATGGTTTTTTATGTTGTTGCTATTCGAGGAGTATACAATTTTATAATCCAACTGTTATAGCGAAGACTTGAGCTCTATGATGAAGGCCTTTGCAGTATTCTCGAATAGACTATTTACTGCTTACTGCCAACGATATTGGTATTTGCTCCACGAATAATCCTTCAGTTGGTTGATATTCGCCTGGTTGCTATTCGATCTTATCGCTCTTTACAAAATACCTATTTGAACCTTCTGTCTTTCTTATTTCTTTGTCTCGCTAACGGCAAGCAATCGCTTGTGTCAGCCTGCGCCCACGCCTCTTTCGAAACTACCAACGCGCATGCGTCCGATTTTGCCCATCAGCTGCTGTTCTGACACTCTTACACTGTCGTGACTAAGTTGCGTGGAGGCACTGTAGGTATTGCTTCCAGGAATGCTAAAATTGAAAGTCTGAGTGGCGTGGGAAGATATAATAACATGTTTTCTCGCTTCACACTTTACCGGGTGTTATGATCGTTTCTACTTTCCTATTGTCTGGTTTTAAATGCGGAGCTTTCACTTTTTAAATCCTTTTTAAGGACGTTTAAGTTTTCTGTTTGCTACTCTTTAAGTACACAATAAAGAATTACTTACTGACTAGAAGATGCTATTTGAATTATTTCCAATTAAAGTGTTTACAAAAACAGCACTGAACTTCGAAGACGAACGACGAAGTGTTCTCAGAAATGACACGAGGGAACCTCTGCAGACAGTCATCCTTGAAAGTAGCCTATGTATTCATAAATAGGTCCTAATCATGTACTGTAGGCTTAATTTAAAATTCGAGTAAAAGAGCTTATATTCTGTTAATGAGCTTGTTTTATTAAGCATTGGCGCAGTGGACTTCAGAGACATATGAAATTACCGATTTAGACGTAATGAAAACATAACACTTATCAAAAACTAGGAAACCAAACTGAAATACGTAATTAACAATTCATGTTTTATTTTTTCACAATTTTTATTAACAAAAACAATAACAAGATAATAATTAAACTACTTAAAATTCAACTTATAAAAAACTATAAACTATAATAATAATAATAATAATTAAATTCATTTAGTCGGATAAGTGCACATCCAATTCAATCTATTATAACATTTGACAAAACACAGAAACACATAATTAAAATCAAAATTTACAATATAAAATTCGTCATTTAAACATTAGTGGCCAGCGGGAGATAAAAATAAAACTTTTTTTTTTAACTACTAACTATAAATAAAAAATTGCCCCAAATCATCCCCATCAGGCAGAGTGCCCAGTAAGGGGTCCCGGGTGGTTTCTTTAAATTTTATAGAAATATCTTTAAAAAGTTTGTGAGTATTCAAATAAAATTAAAATACCTGAGAACTATCAGTAAAACCATAATACACACGCGTGCACATCAGACTACCACAAACTGTCAATTTTCCTCAATTGATTTTGAACTTTATGTCTAACGAGTAAGGTTGAACATTTGTTGAAGAAAATTGACAGTTTTGGACATATTTGGGTGCAGGCGTCTGTACGCTTGAAACACCTAGTAAGTACTGAAAGTGCAACTTCAGAGGTAAGTAAGCTATTAGAGCCATCGCAAACTGGACGACTTGTCGCTGCGTCTAGTCGCGGCGTTGTCGTTTGCAACGCACGACTGTCGTGTGTGCGTGTGCACAACGCGGCTAGACGCGGCGACAAGTAGCGAGCGCGTGCGATTCCCCTAGCTTGTCGTCGCGACTCTGCGACTCTGACGCCAAGTGTGCGGAGCTTTGAACAAAATATGTGAAAATTGTCGGCCGCAGCCTGTCGTCGCGTCTAGTCGCCGAGCTGTCGCAGTCGCGTGCCGCCTAGTGTGCGCCTATACTTAGTAAGTTAAATTACACACTCAATGATAAGCTCAATAATATGCACTTCTCGACAAAGTGCTTAAAACGCATAAGCTACTCACTCATTTCTAGTCACTGTAATAGCCAAACAAAAATGTTCCTTATTCATATATAAGTATAAAGTTTATTAACGTAACTACGGTATGGTTGTACAGTTTGTTTACAACTATTAATAAATCGTAAGCATGGACTCTGTTCTGGCTACATTATCGTTATGAAAACTGTTTATTCTTAGCTACTCTAACACAACGTAACTACAACTAGAATTTTTGTAAAACACAAAATTATTTATTTATATTATTTTTATTCAACTGACACGTATCGACTTCTTTCTTCTTTTGGACCATGAGGCTTACGACCAAGAACAATGTTACTGTTGGACCTAGGGTTGTCACTTTGCAATTCTCCTTTGTAACAAACAACCTCCATATCCTAGTCATGTGGTGCTTTATTTCAGGTATTTCTACAATTTTCTGGGACCTTATATATTTTCTTTATTTATGGGACCCTACCTGTCATATTCGGGATTATGCACGTATTTCCAAACACCCTGTATGCCATGTGTGACAGACGATGAATGAATATTGTGAAATTTGTGTGTCGTTATGAAAGTACGATAACGCGACATTTCATTAATATTATGTTTACAAATAATATGCTTCCGAGGTGAATGTGGACGCTATCGCCTGGACTATTATTTAGATCGCCTACCTCTGTGGTCTAGTGGTCTCAGACCCAGAGGCCCGGGCTCGACTCCCATCTGGGGGATACAATGTTTGTGTACTCGGTTTAGTTGGTAGTAACGTCAACTTAACGTCAATGTTAGTAGCATTGCACTGTATGTATATTCTTGGGCTAAACAAGGCGAGCTCATAATTTGAAAATAAAAAATAAATTTTGTAATGACAAACGATATAATCATCAACGTACATTGTATGCACGAGTAGCTTAGCAAGTCGCTGACCACTTTAGTACCATGTCATTAGTCTTAATAAAATGGGTTGCTCTTGACCTCATTCGAATCCCTAGGGCTAAGAAGAGACCGACGATAGAACAAACTTGCCCAGAAAACTTCGTCTTACTAAAAATTGGCAAGCGTCGTTTTGGGTTTTAATTTGTTTGACAATTGTGAAATTGTTTAGCTTATTTTGCTGCTGACTGTATTACGTCCTCGTCCCATCTCCCGTGAGCTTGCCAGTATAAGCAGTGTAGACGTTGGGTCACGGACCAAATAATAGTTCAGACGAAGTGCATTTGACATTCGTAGTGCATCTAGTATATCCGGAGGGCACATGGAAAAGCATTTCCGCCGTTGTCACCTACCGTTATCACATGCCGCAATCCTTATTTATACATTTATAACGTTGAAAATCGTTTGTAGACTACCACCGCTTAAGTTGGTATTGCTGCGAACCGAGCCATTTGAAAATACCTCATACATTCACTCTGCTTCTATTTGTGTAGTATATTCTAAAAATGGTGGTGCTATGGAATGCCGGCACGTATTCACTTCTTCCGCTCGCCTGATCTGTATTCTACTCGGACTGCTTGTGGCGTGGATTAGAGATAATAAATACAGTGTATCGGGTTTTTACTCGCCATTTGTTTTGCTAGTAGTTGAAATTTATAATACACAATGGTTGAGGTAGCTCACGTCTCAAGCGCAGGTATCTTTAAAAAGAGGTCTTTACGACGAAGAGGTTGAAATAAATGATGAATAAGAGTAAATTTGGACCTTGCCAGCTTTTTATAAAAGATCCTCAGGTACTTTACTAATTGAATACTTATTGAAACTAGTGGTCGCCCAGTGGTCGAAACCCGACCGTAATTTTATTAAGGCTGCACGGATTGTATCCTAAGCAATTAAAAATTAAAAAAGATAGAATGTGAGTTTGGATTGGCATTGAAAGATGTCGGCTGCATTAAAGACAAACTACGTGTGTGTCAAATACATGGTAGTTTGCGTAATGTTGTTTTGTTGATTTAATGTATTTTTATATTATTTAAAAAATATATTAACATTCGAATAACCTTCTCTATATAAACTATAAGTGTGCGAAATTTCATACTCCTCCGTCCGCGCAAACGGGTACAATGTTTTTGCTTCACGTATTAATATATAAGTAGATTGTATTTCTCTGATGTTTGTTCGATGAGGATGATTAATGTTTTGAGTAGGAATTAAAAGGACATTGTAAGTTTGCTTGAATATCCTCAATAGCTTCCTCAAACTTCTAAACTTCTAACTACATCGTAAGTACCTATTTCTCATGTTCTCATGAATGAAAAATCTTTATTTTGTAGTTACATACTTGAAATTTGATACGCGTTAGTTACTTTATTAAGTAACAATCGTGTAACAACACTAAAAGTAAGCTCTGTACCAACGCGTAGGTAATCACTTAATCAAAATTCTGTCAGTGCATCGAGCAACTGAATAATACAGAACATTATCTTAATGAATGAGTCAGTCGACATTTTTGGTGCGACCACGCCGAGATTCCATTAAGCCTCGCCCAAGCAGAGGCGGTGGCGTGGCGGTATACGGCCGCGGGCGCGGTCTGCCCGCGCTGGCAGTCTCAGTCCACCCTACCACAAATAGGAAGACTGAGGAAGGTAAGCTTTATACAAACGCACTCGAGCAATGCACACATACAACCTCTCAAGGACGGAGTGGCGGCCATTGCAATGTAGGGACCGGGAGAGACTTGAAAGGAAACGACCGGTTCGTCTTAATGTATGTTTTATTCTATCTAAGTGATATGCGATGCGATAAGGGGCAAATGACTCATACACTACATGATGCAGTCAACAATAAATTATCACTTCGCCATAGTCACGAGCCTGCCTATTGACCGCGGCCTGTTCACGCTTTGTTGATATCTCATCAACAGCTCATTTTATATTTCCACTGCTGGGACAAAAGCCTTCCCTATGGATGGATAGGGAGATCAAGTCATTAACCACCTCGCGGGCCCAATGCGGATTGGTGGTTGTTAATGACTGCTTATGCAGCCGGGATCAAAGGCTTTAAAAGCCTTCCTAAGCATGGGGCATATTTGATATACCCATTTCATTTCATCCGCGACCGCAGACTGCCTCTGTTTGGGCGAGGCTTTAGGATCGTCGTCGCACGCGCAGTTTCTAAATGCGGCCTGCTTAGCGACCTTGTATGTACGCGGAGAAATTCCGCAATTATACTTTTACGGTGATGGATTTACATGGGCGCGTATTATAGCTGATGTCTCGTTTTCTATACTTTTTTACGCTTTCAATGCCGATGGTGGTGTTACGTTGAGCTGGTTTGTTTTTAGACCACTAAGGTGGTAATCTGGTATACAACCTACCTGATGGTAAGCGGTTGCTGTAGCTTAAGGACGTGTGCAATAAGTCATGATCACGTTCACGTAAACGAGACTTTGATTGTAAACTTTTCTCCTCGTTTGTCACTAGGAGGCGCTGCTTCAATGCCATACAAATCTCGTTTGCTCTAACGTGATCGAATGGCAAATAAATATCACACTAGGCATACAGCAGAGCAATTGTCAGCATATTTGAAAATTATATTTTTTATCTTATCATAATTACCAGCTCATTTTAGGTATCCACTGCTAGGGCACGAACCTTCGGGTATTTTTAATAATATTAGTGAAATTATATCAGAAGCAAAAAGGGGGTTTGGGGAAAGGCTCTACGCGGGCCTACTAATATGCTTGTTGGTAACTATGAGTTTGGAAGCCTACCATATTACAAAAACAATCAGGACTAACGTACCTTCCTCCGAACACCTTCCGAAGCACGGAGGAGCTAGAGTTTTTAACATGATCTGATCTGATATGATCTGATCGCCCACCCATCCGGTGTACCGGCATTACGAAGATTGCTTAATTTTCGAGATCGCAACCTAAACATATAAGCCGTTCCGTTGTCAAGCTTTATCTAAACAAATCACTAAACTAATTAAATTATAAATCACATGCTGGTATTTTCAAATCTCTCAATCTCAGAATCTGTTTCTGTGTCGTATCAATCGTCAGGCAAACGTATAATTTCGATTTAATGTCTGCATTTGAACTTATTGATTTGTTTTATTAAATATACTGCAAGGTCTGTTGCGTGGGTTATTATGTGCGTTTGTATAAAAATACTGTTATTTGGCATTAGGCACGGTAAATCATAGCCAATTTGTTGTACTTACGGTAACCCCCGAGCCGAGATGTTAATTATTTACCATTACCACTATTATGTATTCTGTGCCATACCCATTATATTTGCTTACCTTTGACGTGGTGTCGTGGTCGTAGTTTCTGATATTGAGTTGACTTGGCACCTATTTCAAGAACTGCCAAATGGATGGTGCCAGTAGTTTTAAAGTTTCATTGTGTTTAGAAGACAATTGTTGTAACATGGTAATGTTTCTGTGACCTTATCATGAGCTTTTATTGCAGTATTACTGCAATGTTATGGATGTTGTGAAAATGAGACGCGTGTATCATCATCATCATCATCATCATCATCATCAGCCTATAAATGTCCCACTGCTGGGCACAGGCCTCCCACGTGAACAATACCACGTTGGAATATTGGGCCATAACCCACCACGCTGGCCCAATGCGGGTTGGTGGGTTTATTCGTGTACGCGTGTACATTCGCCGCTAAAAGTGTCTCGTTTTCACAAACTCGGTAACAATGCTGAAATACAGGTTGCCTAATGTGAGTTTTGTTTACTATCCGTATTAATTCGATTTCGTTTTTTCGAAGACGAAAATTAGTATGGCAATGAAGGAGCGCCTCCTGACGACATACGAGAAGACTTAAGATTTTGACATACAAATTCATGTTTTCGTTCATCTCAGCCAAAAAGACGTCCACTGCTGGACAAAGGCCTCTCTCAAGGATAAATCATTTTGAGGGGGTTTTTTGCCATAATCGCCACGCTTGGCAGGCGGGTTGGCGACCGCAGTAAGGTGAGAATAATCACAGAGTAATAAGTAAGTAAGTAAGTAAGTAATAATTTATTTTTTCATATAAAATCACACATATAAACAGAAACAGATAAATTCTTATAGATAAACATACAGAGAGACGCTGCTGCCCATCCTCTGGAATGGTCCCATAGTCGCCTTCTACGACACCCACGGGAAGAGATGGGGTGGTGCAATTCTTTAACCCCGGCACCACACGGGGATGTTTTCGTTAACGAGATCGAATGGCGAATGAAACTCATTAGGCACCCTGCTTTAAGAGCTTAATCATGGTAAAGTCTATGTATGACAGATTGCAATGGCAAAGTATAGCAAAGTATAAGCTAAATTTTAACTCTCCTCGTTGTAACCAGGAGACGCTGTTTCAATACCATACAAATTCTTATCTTCGATAACGTGATCGAATAACGCATTAACTCACACTGGGTGCTTAGCAGAATTATGAAATGTCCTTGTTA
The DNA here is from genome assembly GCA_963082485.1 of Eudonia mercurella. Taxonomy (NCBI): domain Eukaryota; kingdom Metazoa; phylum Arthropoda; class Insecta; order Lepidoptera; family Crambidae; genus Eudonia; species Eudonia mercurella. The sequence continues at coordinate 10,690,539 of OY720044.1, read as the reverse complement.
GAAAAAAAAATTCCAAAGCTGAATTTTATTTTCGAGTTAGGGAGTTGGTCCAATAGTAAGAGTTGTTCGTTTGTACGTATCACGGGAGTCATTTAAGTTTTGGACGGTGATAAAAAAGTCAACCTGTATAAGCTTCCCTTCTGTATGTCCATATTTTGTGGTTAAAGCAAGTCGTAAATCTAAACATTTACCCAACTCTGCGGCAACATGTCCATTTCACTGCGTTATTTCATAAATCTCCGGATTTACGGCGTAATCTATCAATGTTCTGACAAATTAAGCTTTGGGTTTAATACGCAGCATTGTTTAGTTGGTATTGTTGTATTTACGTAATTTTACAATTATGGCTATAAGTTTTACAATCAGTGTGATGAGATCCCTAAAATGGATTGGTTTGCGTTTGCGCTTGTTTGCTGTAGATTGCGTCGCCTAGACTCGCCACACTATCTAATTGAACTAAGAAGTACCAGTCATATTGCAAATTTAAAATTAAAAAATGAAAATCTATGAAATATAATTATACGTAATTTCTTTAGCCAAATAGTCACTGGTAACTTTGAAAATACATGGAAAAAAGCATTCATTACAGTTATATTCAATTGATATTATAATAGTGTAAGATTTTTTGCATTCGGTTCATCACACTCCTTATTATTATTTTTTGACATTTTAATACTCTTCGCTCGATTTTTTTAACTGTGGAAAGCTCGTTGCCTGATTGCCACCGCGCTTGGGGGGGCGCGGATGGTTATGAGGGCTCTCCCCTCCAGCTCCCGCCTCCCTGAGGCGAGAGACCAGACCCGAGGAGGGGCCTACCACTAAAAGACACTGTACATCCCCACCTTTAGACTCTTCTAAGATTCATACACACATACCCCGCATCTAAATTATATAATTTATACTAATTATATAATTTATAATTGAAGTAAAGCATGGTAGAGACCTGAGGTAGAAGCTGTTGTTTTTGCGGTATATCCTCGATATACCACATTACTTACCCTACCCTCATATATCTATTTGGACTATGATAAAAATGACATAATCCAAACACTAAGACACGATTGTGGTCGTGTAAAAATAGCAGAATTGAGGAGCAGACCTTCAAGCAATAAGTTTTTTTCACTAGCCTAAGCGGCATTTCTCTCGCACGATCCAACAACCGCTCTCCACCTAATTGGTACATTGGCCATCTCGCGCTGGAAGACATTTGATAGGTACCAACAGGCTACATCCGTTGTCCTCACGTCCACAGCTCCACCACTTAGCCGGTGCACAAAATAAGGAGATTGCAGAAGTTAAGCTTCATACAAACGCGCTCTATCAACGCTCACACCGCCGCTGCTGTGGTCTAGTGGTTAAGACCACTGGTTTAGACCCAGAGGTCCCGGGTTCGATTCTCAGCGGTTGGTAGATGTTTGTGTACTCGGTTTGGTTGGTGGTAGGACTTGTTTGTCCGCCTGGCTAGCTACCACCATCTTATCTAAATATGTCGCCATAACATCAATGTTTTGTGTTCCGGCAGCTAGAGATAAGATAGCCAGTTGCCTCACTAGTTGAGGATCCCGGGTGAAGTGCGCTTCCACCAAAATGGCCTTATTTATACTTATCACTTAACATCAGGGTGCCTAGTGCAAGTTTTATTCGCCATTCGATCAAGTTAACGAAAACGAGAATTTATTTGTATGGCAAAGTTTTAACTCTTCTTGTATGTCGCCAAGAGGCGCTGCTTCAATGCCATAGGTACTAATTTTCGTTTTCGTAAACGTAATCGAATGAATACGGGTAGTAAACAAAACACACTAAGCACCCAGGTGAGAGCAAGGCACTGTGCTTACCCGTAAATATATTAAAAAAAACAAAAACAACCTTTCACCAACACGTAATCTCGCGACAGCTGCGCTCGGGCTATTGCAGGCTGTTCCGAGATTTGTGTCTTTGAGAGGGTCTAAGTATCTGTGCGTTGCTCGAGCGCGGTATGTATTAAGACGACACCTCGCTTTGTGAACATTAAAAAAAGCTGAACCTTACCGGGACTGTCATAAGGTCGAAAATACGTAGCGTCTGCGACAATTGAGAGACCGCAAATTAACAGAATATAAATAAATATATATTTTTAATTTGTTGATTTTAGCTATCAAAATATGCAGCAACGAAATTACGAATATTGATGTTATCAATGTATTTGAGTGGTTTCCAAGGATATACATAGATTAAGTAAATTTGTTGTAATTTCAACAATAAGTGATTTTTATTGGTGTTTTCGAAAATAATTATGATCCTGTCAAAATTATTTAATCGTGTATTTTGAGTTAGCAAATTCAAGATAAAGACATGAATTTACGTATATCAACATTTCAGATTCGTTAGTCATATTATAATCTTAAACTATTCGACGAAAGTTGGTGTATTTTTTCAGTGTGTCGCCTTAAACTTACCTTCTGGCTCTCCTTTTATTGTGTCGGTGCGACGACGACGTGTCGCCATCGAAGTGATTAGTGCCTGCGATTTACAGAGGAAACTTCGCCGGTCGTTAGTCGTTAGTCGCTGCGACTAACGGATCCATTCGCGTTAACATTTGTCACGATTCGATGAAACAGCCGCCATTGGCCTCCTTTGTTCTAAGGAGTTGAAGGGCATCCAATTCGTCTATCGCTATTCGCTACAGTGAAAGTTTGGGTGTGTCGGGAAACAGTACACCTACATTAAATATATTTTGACGCATTCGAAAAATTTTTGATTGTAAGATGAGTTAAATATTAATAATATTTATTTTTATTTTTTATATCTTATGGGGTAGGCACACTGCCTTTATCTCACCGTATGTTATGTGATGATAAGGCCAATCAATGGTGGAAGCGCACTTCACCCGGGATCCTCAACTACTGTGGCACTGGCTATCTTATCTCTAGCGGCCGGAACGCAGCAACGCTAGAAACATTGATGTTATGGCGACATATTTAGATAAAATGGTGGTAGCTAGCCAGGCGGACAACAAGCCCTACTACCAACCAAACCGAGTACAGAAACATGTTTCCCAGCGGGGGTTCGCTGGGAACCGAACCCGGAACTTCTGGGTCTAAACCGGTGGTTTTAACCGCTAGACCACAGAGGCGGTTAAATATAAAATATAAATATAACATCCTCTGGGATACTAGAGTCTAAGCTAGGTAGTAGCTAGCCCGTATAAGGACCTAACGGGAAGCTTCCCAACTCTCGAAATACAGCGGTTTTCCCACTTCAATTAATTTTTATGATATTAAAAGAAACAACATAACTATGAAACAAACGAAGAAAACAAAAGGTGGCCTAATAAGGGAACGGTCAACATTGCTGGCAACATTACCTCTTCTGATTGCCTGGTTAAAACGCTGACAGATGTTACCAGCCTTCTTACCGCCAGAGACCTCAACAAACGCTTTTTTTACAAACTGCTTCGCCTCCGACTCCTTTTAGTTTTTGATGTATTCATGAATTTATATAATTTTGTTTGGATCAAGGGTCTGTCTGTGGAACAAAAAGTTTAAGGAGTTCTGACTAAATTATTTTTGTTAAGAAATATCTCAGTAGCCACCGATATAGTAAACATCTTTGTCAAAATTTGATTTTTTTAAAGATAATAGGTACCTACTTTAAGAATAAAGCTTTTATTGGTAAGTTGAATGTCACACGGTGGTGATAATAAATTATTTTAAAAGAAGTGTTCGCAAGTGTAATGTTACATTGACATGACAAAGCCTATTTCAAATGATAAATCTTTTGAAAGATTATATTGTAGGCAATATTATATTGAGTTTTATTCAGATACTATATTATGTTGTGAGAAATAAACAAAGAGCTTTGTATTAGTTTTAATTTAATACATCATTCTAAACGAAATTATATCTCTCTTCGTTTTCCACCAGGTAGCCTAGTGCAAGTTTTATTTGACATTGGATGATCACGTTAACGAAAACGAAATTTTAAATGGCATTGAACCGCGCCCAATGGTCGAAAATGAGGAGAGTTAAAATTTTTCCATATATACTCTTGTTTTCGTCGACGTGATCGAATAGTGAATAAAAGTCGCACAAGGCACCCTGAAACCTCTTCTTCAATTTTATACAATTTATTTATTTAATTATTTATTTGTAACCGCCTCTGTGGTCTAATGGTTAAGACCACCGCCGGTCTCAGACCCAAAGGTCCCGAGTTCGATTCTCAGCGGGTGGTACTGCTTGTGTACTCGGTTTGGTTGGTGGTAGGGCTTATTTGTCCGCCTGGCTGCTACCACCATATTATCTGAATACGAGGAGCTCGATGGCGCAATGGTTAACGCGCCTGGTCTGCGAGTGCTGAGGTTAAGCAACAGTCGCAAAGGCCGGTCATCGGATGGGTGACCAAAAATTTATCATCTCGAGCTTCTTCGTGCTTCGGAAGGCAAAGTAAAGCCGCTGGTCCCGGCTGCATTAGCAGTCGTTTACAACCACCAACCCGCACTGGGCCCGCGTGGTGGTTTATGGCCCGTTCTCCCTATCCATCCATAGGGAAGGCTCGTGCCCCAGCAGTGGGGACATAGAATGAGCTGATGATGATGGTCTGAATATGTAGCTATGGACTATTGTTTGTAGCATTGCCATTGCTGCGTTCCGGCAGCTTGAGATAAGATAGCCATTGCCTCAGTAGTTGAGGATTCCGGGTGAGGTGCGCTTCCACCTTCGGCCTTATCATCATTTATCATCAGGTGAGACGAAAGCCAAGTGCTTACTTGTAAGATATACTGGTCGACTTTTTTATCACCATCCAAACATTCTGAGATGACTTCCGTGACACAAACGAACAACTCTTTTTAATATACCAACTCCCTAATTAAAAAAAAAAATCAGCTGTTCCATACATTTTGGTCGAATTAATGTTTTGTATGGAACAGCTGATTTTTTTTTCGAGTTAGGAAGTTGGTCCAATAGTAAAAGTTGTTCGTTTGTATCACGGGAGTCATCTCAGAAGGTTTGGATGGTGATAAAAAAGACGACCTGTATAATTAAAACTTAACTGTTCGTTAACGTGAACCAATCGTTAATGAAACTCCACAATATGCACTCAGATAATTTGGTTATTGGTCCAACTACTGGATTCTTAGTTTTGAAGCTATTTAGCAAACACCAGATTGACAAGACAAAGAACATGAAGTTGTACTAGCGCTTACAATTTACAAAATTGGTATGTTGAGAATTCCCGGTGTGTACAGTCAGCCACACATCTGTCGTAACAGTACCAGTGTAAGCTATGCTCGGATAAATGAGTACCTAATTCATTTTTTTTAAATATTAATAGGAGGCAAACGAACAGACGGATCACCTGATGGAAAGTAATCATCGCCGCCCATGGACACCCGCAAAACCAAAGAAATAGCAGATGCGTTGCCGGCCTTGAGGAAGGAGTTGGATCTTGAGGTGGGAGTAGGAATTGGGAGGGGGGAGGGGTGAGAGATGGGCCTCCGGTACTTTCACTAACCGGACGAAACACAACAGCAACGAGTGCCATTGTTTACTCAATAGGTACTCAATACTCAATACTTTATTGCATTCACGCCGATATTCTGTGAGAGGGTGCGGTAAGTATTACGCCGGACGAGCCGGCCCATTTCGTGCTGCAACGCAGCGTGGCTCTACCACTCATTATTTATAATTCAATTAGTATTATTTTCATTTGAAGTCTAGGGAATTCCATTACATTTAATAAAAATTTAAAATTATGCCCTAGTAAATGCAGTATGTAGGAATAGATTAATACGAGTATTTAAAATGTAACATCAGTTTTGTATATTGTTTTTTTTTCAGATTTTTGAGAACTATAGTATGATTAATGATCACCGTCGCGCCCATAATTGTATTAGATAATTTGTCTTATCTTATTCGCAAACAAAACTGCCATATTCCTATAGGCGCCTACGTATTGCATATTTAATTTACAATAAAATTTGTTTGGCATTGCCGCACTGCCTTCAGGGTATCTAGTGAAAGTCCTATTTGATATTGAAAACGAGAATTTTTTGTGGCAAAATTATAAATCTTCTCGTATTTTACCAGGAAGCCTTTTTTGGCAAGAGTTTGCTGATTGGCCTCATGTGCCTTTTCAGCGTCACCGGACTTGTTTTAGGGTGGCGAGAAACTTAAAGGGTTCCTTAAGCCATGTAATCGAAATACCGTCAGAGGGTTTGCAGAAGGAATCGGGGGCAGAACAACCCGAGGTCGCTCTAAAGGCTAGGACCTCGTCTCGGGTTATCGAGTAACATAGTCATACAAATTTTCGTTTTCGTTAACGTGACCGAATGTCGAACGAAACGGAGTGCCTAGTGCGAGATTCATTCGCCATTTTACGAAAACAAGAATTTTTTATGGCAAAATGTTGACTCTTCTCGTATGTCGCCACGAGACGCTGCTTCAATGCCATATTTTTTTCGTAAACGTAATCGAATGAATATGGATAGTAAACAAAACTAATACTCCTCCTGCTCCTGCCATACTGGAACTGTATCTAATAATGTGTGCTTCACTGTACGATAGCGAAACGCGGGTACGTTTGTCACGCACAATTTACGATGGCAGTGCAATAATTATCGAACTCGATATCGGCGCCTGCGCCCGTAAAATGTACTGGTGGAATTCGTTCCCGTATTTAGAAGTTACGCTTTACGCTTTGTCAACTGAAAGTGAGCCTTCTATCAATGTGAATAGTATTCAGGTTTGAGCGTGTCGGAGTACTGAACAGTCTCAGCCAACATTTGATTGATGCACTCCTTTGATTAATTGAACATCTCTACTGTGTTAAGTAAGCAATTAAGCTAAATGCGTTCTGTTTCTAAAATGTAATTGAGAAAGGCATGCGTTTCAATTCGTTGGAGATGGCTCTTGTTGATTGTTGAAAGTGTCTTGATTACAACTCTTTACAATGACTTTTTTTAACTTAAGTCAATGATTATCAAAAAAAACTTAACACTCTTGGGTTAAAAAATTAGTAAGGAATTTTATTCCAAAAATTTAGGATTTGATATATCACTATTATTAGAATAAATACTATTAACGGGATTATTACCATGTTTTTGTTATGTTTTTATAACCCCCAGATAATTTCGACAGAACGCCACTACATACATACCTAGATTGGTTAGAAAAGCGATTGAAATTACAAAATACAAAAATTTCAATCGTGAAGATGGGTTTAAACTGTCGCGTATCTGGAATCCAGTGATTAGCTTATGTAAAGACCGCAAAAAGAACAAAAGTGCCGTTTCGCTATCTGATACGGTCAGTGTAGTGTGTAGAGAACAATTTCGAGTGAATAGTGACTTAGGAAACAGTGGTACGAGTATCGAGCGCAAAAAACGACTAAGGAAGAGGGTAGACGTTTTGTCTGCTCATAATCATTAATCACCCACCCGCAATAACTTCAGTACATCCATGATCATGGCGCATACAACTGTGCCGAAATATCGGATACTCAAACATAACAAAAAACATGGTAATAATCCCGTTAATAATATTTATTCTAATATAAGTGACCATGATAGTTTAAAAAGTTATATCACTATTATTTCTGTATTGGTTATATCTATAGGCGGTTATGTCTTTGTGGTCAAATGGTTAAGCCACCAGTCCAGCACAGAACCTCGAGTCTCGGGTACCTATAAGTATAACAGGTGTAATCAGTTCACTTAGTGTTAGTTATCATAGACTAATAGTTAGTCCACGGTGTTATGGATCGTTTTAAGTCCGCCAGTCTAGTTAGTAAGTAGTTGCCATCTTCTTATGTAAGTATACTGTCGTCAAAATAATAATAACAATGTTATTGTAATGTTACGACAGTTGTTATTGTCAGTTCCTCAGTATAAGGACTTATCGTTACTTACCATCATGAAGGCCAAGTGCTCACCCGTTATAGAGTAAGAAAAAAAAACCGTCATCATCAATATCACTATCATCAGCTCATTTTATGACCCTAGGGCTGGGGCACGAGCCTTCCCTATGGATGGAAAGGGGGAGCGGGCCGAGTGCAGATTGGTGGTTGTTAACGACTGCTAATGCAGACGGAACCAACGGCTTTACGTGCCTTCCGAAGCACGGAGATGCTCGAGACGAAACATTTTTGGTCACCCATCCCATGACCGGCCATTGCGAAAGTTGCTTAACCACAGCACTCGCAGACCGGGCGCGTTAACCACTGCGTCATCGAGCTCCTTGAAAACCATAATTTCTATCAATGCCTACCTACAAACATCTTATCTTTGACACTAACTATGTCATGAGCGTTTCGTGGTCACAAAATTCTCGCAGAAACAATACCGAATTACGACGACAAGGGCCTAGCGTTGGTATAAAACAGTAATATGGGTCGGCTTAGTTTGGTAGTTGTTTGAAATCCGGTTGTTCTAATTCAGACTTACTACGTATCTTGTTACTGGGGTCGTTTGCCTCAGCTATAATGTTGAACGAGTAATATACGGAAACAAAGTTGCGTTGTCTAATTTGTAGCTTTAGTTCATTATGAATCCAGCCAGTCAGTACCTACTTGCGTGCGTGAACGACGTCTGCGCCCATTTTTTTTCGAATTCCATTGTTTTTTTCGGTAATGCGATTTCCGTGGAGACGCATAGTCTTGTATCACTGACCCAACAAAATGGTGCGAGATTATGCATTTGTGGGATCTTGCGTCGTTGTGCGATATGCATGCTGGACCGATCCGATCCGAACCCTTCGGTGAATCTAGTAGGGCACGGGGACGCGCACTAGTGCGCGATGCCGTTCTCTCTAGAAAACCTCCAAAGGTGATTCGTTTCACACGGCTTGAGGGACCCTTTACGTTCCTCGCCGCCCCCAAAAAAGCCCGGTGAAGCTGAAAATGCCGTCTGAGGCAATCAGCAAACTCTCTCAAAAAAAAAAAAAAATGCGTGCTGGGCGGTAACTGAATGGACCTGCAGCACAATTGTTCCGTGCAGTGTCAGGCTGCGACCCCTGCACTGCTTTTTGGATGGCTGATTGTTGTCACTCCACGATTTCATACAATGCAATGAGGTTTTGTATTTTGTTCATGGTCATTTTATTTAGGTAAATTGTAGAAGCTTTTTGGAGTTGGAGTTTTTTTGTTTGGAATGAAAGAAAGAAAGTTTTTTTTTCAAAAGATTTTTAAGATATTAGAAGAGATAGAGTACCTACAGCCTACAGGGGGTTCAATTTCCAGTGAAGTTAAAAGGAGAAGAAGGAGGAAAGCTATGATTTAAATAAAAATATTAAGATTGGCTATCGAAGACGAAATTGTCGACATTAAAAGTGCGGAGTCATTTCAAATTTGCAAAAAAATATATTGTTTACAATAAAAGAGTGTTACTCCTCCTAACAATTCTTCAGATATCCACACTTTATTTTTACATCACAGATGCATTAAGCATTATGACGTCTATTAGCCATCTGTTACATGATTGCTTGCCGCAATTTCTTCACATGATCATTACCTGCAATTATCATGGAACTGTTGCCTTTAAAAGGCGGTGTCACATTGGAACCTTAACCTGGAATACTGAAGGGTCAGGGCCTGTCGACAATAGGTGTTAATATCGGCTGCTAATGATGGGCTTGACATTTATGGAGCGAGTACCTTCATTTGGATGCGAAAAAACCTAATATATGCTTTACTAAAGTTTGAACAGTATTTAGGAATGCACCTTTAAACCATTGAGTTATAATGTACTACGTACGTACATAAGTCAATGCTTTATTATACTTACTATTTTGGCATGGGTAATTAACAAGTTTTCTAGTTGTTTACAACAAGATTTAGTCAGACCAAAATTGCTAGCAAAGTAAATGTATATATATCCGATTATTTCGATACCAATGATCATCCTCAAACAGTCTATCAGATTATTACCATTGAAAATGGTTATCAGATGCAAATCGCCTGAGACGTATTTTTGACCATAGCTCCGAGGATTTTGAGAGAATCGAGATGAAAATAGTACCAAGAGTTGAGGAATTTATCGAGACACGTGTGAGCGTTTTAATTCTGAAAATCGGCTGGAAACTTTTTTTGGAATTTTGATAAATGTAAAAAAAAATCGGGATTTTTGAGGTGTGTTTGTATACTATAATGTAAATATTTAAAAAAACTAATGTAAATATTTAAAAAAAAAAGCGACTTAAGAAAAAATGAAAAAAGGGCCCTAGGGTATTAGTTTAGCTACAAAATGGCGAAATTTTTTTTTAAATCGGTTGATAATTGTGACCTGTAGGTGGTCCCTTTAGATTTGGTATTGTAGAAAAACGGGTATTTCCGTATATAAAAAGTGATGTAGCTTCTTTGATTATTGAGCGATCGTCATGTTAAAAGATGCGGATGCAGGCGAGATAAGTCAACGATACGTATAAATGACGTTTATGTCAATCCCATACAAAAATCATTATTTCATTTCTATTAGCGTTATACCACTTGTCTAGGGGGGCTGATCATGTCCTCGACGTGAATGCAAATGATCCCGATACCAGAAAATTCTTTTTGTAATCAAATCGAAATGATTTGATTAACGCTTAGAGGTCATAGATTAGAAGTAGCAACGCGAATGTCTCTCTTCAAAACACATAGCGGTCCTACCAGCAGTTTTACCGACTGTGATTTCACATGAACTGCTCTTTCAGGGATCTTCACCTTTTGACTGCAAACATTTTCTAATTTTATAAGTTTTTTCTTGACCCAAAGAACTGTACAAAAACTGTTTTTGTACACTTTACCGAAACTTAAATCAACGACCTGTTTATAACAAATTTTGGGAAATTTTATAGTTTCAGCACTTCACCGTAGGTACTGACTTATCAGGATTACTCATCCTGTATCTTGAACTGACTTTAATTGATCATATAATTGGAATTGAAATGGACCTTTGATTCGCATACTAAAATCTCAATTCACCAATTGCAACTTCATCGTTTCCTATGCAACATCCGAGCGAGCCCTTTAGTAGGTCACCTCTAATGTCTTTACAAAGACACCTGCCCGCAGCCAGATCATAAAAGCCACGTTGATTAGCGTGGGCCGCCGCAAACGCATCATGGCGTAACTGGACTGTGCTTTTAGTTTCCGGAGGTTAAATATAACTGGCTTGGGTGTGCGTGGGCGTGTGTTTGGTGCAAAAATTTCCTGACTCGCTCTCTGTGGGCAATTTCTGCTTCAAGATTAGTTGGTGATTTTGGTGTTATTGTTAAGGTTTGTTGTAAGTTTTGTGAAGCTGTGAACTTTAACTGTCCAGCTTTCACATTCGTAATACCTAAAGGGCAATTTTTGGAAATTACAATAGTTTTTGAAAATGTTACATAAATTGGACTGCAGCGCAAACAAGCTGGTGACAACAAATTGGCACGAAACGAATGTACCGGTGCCAATAACAATTTCAGATAACCCAATATCTCCAAAGTTAACATGTCAATAACTCTCTTACCGCAAAGGCTAAGCCACCCACTGAGCAAATATCGAATCGGAATTAGCTTTGGCAAAGTGTCTCCATTAGAATTGATCAGTGCTACCAATACGGCGCCGCTGTCGATCGCTGCCGGCCGTTCATAACGTCTTATATGGGCTTATTGTGTCGCAGGGACGGAACGACGAGGCTGGCTAGTCACATACAACCATACGACGCATTCTGTATGTTACGGTCGATGTACACGTTGGTCAGCAAAGGCGGTTGAAAGTTTTATTGTGCTCGGTTTGGTTGCTGGTAAGGAGGTTATTGAAAAAAGGCTGGTAAATCCGCCTGAATGACTTGGTAGATTATCTAAGTTTGTCACTATAGCAACGTGCAGAGCACTAGTCAGGCAGCAGAGATAATAAAATGCCAGCGGACTGTCAATCGCGCCACCAATCATAAAATATTTATTGATGACCACGACCACTCAACCAAGTGTCAACGACTAGAAAGAAGCTTTGTTGTGTCCCGAGAGTAGAGATAAAATTTCCAATTCATCAGTCGTTGAGAGCTCATAGATGTGAAATAAAGGCAAGGCATGTTACCCGTTGTAAAATGAAAAAAAAATCGTTGTAACGACACATAGCGATCGACGCGATGTTCCTATGTTGAAGATGATCATTTGGTGTAATTTTATGAGTACACAAGCACGCTTGTCAAAAACAAATGACAAACATACTGAATGCACACTCAAAGTCAGTCGCAGATAACGAATCTAGCAACTTTAAGTACGTAAATTGTTGAAGTGCTTTTTTTAAATATTTTACGGGCAAGCACATTGCCTTCATCTCACCTGATGCTAAGTGATGATAAGGCCAATGTTGGATCCTCAACTAGTGAGGCACTGGCTATCTTTTCTTTAGCTGCCGGAACACAATGCTACGAACATTGATGTTATGGCAACATATTTAGATAAGATGGTGGTAGCTACAGTAGCTAGCCAGGCGGCCCCGATCCGATCCGAATCCTTCGGAGAATCTAGTAGGGCAAGGGGACACGCACTAGTGCGTGATGCCGTTCCCTCTAAAAAACCTCTGAAGGTGATTCGTATCACACGGCTTGAGGAACCCTTTAAGTTTCTCGCCGCTCCCAAAAAAGCCGGTAAAGCTGAAAATGCCGTCTGAGGAAATCAGCAAACTCCAAAAAAAAACTAGCCAGGCGGACAAACAAGTCCTACCACCAACCAAACCGAGTACACAAACATGTACCTGCCGCTGGGAATCGAACTCGGGTCCCCTGGGTCTAACTTAACCGGTGGTCTTAACCAATAGACTACAGAGGCGGATAAAAGTGAGTGTGTATATAAAAGCGACCAAATGCTGATAGATTGTCGAAGCGCAACATGTGTAACGGGCCTTATCACGTTTCTAATTTCAGTTAACGATGTGTAATAATCTCGGTAGACTTGGCCTGTCGTTAATCGTTATCGAGCGATCGTTATTTTTGATGGAAACCAAGAGCATCCTTCTAATATTCCGCTTTTGGTAAGACACGGCAACATGTTTGCAGTGAAAGATTTAGAAACCAACACTAGTTGACCTGTTTTCTTCTTTCATAGCTATTTTCTTTTAAATGAAAATTTAATAATAAAAAAACATTACCCCCTGTATCTCCCCGTATCGAGCGGTCTTGATATGTCTGATTTTGTTTATTTCCTTTTTTTTAATCGATTTTTACATTTACAATGCATTGTTTGTATTCCAACTGGTAATATAGAAAAACAGCGACTAGAAAAGTACTTATACCTTTAGGACCCATTGTGTCATGGTCAGGGCTACGAAAAATCCTGATTTATAGAGATAAATAAAATATAATATAAAATAAGCAAGAGTGCTTAGGTTATGAAAGAAACCTGCAAAATTTTTTGCATACTAAGTTGGCTGCGCGATTTTGATAGCTTTCCAGCCAGTCAGTACTTCCCATTTAGCTTTAGATATTTAGCTTTTTGCCGTTAATATTACTGGAATAGTCATCATCAGCTCATATTTATGTCCCCACTGCTGGGGCACGAGCTCTCCCTATGGAAGAATAGGGAGAACGGGCCATAAACCACCACGCGGGCCCAGTGCGGATTGGTGGTTGGTAACGATTGCTAATGCAGCCGGGACCAACAACGGCTTTGCATGCCTTACGAAGCACGGGGGAGCTTGAGATTACAAAATTTTTGGTCACCCATCCGATGACCGGCCTTTGCGAAAGTTGCTTACACTCGTAGACCGAGCGCGATAGCCACTGCGCCATGAAGCTCCTCCTTCTGGAATAGTGTTGTTGAACAATAGACTATCAGATTCGACCTTCTAATTTTTCTAATGTATGCTTTTATTTATTTTTAGGTGTTATTTTGTTGATTTGACCCATGATAACTTTTTGATAATGTATGTAATAGAATATTATTTTTCATATTGTCTCTTTCTCACATCTCGATAGTTACTGTTATAATGTTCTCTTTCACAATCGTTAGAAACCGCTTATCTACCACAATGAAGTGCTTACTATAGAATTGCTGCCGATTCCGCAAACAATACAATTTCCAATCTACCAATTTTACAGTCGACGTCTTCACATAAACTATCAGCGTTATCGATGTTAGCGACACTTTCTACGAGTACGGCAGTGGTCGTAACTTCAAACTTTATACAGAGATATTAGACAATACGGTATCCCATACAATCTACAAAGTTCCAATTTTTTCATAAGCCAGTTTACTGAAAATTTCTATGATTTGGGAATACAGAAATTTAAATAGTTTTTTTTAAAATGTTCAAATAACTTTTAACGCAAATTTTGTTGCGAACAAATTACAAAAACACAAATGTTGAAAAAATTTCCAAATTTCCAGAGCACCTGACCCGGAGTGTCAGAAGGGTGCAGGTTCAAATCCTGCTCGTGGAAATTTTTTCAACATTTGTGTTTTTGTAGTTTTTTTTAATTTTAAAAAAAATATTTTTAGGGTAAGCACAGTGCCTTGATCTCGCCTGATGTTAAGTGATGATAAGGCCAATTGATGGAAGCGCACTTCACTCGGAATTCTCAATTAGTGAGGTACTGGCTATCTTATCTCTGTTGTCGGAACACAACAATGCTGCAAACATTGATGTATATTGATGTAGACATACTTAGATAAGATGGTGGTAGCTAGTAAGACGGACAAACAAATCCAACCAACCAAACCGAGTACACAAACATGTACCCCCCGCTGGGAATCCAACCCGGGACCTCTGGGTCTAAACCGGTGGTCTTAACCACTAGACCACAGAGGCGAATTGTAGAATACGAAACGTTTTTTCTACTGAAATTTTGCGATTTGAAGCTTTTCATAGTGGAATTTATGTATTTCTCTATGTGAGGTTCCTCTCACTCCTAAACGTCGACTAAAGTTGTTTTGAACCGGATTTAATTATAGTTTACGTATTTGAAAACGAACATAAAAACGCATATTTATTACATATATTAGTGGTCGCCCAGTGGTTGAAATTCGACCGTGATTTTATTAAGGCTACCTACACGGATTGTATCCTAAAAAGCAATGAAAAATTAAAAATGAATGTGAGTTTGGACTGGCATTACCAGATGTCGGCCGCATTAAAGACAAACAATAGGTACGTGTGTGTCAAATACATAGTATGCGTGTGTGTTAAATACATGGTAGTATGTGTATTGTTGTTTTTGTTGATGTAATGTATTTTTTACGCATAATTAAAAATATATTAACATTCGGATAACCTTCTCTATATAAACTATAAGTGTGCGAAATGTCATACTCCTCCGTCCGCGCAATTTTCGTAAAAACGGGTACAAAGTTTTTGCTTCACGTATTAATATATAGATAATTTTAATTACGTAGAATAATTAAGTTTTCACTTTAATTGACGTAACGTGAGTATTCTTTGGTTCCTTAGTTGTTTTAAACGACTAATGACTGCCTTTTAAATGGCCCGTTTAGATGTTTATGACAGATAAGTTACTTAAACAGGTAAAAGTTATTAGAAAGTTTCTCGGTTTCCTTTGTCTGCTGTATATTGTACAAATTAAAGTTGTGGACTTCCATTCACATGAGAACAAAGTCAATAGTTAGTCAATAATAGAACAGAGTGCGTGGTACGAGTTATACCTATTCTCCATTTGATCTCGTTAACAAATTCTTGAATTCGAAAAATAGACAAAAGTTTTTTTTTCCTTTAGTTGATGGCTTTGTGCGATTAGCACATTTAGCCAGTGTCAAAGTAAATCGCCTATCTTCACATCGTTCTATGTAAATTGTAAGGAAATACATTATTATTTATTGTATAGTGTGTTGTATCTTCCTGAATGGTGGTGGGCGGGTAGAGTAACCCTACACTGGCTCTCGAAGCATTTCGCGTCAATAATTCACGTTATCACAGCCTCTATCATTGAATTCTCTTCGGGAGTTACAATAGGGTATTTCTGACAAGCAGCTCTGTACTGACTGTCGTTGTTATTGTAATGGAATTCTGATGAGGTATTAGCGACTTTGTTGCGCAATATTAATGTTTGCTGTTTTACTGAAGGCAGTTTGTGTTTTGTAAGCTAGCGACTACCTACCGTCATGAAAGAGACGTGCCTGCATTTTTTTTTTCTGGTCAACGTGTTTGGTTTAAGGCGTTGATAAGTAAATCATTGGGTAAGTCAGGACTGCTTTGTTGTATTTATATACTGATAAAAGATTTTAATGAAACTTGTCAAATGTCAAAGTCATGTGACGGATTGTCATTAGCCTTGATATACGTCCCAGTGCTGGGCACGGGTCCTCCCACTTGAACAGTACACGATAAGTTTAACATTTTGTTGTAATGGATTATTATTGTCGTATATTAAAACATGTACTTTTAATTTATTTAAGAAAACAAGGGAGGGAGTTTTGAGCAATTCAAAACAGTTTGATAAAGTATTGTGATAATAGTTAAGTAATACGTTTACTAGCCTCCATATACGTCACAAGTATTTCATAAGTCTCGATAATATAGAGCGTAGGAAGATCAAATACGACTTCCTTGTGCATGCGTGTGCGCATGTAGGCGCGGTATGCGGTAAGTGAGTTTCGAGCTTTGAAGTTGAAATATTACTAATATTAGTTAGTTTTAGTAGTGTAATTTTTGCGGTGGGTTTATATAAGGTACCGCAATAGTTAAAGACTTGCTGCCTAATGGATAGCGGTTACCGGTTGCTTATAGATATGTGAAATCTTCAACACCATTGATTTGTACAAACTACAGGTTTGATGAGTCATACCGAAAACTTTTAAAGTAGCGTCTTTGCGAGATTTCGTGGGACTTACCATGAGCTCTTAAGACTACACCTCGATTTGTGAACAGTCAAAAAGGCTGATCCTTACTGGCGCGGTCATAAGGTCGAAAATACGTAGCGCCTGTGACAATTGAAACTGCAAAATAACAGAATATAAAAAAATATTATAAAAAAACTAAATTATGAGGAGCTCGATGGCGCAGTGGTTAACGCGCCCGGTCTGCGAGTGCTGAGGTTAAACAACTTTCGCAAAGGCCGGTCATAGGATGGGTGACCAAAAATTTATCATCTCGAGCTCCTCCGTGCTTCGGAAGGCACGTTAAGCCGTTGGTCCCGGCTGTATTAGCAGTCGTTAACAACCACCAATCCGCACTGGGCCCGCGTGGTGGTTCATGGCCCGTTCTCCCTATCCATCCATGGGGAAGGCTCGTGCCCCAGCAGTGGAGACATAAATGAGCTGATGATGATGATGACATTAATTTATCTAAGTACCTATATGAACTTTCAGGTCTTAAACTATTCGACGAAGGTTGGTGCATTTTTTCAGTGTGTCGCCTTAAAGCAGTATTACTGCAATATTATTGCAGTTGTGAAAACGAGTCGCGTGTGCAGACGTCGCTACACGCGTCTCTTTTTCACAAACCGCAACAACTGCCACAATTCAGAATGCCTATTGTGAGTTTTCTTTGATATCCGTATTCATTCGATTACGTTTACGTAAACAAAAATTTGTATGGCAAAATTTTAAGTCTTCTCGTATGTCGCCAGGAGGCGCTGCTTCAACGCCATACTAATTTTCGTTTTCGTAAACTTAATGGAATGAATACGGATACTAAACAAAACTCACACTCTGTTGAGCTCATGCTAAAGCCCCTGAATCTTGGCCCTGCTTCTGCCATTATATAAATGTTATAACAAAACAAAGAGGTGTTCACCAACAGTCAGGTTTCTAGTAAAGCACGATCCACCACTCACAGCCCTAATGTAACCAAATTACAAGATTCGTAACACACTGTTTCACAGCCCGCTTCGCTTCCACTTCCGCGGTATGTATACTAAGTTTTCTAGACTTCGAGCTTATGGAGCAGATTACTTGAACTTTTATTTGAATAACTTGAGTCCGGATAGTCCGGGAGTCAGAATGAAGTTCTTGAATCTTGGAAAGAAGACTCAAGAAATACTTACTTGCTATTCTTTCTCTTTATGTGCCTCTCCGGAGGTCGGCAAAAACTTGCACGCTGTCGGTGTAATTTCTCATGACAAATTATTGCGTGAAATGTTAGCCCGAAAACTAAATTTCGCTATCACCAATCAACTCAAACGCCACGGGATTATCTAGTAGGCGTGTTGTCATACATACCCTCTAGAAAACCTCCGAGGAATGGTTTGCCACTACATCTTGAAATTCGGATTCGATACAAACCCCTTGCAGAATTTAGTAGGGAAAGATAACACTCTTGCGTGGTGCTATTCCATCTAGAAATCCCCTGGCGGTGTTTCGACCACACGGCTTGTGGAACCCTTTAAATTTCTCGCCGCGAAAATGATGGCTGACGTGTGAGGCCGTCTGAAACGTCTTGAAACGCGCTGTTATACGCTGTTAAAGCCAAAAGCGGGAAACAGCAAACTCTTACCAAAACAAAGAGGTTAAGATGAAACTGTTTTTGGTATTCAACATTTATATCATAATAAAATACCACTTCAACCACTTTCACTACCTTTGTGTGAGCAATAAAGTGTTTATATCTACCTATATATCTTATCTTTCTACCTATCTATCTTTCCCTTAATTCTATGGGAACTCTGTGGCGGTTAAGTGAATACACAGCGGCCCTTTATCGTACAACATCTCCAAAGTGGCTGTTGCCCGTGCCATAATTGATTGTGCATGACTCCTTGTACGACACCTGTCACGAAGTGAAGCACTATAATTTGACCCTTCCTGCTTAGTTGTTAAAGATAACAATTGCATACTGAATGGATCTTATATGGTACCTCTCGTGAGTTAACGACGCTCTGTGAATATTTCTTAATACGTCAATTAGTTGTACTGTAATAATAAAGTATTTTGCAATTCTATGTTTTGCATAAGTGTTGCTTGCTATGAGTGTGGTAACTTGACAATACTCGTGCTATCGGTTATATTACAATATTGACATATAGGTAGACGTAAATTGTTGTACTATTTATTGTTTGGACGCTAATGCAGTCTTGCCATCATCGTAATTGTTCTTTCAAGGGTATTATAATCATAGTGCTTGTTTTTATTAACAATTTCTAAACGACACAATGAAAATTTAAACCTCGCCTGTAGTTTAGTGGTTAGAACACCCGTTCTTAGACTCAGAGTTCGCGAGTTTAATTCCTAGCGGGGGTAATATATTAAAATACTATTGATTGGTTGATAATTGGGTTTATTTTAAGGTAAGACCTTAAATATAATCTTGTCGATTAGGTTGGCATTCCGGTTTCGACGTTTTATTTTCAGCCGTATCGTCACTTACGAATTTATCATTACGGTGCCTAGTGTGAATTTCTTTTGACATACAATCACGTTAACGAAAAAAAAATTAGTATGTCATTCTCTCTCCTAGCAACTTACGAGAAAAGTTAAGGCGATACCTCGCGAATATTCAGCATTTTGAACAAGGATTTAATAGTTAATTAAAGGCCCTAGTGGTCGCCCAGTGGCCGAAATTAGACTGTAATTTTATTAAGGCTGCACGGATTGTATCCTAAGCAATGACAAATTAAAAAAAATAGAATGTGAGTTTGGATTGGCATTGACAGATTTGAGACGCTCCTTTTTTTATTTCTTATAATGGCTTTGTACCAGCATTTAGCCAATGAAAAAGTCTTACAATACTTAAACAATATTAATTTCTTTCATGTATGATGATGATGAATGATAATAGAAATGAGAAGTGATAAATTATATACCCCCAACCCCTCGAGTATCTCAGTAAAGATGTGGCTTTACTAAGTCCTCGGGCGGACTTCTTGAAAGAATTTGAAAAGTGATGTTGCACTGTTTTGTTTCATTTGCCAACACTCATGCACACTCACGAACACTTAACGGTGAATAATCCACCCTTATTTCACATTAATATTCGGCATAACACAAATTTTAGAAAATAAAACAAAACCGCAGACTTGATTCTTTACTTTCCCGCCAAGAAGTCCAGCCGCTCCTTTTCCATTTTAAAAAATTTTGAAAAGAGTATTTAAGCGTGTGTGTCAAGTACATGGTAGTGTGTGTAATGTTTGTTTTATTAATTTAATATATTTTTATGCATAATAAAAAAAAATAACATTCTGTAATTCTTCTCTATATAAACAAAGTATATGTGTGCGAAATTTCACACTCCTCTGTCCGCGCAATTTTCGTAAAAAGGGGTACAACGTTTTTGCTTCACGTATTAATATATAGATATGTCCTACCTACTACTACTGTTGTTCTTGTATTCAGATATGTTGTAGTTGACTAATCAATAAAGTATTTTACCAAAGCCAAAAACATGGAATGGAAACAATTTTCTCGATAGAAAATAAATCCAAAGATGATGACCCTTCTCATTCCCTTTTTTCTGTTTTATAGGCAGAAGCACGAATATTTTTAAACCCAAATAAATTATGTAAGAAAGGCAAAAAACTATTGTAATAATTCTTTAGTTCTTTTTCTTTTTCAAAAAGTATTTAGTTTCTTAGTCAATATATAATTTCCAATTTGTCGCTTACGTTATTTTATTTAGACGCGCGTGCGTTTTGGTTGTATCTTTCTTTTCACTGAGAAATCATATCTTTATCCCTCTGTGTACCGGCAAGTCGTCGTCGGCGTCGACAAATTGACGAGGTATTGTCTAAAATTGTACCATTCAAATTTTCGTTGTCGTAAACGTAATCGAATGAGTACGAATAGTAAACAAAACTTACACGAGGCACTCTGGTATCACGAAAGCCAAACCCGTCACCGTAGTGGAATAAAAAAGACGAAATCCAATTCCTTACGCAAAAAAATCACTTAACCTGCAATCACGCCATAATATTAGCATAAAGAAAACTAATCTAACTTTCTCCTTCTTCAACAGGCCAAATCCGAGGAGCAGTTGGAATGCGAGAAGGAATGGCTGCAAGCGGGCCAGATGTGGCTGGCGCACCGCAGCGGCTTCACGGCCGTCGTGAGGGAGGGCGACGCCGACGCAGGCAGGGCGAAGGTCCGCGTGCTGCAGACTGGGGAGACCCTCGTGGTCGACGAGGATGACCTCGAAAAGGTACCCATAACACTTTTATCTACACTAATGTTGTAACATTCTACTTATGTTTCCAATACTTGACATATAATTACTACTGTTATAGCGCAGACAACAAAACACTCAATTTAAGCAATTTCACATGATGGTATAATATCCACATCGATATCGTAAAATCTCATTATAACATCAATAAAACGCGACCAATTAACCTGGCGAGCCTTATGTCAAAATCCTCATACAAGTTGTATAAAATTTTGATATTAGGCTGGCTTTTGAAAACAGTTGGGTTATACGTGAAAACTTCGTCGAAACTACTAAACTTACATACACAAAACTCTTTGGTAAGATCTTGTGCCAATTGAATAAAAAAAGAACAGCGCGCGCTCGCTCCTGATTGGCCCTGCGCGCGCAGCTGCGCTCTCATTGGTTATTGGATGGTGGATGGATTGGTTTGGTTGGTAATTAACATTAACTTTCAAAATTGTACCATCCAAAATTTGAACAATTATTATAAATAAACTATTGTCAGCTTTTACTCTTGTTGTTTGACTAATTGCATTAGTGAAGATAAAGTAGTGTATGCAACTGCATATAACACGGGTATTAAAACACTCGTTACTATTATGAAACTCGCTGCGCTCGTTTCATAAACTCACACTCGTGTTTTAATACCCTTCATTATATGACAGTTGCATAAACTACTATTAAGAGAGAGATTAAGTCAAGTCCTTCACAAGCAAAGTACCAATAGCTGAGCAGTTAGGGAACTAATATTATTGGGTACAGAATACTACTAGATAACGAGAACAGAGCCTGTGCTAAATAATAGCTTCACAGCCGGAGCGAGGGGGATCGACGATGATGCTTGCAGGCATCTGATTAAGGATTGAAGACTCCTGATAGCTGCGCAGCTGGGAAACATGGCACAATTTATTTATAGCGTTCGTTGTCAAGGATAACAATTCTGATGCCGGCAGGGCGAAGGTCCGCGTGCTGCAGACCGAGGAATACTTATAATTCAAATACATAGAATATAATAAATCTTATTCCTATTGGTTCGAAATTGAATGAAAATATCTGATTAATTGTAAATATGACTTTTTGATACCGTTAGTCCCTTCGACGGCATGAAGGCCGTTCGACGTGTAGGAGGTTTTTGCCAGTGCTATCAGAGCTTGTCCTTATTTTTCTAAAGAAAGATAGACCTTCGAAAGGGTCATATGTCAAGTTCACTGTTATCATTACGGGCAGGCCAAATATGCCAACCATTTACTTATAAATTAAACGCCTGATAACATACATTATTACTCTCCACGCGTGATAAGAAAAAGGACTCATTTATACGGTGTCTCGGTGTAAGAAATGTAATCCTACAAGTGTTTTAAAAATATTGCATAACGTGTTCTTCTTTCCTTTCTTCACAGATTTTAATTTTTCTTGGTCCATTTTCAGGCGAATCCTCCACGAATGGAACGCTGCGAGGATATAGCTTCCCTCCGCTGCCTGAACGAGTGTGGGGCTTTACACGTGCTTCGGTCCCGCTTTGCCGCTGGTCTGCCGCACGCCCGCGCCGGCCACGCTTTGCTTGTCATGGGTCCTCCGAAACGTACCGCCCCGGTATTCACTGACAAGGTATGACGTTAAACTGTTATTTTTTCTTTTGACTTGGTTCAGCAAATGCTATTGATTTGATCATCGGATTGAAATTGCTGGCGGTTGCTGGGTGGTGGTAGAAGACAGCTGGTTATTATAGAAACTTTGGCCAAAGATACCCCTTCGATATTGTCAACAAAACTGCGTTATCTAAATCGTAGCCTCAGCTCACTATACGCAGCCAGGCCACTATTGCTATAAGTTGTTGAGCGAGTTGCTGGCTTACAACAAAGTTAACCTACATAAAATCATAATAATATGGGATAATCATACAAATACAATGTTTAAGCACTATACGAGTAATGTGCGATAACTTCTTCTGTTTATAAATACGGAATGTGCTAGCCAGCGGATCCATATAGGCAACTATCAGCGTTTTACGTTCATTTGTTACGTGCATTGTGAAACAATGGTTTTGCCATTGTAGGCTTTCTATCTGACTGATGTCTGATGTCTGATGTCTGATGTCTGATGTCTGATGTCTGATGTCTAATGTCTGATGTCCGCCGTCTGACGTCTGACGTCTAACGTCTGTCGTCTGGTGTCTGATGTCTGAGGGCCTACCACGAACCACGTTCGGCGTGTTGCCTCTCTGTCGCACTTGTAAATTCGTGCGTAAGTGTGACAGGGAGGCAACACGTCGAACGTGGTTCGTGTTGGCCCTCTGGTGTCTGGTGGGTGTCTGATGTCTGATGCTTTGTGACATTCCAGGTGGCGGCCATGTTCCGCGGCTGCCGCGCGGACGACATGCCACCGCACGTGTTCGCGGCCGCGCAGTCCGCTCACCGCTGCATGCTCGCCGCTCGCAGGGACCGCGCCCTCGTGTTCCTTGGAAGGTGACTGATCCGTTATAAGTTTATTATTGTCATTATTAACACATATATGGTATTCTGTGAGAGTTTTACTTGCGCAAAAACTGTTCGTGTAACCGAACGGTTAAAATTAGTGTAACTCATAATACAATGGAATAAGAGTCAAAACTAGACAAAAGTGTATACATGTTAATGCTCGTGACTGTACAAGTAAGAGTTATTTATTAAACGCTATGAAAAAGCGGTGCAGTTTCTTGCGTCCATTCTTCTCCATAATTAAAGGCTGGACGTCCTGAGAGATATGTCGATAATAAAGACTAAACTTTGCCATTATAATTATTGCCATTAAATTTTCTTGATGGATGCCCCCACCCCACACCCCACCCGTCAGTTGCTTGCGCAAGAACGTCTGGCACCTCTTTTATAACCTTAAGTGTTGCCATTTCATAAATTAAATTACTGAATTGAGGAGGACTTGCAAGTAACGTTCCATTTGAATCGTACAGATGAAGGCAGAAAAGTTCAAAGAACATTATCGTTTTATTAGGAAGATCATGTTGTAACTCTTTATTGGTTTTCTTTCGATGTTATGATGAGTTATTAAAGTTCAATTTGTAGTGGGTATAAATGGCACGAACTCACGACCTTTCAAAAAGATTAAATAGTTAAAATACGTGGTTTGACCCCTGATGTTGTAAAAGTCGCGCCTTGTAGCATTATGAAGTCATCCTGCTTGGGTCGTTAAACGGAAGCATCGAAATACCATTTACCTAACACATGTTATTCGTACACTATAAAAGGATTGCTTTTCAAAAATGAACTCTCTTTCTACTACAGTTACGATTCTTATTTCGGTATTGACCGTTTTTTATAATCTATATTCGTTTGTAGAACATATATCGAATTTGAATACGTATATCGTCAACAAAACCATCATGTAGACTTTGCTGATATAGCTTTAACCCTTCACTCGATAAGAGAAATTTCTATTAGACATTATGACTAGTTTTATCAGTCCATTATAATCTATCGCCGCCGTCCATTAACCGGCTAATTAGAAATAAGCAAGCGATAAATGACTAGTATCCATGTCTGCGACTAGTTTTGATGCGATCAAGTAATCACTAATACAAGCATAAATGTACCTTATTTTTAATAAAATACGGTTCCAAATAGCTTAAGTTTATTTTGTTGAAATGATAATATTCTAATGTGTGAAAAGGGCTTGTCACTTGTTCGTTATATTATTGAAATGTCACTGATTTGCACTGGATACCGTTTAATGTAGTTATATTATAATTTAATTTATTAGCTCTTGTGCGCCTTGCTCATAGCTGTTTCCTTGATGTCAAACTTTGATTATACGTAATTTATGCGTTAACCGTACTGTCTGCCGGCATTATAACTTTGTAGGAATGTATGTTATGTCCATAAATAATTAGTTATCCTTGTATGGAAGGTTTTAATGTTGGAATGCCTCTCATTCTGGTATTATGTAAATGTAGATCTTTCTTTGAATGTAAATTGGTATAGGAACTTCTGTTTATAATTAGAAAGGGCCAAATGGATTTAGCGGGCGCGTAACGGCGCTATTTAATCTTATTAGATACTAATGCTTTATAGAAACATCGTATAAAATTAACATTGAACTTATCATTTTCAATAAATTCAAAGTTACTATTAGGGTGTGTCATAGTTTTTTTTAGTTAAAGAGATTTTCTCAGTTCTTCGAAAGTTACGTTGTTGTAAAATTGTCGTAAATTTGTTGTATAAAATCTGTTTATAACAAAATACAATTTAGAAAAGTGTTGATGTTGACATTTTAATTCTTACTGCTTCTTTTCCTTTGGCTTGTAAAGTAAGAGAAGAAAACTAGTGTTGATAAATTTGCTTTTGGTAGACAGAGAGTCACATTATCAAGATTGAAAGAGCACTGGGTAGGCTACTCTTGACGCAAACTCAATCTCAATACAATTCCAATGCGATTAATATGTATCGATATTGGGATAAGTTTCGCAATTGCGGAACGCCCCATCTCGATAATGATTTGTTCACTTAATTTCCACGCAATTTAATTCCAATGTAGTCGCTTTTAAGAGTGCCATTTGAATTTTTAAGATTTGTGATTGGAAATTGATTAATGCAATTGTGTTTCAAGAGTACCCCACCTGGGCCGGTACAGTAAGGGTTCGAAACCAGCTCTTGAAATTATTTTCTTTTAAAACACGCTCATAATTATTTTATGTATTTATTTACAGAAACAGACAGTCTTACATTCATATTTACACATTCACAAATGATGACTTCATCATCATCATCACCTCAGCCAAAAGACTAGACAAAGGACCTCCATTTCCATATATAGGGTCTAACAATATCAATAAGCGAGCGTTTAAGGGGAGCATCTATACAACTCACTGAGCATGCTTACCAAATTTGGTCAAAAACTACAGGCTCGTTACCGAGATAATCAACAAAACATTATCATAATTCACCAAAAAATAAACCCTTTCCAAATCCGTACAGCTGTACTACATGCACATAAAGATAGCCGAACATGCACATTAAACTCGGAGCACACTGAACTGACTAACACTATCTTTTTATTGACGCTTGCTTGCGTTTTAGTAAAGATACAGTTTAACTTCGAAAAATCACTATAAAACTGGAGTCCATTTTTGTTCATTGTATTCAGAATGATGTTACCTCCGAGATACCGCCCTTTAACGTTCGCTTATTGATTTTGTTAGACCCTGTATTTATATAGTGCATTTTTCTATTCTTGTCTTTTTCAACATACAATGTAATTGTTTCCCTTGCAGGTCGGGTTCTGGTAAAACGTCGGCCATGCGCCACTGCGTGTGGTACCTGGCGAACGCGTACCCCGCGCAGGGCTCCAAGCTTACCCCGGAGCGATTCGACGCGGCGTTCCATGTGCTGCACACCTTCGGCTCTTGTCGGTAAGTTTGAACCTTTTTTAGTTCTTTTTTCTTGTAGTGGAAAAAGTTTTTTTTTTTTTTTTGGAAAGAGTTTGCTGATGGCCTCAGACAGCTAGCGTCACCGAACTTTTTTGAAACAAATGTTGAAAAAATTTCCACGATTTATAAATAGCTTGCCTACTTATAATAACTAATATTATGGTCGGATGTTAATGACGGTAGTTGTTGACATTGAATGGGCGCCTTTGGCTTTCAAAGTAAAAAGAAAATAGTGTTGAATAATTTCAGCGAGCTTGTTAGAACCACGATAGCTCAATTGGAAGAGCACCTGACCCGGTATGTCAGAAGGGTGCAGGTTCAAATCTTGCTCGTGGAAATTTTTTCAACATTTGTGTTTTTGTAATTAGTTCGCAACAAAAAATTTTGCGTTATAAATTATATAAACAAAACAAAAACATTTTTAAAGTGTTCCTTAAGCCGTGTGATCAAAAGACCTTCAGAGGGTTGCTAAAGGGAATGGCATTCTTTACTAGATTCTTCGAGGGGTTTGAATTGGATCGGGAATGGATATCGTATTACAGATACCGCGGGCCAGGGTCAGCTTGCTCTGACTACAACGTTAATCGATCTTATCGATTGAGCGGTCTTAACAACGACATCATAGCTCGCTTTTACAATACACTTTGTGTAACCAGATGCAAAAACGGTTTTATGTTCACTTATTTACCTTTACTGCTACTGTACTTTACCTACTACGTTAATACTGAAAACGACTTACCTACCTTTTGTTATAACAATTTTGTTTTGGACTTATCTCGGGCCATATTTATTTTCTCCAGTTTTTTAACGCACAATTTGTGCGATAAATCGTCACATCAGGCGAGCACTGCTTGAACTATAAAAAAAATAGTTTTATGTACCTTTGAAGTGTCAACCTAAAACACTGTTATTTGTGAGTTTTCTGCTTTAACTTTTAGTCTGCTTATAAAAAAAACACTGTAACACAAATTACAGTGTTTTAGCTTGACACGATATACCTTATCCATGAATAAACTGTATTATGTACCCTACTACCAACATACTCCGTGTTGTTCCAGCACCAGTTCGAATGCGGACGCGTCCCGCTACGTGTCGCTCGCGTCGCTGGACTTCGACGGCGGCGGCGCGCTTGTGTCCGCCTCCGTACAGACACTGCTGCCCGACCTGAGGCCGGGGCACGCGCCTCTAAGGGCTATACACGAGTCAGTACACATCCTACACTTTATCTATCACTTTTGTAGGTGGGGCGGTTCGCTCAGGTTTTACGACAGTTGTGCCTCAACGGACGCCTCCAGCAGCTCCGGACGTGGGTATGGTCATGTGGGAATTAGTGTAAGGGAGTGTGTGATTTTAGTTGTTCCTCAACGGCAAACATTGAGTTAGCTGCCACCACCCTACTTACAAGGGTGAGTAAATAGAGACAAATGAAGGAACAGTACGGAGCAGACGAGCATACCCTTCAATACCCTCGTATTTAAGGGTATGCTCGTCTGTAAGTAGGGTGGTGGCAGCTAACTCAATGTTTGCCGTTTATGTTTCCGAGCTAGTCTTCCTCTTGGGTAGACTTCTTTTCATGCCTGGACGAGAAAGAGAGTCCCACGTGACCTGTGGTCTCTTCCTAGGCCCCATGTGGCTGGCGTCGCTTGACTTCGATGGGGGCGGCGCGCCGGGTCCGCCATCGTGTAGACGCTGCTGCCCGATCTGAGGCCGGGGCTTGCGCCGCTGCGGGCTATAAACAAGCCAGTACTGTAGATAGAGTCGCCATATATTTTCTCTTTAGACTCATCCTTGCAGCTGTAGGTAAGGTGGTGGCTGCTGAAACTAAGGCTGCGGGCGTTTGGATCTCAGGTATGTTCGTTGTGCCTTACCAGGCGCCTCCAGCGAGTCTGAACTGTTTGGACTCGTGGGGGAGTACTGGCTAACCACAGGGCGAGAAAAAGAAGGAGGGAAGATTAATTTATTAATCACATTCCCTTTCTAATATTCACATCCCTTTTAAGAACATTTAACGAAATGTTCGTCTGCGCTTGCGCAGTTGACATATTCGGTACTAGTCTGGAATCTGGATATTTTATTTTTTTGAGTGAGTTTGCTGATTGCCTCAGACGGCATTTTCAGCTTCACCGGGCTTTTTTGGGGGCGGCGAGGAACGTAAAGGGTCCCTCAAGCCGTGTGAAACGAATCACCTTCGGAGGTTTTCTAGAGGGAACGGTAACGCGCACTAGTGCGCGTCCCCGTGCCCTACTAGATTCTCCGAAGGGTTCGGATCGGATCGCTGCAGACCTGAGGCAGAGCCGCACGACGCTAAGGGCGATAAACGAGTCAGTACTGTTCCTACACCAAAAGTGTAAAGGCACAATGAAGGGGCGTCTCGCAGACTCAATTAAAACAATAGAATTGTTTGCTTTTGACACGCACTTCACTGTGAAAAATATTTGATATGCAATTTAATATTTTTAGTAGTTCTGCTGACCGGTCGGTACCCGACACGCTTAAATTGTGATAAATATCATGGGAAATTGGCTTTTATTCTGAACTAGCTGACCCGGCGAACTTCGCACCGCATATATATTTTTTTAAATTTAGCCTATGTTACTCAGCGCTAATGTAGCATTCTAATGGTGAAAGAATTTTTTAAATCGGTCCAGTAGTTTTTGAGTTTATTCGTTGCAAACATACATACATACATACAAAAATACAAAGGTTTCCTCTTTATAATATTAGTATAGAAGTAAATGCTAGCATATGCAGACATATTTACAATGAACACGCAAGTAAAAGTGTTTAAAAAGTGTGTCTAAAAAGTGTCTAAAAAAATATTTAAAATGTCTATACCTACATCTCTTTACACTTGTGCTGACTGTTACCAGTACATCATCTTTGAATATTTCATTTTTAGCCTATTTCACGGCTGCGACGGCCGCCTCCGTCGAGAGCTACTCTTCGACCAAGCGCCCGTGAACGCTCCAAACCCCTTCATCAGCTGCAACGAGAAAGCTGACGCGCCTACTGAATTCGCAGCTCTGAAAGAAGCGCTGCATCTACTGGCGGTGACGGAGCAAGAACAGCTTGCGTTGTGGAAGATTCTCGCAGCTATCTGTCATTTGGGCTTCGCTGGCGCTGTCAAAGGTAATGAACCTCATGACAGCAGTGAGATATTTTTTCTATAAAAAAATGGGATAGTGATCCGATATCAGAACAAAAAAATCTAGGGCTGTTTATAATTAACTAGCTGACCCGGCAGACTTCGTACCGCTTTGACAGTTTCCATCATTGAGTTAAATATATATCAATGGTTTCCATGACAACAAAACAAACAAATAATTTTTTATTGGAAAATTAAATTGTCGTTTTTAGTATTTTTTTTAATATAGCCTATGTTACTCAGCGTTAATGTAGCATTCTAATGGTGAAAGAATTTTTTAAATCGGTTTAGTAGTTTTTGAGTTTATTCGTTGCAAACATACATACATACAAAAATACAAAGGTTTCCTCTTTATAATATTAGTATAGATTACATATTAACTTTGTCTACATATGGTCAAAAACGTCTATATTAGGCTTTGTCTAAATAACAACGCTTCTAGGTCATACTGAACGCCCACAAATGACGCAGTATCTTATGCTGATACAAGATCCATTAGCTTAACGCTCTTCGTTTTCGTTTTTATTTTATTTTACTCTTTTCTTTCGTTCTATGTATTGTCTGCATAATTTCTAATGTTTATCTTGTACTAACACCTAAAATCTTGTTAAAACCATCACTAGGGCGATTTTTCTGTGCAGGTATCAGTGACTAAAACCACTTCAAGATCAAAGCTTTGTTCTTTTTTAACTTAACAAATAACTCCCATGCAATCCATCAGTGGGTGCAGTTAGCAAAAATTAATTAAAAGTGGTAATTTTCAAAATTTTTCGATGTTATGTTTGCTGTTCAACGTTTTTGTTTGTTTCGTAATGTTTGTTTACGTCAATCCCTCCAGCCACCACGGGCTCCGGGCTGAAGTACCAGTTCGCCAGCAGCGGGTGTGGGCAGCGCGCCGCCCGCATGCTGGGCGTGGGCGCGGAGGAGCTCGCGCGCGCCATTTTCTCTACCGCCGCGCCGCCTTCCCCGCAGCAGCCTAGCAACCTCAGGTAGCTACCACGACGGTTTTCTTTACGGATACTCTTCCTATTCCCACCCTCCTCTCCCCTCTCTCTTTAAATAGATGTTAGATGTAACGACTATAGTTTTCGCTCGACTGGAGATTGCTATAAATTGGGGCGCGGAGCCGGCTAGGATCCTTAGATGGTTACCACGCCTGTTAACTATTGGGAAGCCTCCTACTACCACCTCAAGTGGGTGTGACGACCCAGTTGGGGCTCGGAGGAGAACCATGGAGCTTTTCTCGCCGGCCACCACCACCTCGCTGCACTCGCCGCGGCAGCTCAGCGATTTTATGTAGGCTACCAAGACTGTTTCCTTTGGAAGGCCTCTTTTCTATTCTTCTTCTTTTTCATTTCGTGTTATGAACACACCAGTAAATTCTTCCCGACCACCACTTATCGTTGCTGAGGTATAGTTATTGGTTTTAGGGAGACCCGACCAGATGTGACGGATTTGCTCTACGACTACCGTCACCGTCTGACTAAAAGTAGCTTTCAGTTGATCATTCGCAGTACCAGGCACTTATTCCCTCTAACCGGGTACTTAAAAACAGGAGAGCAGACCCCCGATCGGCTTTTAAGGCCATATGGGATGTTATCCTTCCCATTTGCAAAGGGAGCTGGGGGCTCCGGCTTCCAATCAACCCACAAGTGCTCTGGTTCGTCCGTAGCATTGTTGTATTACGACATTTCCTCAGGAAAAAGACCTCTACTGGTTTCACGATTGTTTTTATTTTAAATGTGTATTTGAAGTAAATATCATAGTTTTTCTTCTTCTTAATTAAGTGTTATCTGTTGCAGAACGCCATCGCCATCCAACGAGAGAGAAATGTCGGGCACAGAGGCTCTGGACGCTTTCGTCACCGGCTTGTACAATGAGGCGTTCAACATAGTTGCAGCACTCGTCAACAGGTATGGTGATCAAAAGATATGTTTCTTCTTTTTAAAAAAAAAATTAGTTGTCATTGTTAAAACTTAAACACGTATTTGTCTACAAGACAGTCAAGTGGGAATCGATCGATTCCCACTCGAGCTTCCTGAGGCTGTTTGATTATTTCTAGTGAAATTTTTATCTTGTAACTATACCGGTGACTTCTTGGCGGAAAGTGAAGAGTTATGTCTGCGGTTTTGTTTTATTTTGTAATATTTGTGTTATGTCGAATATTAATGTGAAATAATGGTGGATTATCAAAAAGAAAAATTAATTATGCCGGTTGACTTTTTTATCACCGTCCAAACTTTCTGACATGACTCCCGTGATACAAACGAACAATTCTTACTATTGGACCAACTCCCTAACTCGAAAATAAAATTCAGCTGTTCCATACATTTTGGTCGAATGAATATTGATGTTTTGTATGGAACAGCTGAATTTTATTTTCGAGTTAGGGAGTTGGTCCAATAGTAAGAGTTGTTCGTTTGTATCACGGGAGTCATCTCATAAGGTTTGGACGGTGATAAAAAAATCAACCTGTATATAGCATTGTGAATGCAAAAATGCAAAGTAATAAAAATACGTATTAGTCTGTTTAAAAAATCATAGCTATGGAAATGCGTGCCCTTCAGTCGTAATATTAAACAGCTTCTTCAGGTATTCTTTAGAAAAGTATGCTCTTTGACAAAAGACTTTCGAAAACGTTCAAACTTTAAATAAATGTAACGGTCGAATTTTGACCACTGAGCGACCATTCGTAATTATGAATATTATGAATGACTTCTTGGCGAGAAAGTGAAGTCATGTCTGCGGTTTGTTTTATTTTCTAAAATTAGTGTTATGTCGAATATTAATGTGAAATAATGAAAATGAAAAAATAAACAAAACAGTGCAACGTCACTTTTCAAATTCTCTCAAGAGAAATCCGCATGAGGACTTAGTAAAGCCCCACATCATTACTGAGATACTCGAGGGGTTGGGGGGTATATCATTTCTTACTTCTCATTTCTATTATCGTTCATCATTATAGAGGAAGGAAATATTGTTTATTTATGTATTACTTATAAGAAAAATTTCTTTGACACTGGCTAAATGTGCTAATCGTACGAAGCCATCATCTATAAGAAAAAAGAAAAATTATCATGAATAACGCACGCTCCTTCCCGCAGGAGTCTATCGACGTCGTCCCGCACTGCTGCGTCCATTCTGCTACTGGACTCGCCGGGCGCCGACAATCCCATGTGTGCGGGCCAGCAAAGCGGCGCCGCACTTTCCAAGCT
This sequence comes from Eudonia mercurella, assembly GCA_963082485.1. Classification (NCBI taxonomy): domain Eukaryota; kingdom Metazoa; phylum Arthropoda; class Insecta; order Lepidoptera; family Crambidae; genus Eudonia; species Eudonia mercurella. Next base: position 10,657,733 of record OY720044.1, on the reverse strand, counting down.
GCTTTCCAACTACCTGCAGGTACGGGATTGATCGAGCAATGTAGACGGGTCAGAGTGGGGAAGAAGGGCGAATTATCTAGATATGTCGTCACAACATCAATGTTCTTAGCATTGTTGTGTTCCGGTAGCTAGAGATAAGATAGCCAGTGCCTCAGTAGTTGAGGATCCCGGGTGAAGTGCGCTTCCATCATTGGCCTTATCATTACTTAACATCAGGTGAGATCAAGGAACTGTGCTTACCCGTAATTTTTTTTTTAAATGGTTGCATCCCGGGTTTTAGTGGGAAGGCCGTTTAAAGAGTCCACATACCACGCGGGTCTCCAAACAGTTTTAAATTTTAAATTCGTTGGGGAAGTTTCAAACTTATTTATTGAAAAAAGTAACTTGCCGACAGGCACCGCCACAATAAAACTTTTAAAGGCCTATCTTAGTAAGAGTTTTGGTCGAATCGTTGCCCAGGGCTGGAAATACCTACATTGGATTTCTGCCACCTATCTTTAACTCTATGCCATTTTTTTTACCTTTCCCGGAGTTCTCCAAAGATTTATAAAAAATTATGATATAATTTTAGTTACATGTCTGCTTCGTCTAATAATAAGTTAATTTCCTTGCAAGGAACGTCTCCAAGCCGTGTTTCATGATGCCATGCTCGTCGCTCCTCGGGAACGTTACGCGCAAGAAGGCATCACGCTCGACGACGGCTCCGAAGAAGGTGGGTTGATGATGAAGACATATTGCGTTTTAAACTATCATTGTCTACCTAACTAGCATTTAAAGTAATTATTGACGGGATTCTTATCATGTTCGTACCACCATGAAGCATGCAACTGTGCCGAAATATTGGATACTCAAAAATAATAAACATGGTAGAAATCCGGTAAGTATTTACTCTAAAGATTCTGCAAAATGAAATACTTACTCTAAATTAAAATCTAAAATACATGAATTTTATAAATAAATGCACAAACAATACTGCGATATAATATTAATCATTTGAAATTGTTTAATGTTTACTTAAAAATAAGATAAATATAACAATATAAAAATTTGTAAAAAATAAATACTTACTTACTCCGTTGGCTCAGTGACCCGTTGGGGATCTTGCCCGCCGACACAACAAGACCCCAATCTTCTTCTTTTTACCCTCTCAGACCACTGGTCGATCTGGAGCCCTTGTTGGTCTCTTACAACAAATTTTCTTTTTTGTAAAAAATAAATAGTATTTGTTAATAAATTTGTCAAAATAAGTAAAATTGTGCCTAATTTTTTAACCAATCAAAATGCCCGCTAGACTGGCTCTCCGAGTCGGTGAACCCGGCGCCGATGGTGGAGCTTCTCGACAAAGCGCCACAGAACACGATCGTGCGCAGCTCGCAGGCCGACTTGCGCGAGTGCGACCGCCGCGGACTGCTCTGGTACGGGTTTTATGTACATTTATTTATTTATTTAGGTGATACGGGAACTTAAACCAAGCTTAACCATAAACAAAACCGTTAATCTATACTATTAACCTGGCGTCTGCTGTGAATACAGACACAATAGAATTTTAATTGTTTAAGGCACTGATCAGTGCTCGCCGTTACTGAGAGGTTAATAAAGTGGTAAAGTTTGTAACATTATTTGTTTGTTTGAGGAGGCTAATCCCTGGAACTACTGATACAGTTCCAAGAAATAATTCACTTGTAGAATGCTACATTCTTAGAGGGTAACATAGACTATATTTTATTTAGCTAGATTTGGCTAGTTTTTTTTGTGAAATCTTAAATCCACATTGACGAAGTTGCGAGTAAAGTTCTAATATTATGTATTAGGAAATAAAAGGAATTGGACTTCTTAAGTCTGAGCCCTGGACTTTGCTAACATTATTTTATTAGGCAGTTATAAGCTAAACAGCAAGTACCTTATTTGGGGGAAATCGCAATTTCACGTACTTTCAGAATAAGATTGTTGTCAAGAAATGAAGCTTATGCTTCTATTCAATCTAGATAACGTTTGTTTTGAAAAATGTAATCAAGCATTTATTATCCGATTACAGGTTATTGGATGAAGAGTCTATGTACCCCGGCTCGTCGGACGACACGTTCCTGGAGCGAGTGATGTCTCACTACGCCGCGCCGAACCACACGCAGCACCTCATCAAGAAGGCGCCGCACGCGCGCCAGCTGGTTCTACAGCACTTGCAGGTGACGTCACAGCCATAGACACTTTTCTAGAGAGGAGCACTAAGCGCGTCAGCTGGTTCCACAACACTTACAAATGAGAGCTTCGCACGATGGTTAGTTGTATAGCACTTACACGTCATACAGCCATAAACACGTTCCTAAAGTAGGCGATCCTCAATAAGGTTTTAATTATAGGTAACGCCACACAACTATAGACAAGTTCCTAAATCGAGCAATGTTTACGCCGCGCTGAATCACACGCAGCACCTCATCAAGAAGGCGCCGCACGCTCGCCAGCTGGTTCTACAGCTTTTGCAAGTGACGTCACAGCCATAGACACTTCCTAAAGCGAGCGAGGTCTGCCTCATCAAAAATGAGCAGCTCGAACGCCCTCTGCCATATACACCTTTCTAGAGCAGTGATCATTAAAGATCAAACGCGCCCGTCTGCGTTTGCTAAGGTTGAGCAATTTTCGCGTTAAGCAATGGGTGACCAAAAATTTATCACCTCGAGCTCCTGCGTGCTTCGGAAGCTTCTGTCCTAGCTGCATTAGTAGTCTTTAACAACCACTAATCCGCTTTGGACCCGCGTGGTGGTTTGTGGTCCGTTCACCCTATCTATTCATATGGAACACACGTGCCCCAGCAGTGTGATCAAAATGAGCTGATGATGATGAGCAGCACTAAGCGCGTCAGCTGGTTTCATAACATTTACAGGCGATGCCATATATTCATAGACAAATTCATAGATCGAGCAATGTCTACGCCGCGCCGAACCACACGTCGAACAACACCTCATCAAGAAGGCGCCGCACGCACGCCAGCTAGTTCTACAGCACATACAAGTAACGTCACCAGTTTCTAAGGCTATGATGTCATAGCCAAAAAAAAGAGCGAGCGAAGTCTTTGCCTCATCAAAAAGGAGCCGCACGCGCGCCAACAGCCAAATACACCTTTCTAGAGCAGGTGATCATCAAAGAGGAGCACTAAGTGCGTCAGCTAGTTCCACAACACTCGACTTTTCAATTGACGACCTCCTTGGTCGAGTGGCTTGCACACCGGTTTTCATGGTGTCGCTATCTCTGAGGTCCCGGGTTCGATCCCCGGTCGGATCAATTTAGAAATACCTGTTTTTCTATATTGTTTCGGGTCTGGGTGTTTCCTATGTATAATAAGTATGTATTTAAGTATATTAAGTATGTTTATCCGTTGTCTAGTTAACCATATAACGAGTTTTTTTAAGGAAGCTTTTCTTGGGGCTAGATAATTGGTGTGAGTGTGGGAAACATTTATTTACATTTATTTACAACGTCCATAGTTCCTAGAGAAGGTGATCGTCAAGAAGTCGCAGCACGACGACTGACGTCACACTGCCATATTCCTAGCGCGAGTGATTTAGATTTAAATTAATAGACAAATCGATTTAATAAAAATAATACATGAATATAATAAGATAATAAAAATAATATTATAATTATGAATATACTTAATTAATTAATTTTGAAGATTAGCATCAAAGATATAGATAAGTATTTTACCTTCTAGTGCTATATAGCTTCACGTGGAAGACTTGCATGGAGAAGAATGCGCAAGAAATAGGCAAGGTGTCCTTTGTGGAAATTTGTTATAAAATTTATCCTGCTTCACCTGTAATTGTAATAACAAATAGTTTCAGCTAATATTGATAAATAAATTTTTGTCCAGGGCACAAACCCAGTGTTGTATGATGTCACCGGATGGGTGAAAGCAAGTCGCGAGAGTCCTGTCACTAAAAAGGCGCTAACACTATTGCAAGAGAGTCAAAGGTGAGTAATTTACGAATAGAGGTGTTAACCTCAGTCGAATAACTTAATTAAATAGCTACTACGCAATGAGGTCGTGATATGTCTTTAAAATATTTATCAATAAAATTTTGTGGTTCATAGAACATTGTGACCACATGCATTTTTCCATCAAAATGCTTTATGCTGAAAACACAAATGTTGAAAAAATTTCCACGAGCAGGATTTGAACCTGCACCCTTTTGACGTTCCGGGTCAGGTGCTCTTCCAATTGAGCTATCGTGGTTCTAACCAGCCCGCCGAAATTATTCAACACTTTTTACTTTGAAAGCCAAAGGCGCCCATTCAATGTCAACAACTACCGTCACTAACATCCGATCATAATATTTTTACAAATATTAAAGATCAGTTAAGAAGTAGGCAAGCTATTTATAAATGTTCAAATTTTTATTTAACGCAAATTTTGTTGCGATTAAATTACAAAAACACAAATGTTGAAAAAATTTCCACAAGCAGGATTTGCTTTAAGCTGCTTTGATACATTTTAATGAAACTTTCTTTACTTAAGCCGATACTGAGATACAAGTATCGAAGGCTTAAGTATGCTTAGTTTAGTTAAGAAATACATGAAGGAAAATATTTATTTATAAATGATTTGATTATTAATGACTATTATTAGCCTTCAACTATTTGACAGCGGTTAGGCGGTGTTCAAAAATGCATAAATTTGTATTGAGTTATTCTTGATGGCAGCGGCGGCGTGGGGAGCGGTACCTAAAGGCCCCCATACACGGGCACTCCATTCGTGCCACTCCATCACTCCAAGTTAGAAATGGAATTTGGAATGTTTGGAAATCTAACGCTGACTAACGATGCCACGCATTCAAAGTAGTTATAAGATAACGGGGCGATGGAGTGATGCGATGGAGTGGATTGCTCGTGAATAGTGAAGCGGTGAAGTGGACTGCCCGTGAATGGGTGCCATTAGGTCGTCCGCAGCGTTAAGCGAGAAAATATAATGGTTTTTATTTATAAAATGTTCGAATAATTAACGCAAATATTGTTGCGAACAAATTACAAAAACACAAATGTTGAAAAAATTTCCACGAGCAGGATTTGAACCTGCACCCTTCTCACATACCTCGTGGAAATTTTTTCAACATTTGTGCTTTTGTAATTTGTTCGCAACAAAATTTGCGTTAAAATTTATTTGAACATGTTACTATTTTTGTTTTTATCGTTTGTGCTATAATCTGATTGTGTCCTTATTGTGTGTGTAGCGAAGAGATCGGTCGCCTCTCGTCGTGGGCGCGCGGTGCGTGCGGCGTGGGCGCGTGGTCGGCGGCGGTCGGCGACGCTTCCACTCTTCGACGCGCTTCTTCCATCAGACGCACCCTCACCTCTGGTAAGAAACCCTTGTGTATACTCTCGTGTATAGTTAAGAGATTGGTCGCTCACATTGTCTGCTCATGATCTATCAGTTGTAGCACGTGACTGAGAGACACCGCTGGTATGTGTATCTTTTATGTTGTGTGTTGTTCAGAGATTGGTCGCCTTACATTTAGCTCGCCCTACATTCGGCTCGTGGCCTGCGTGTTACAGTAAGTGTCTTTGCGTACATCTATTATCCAAACGCACGCTCACTGCCGTTATCTGTTGCGTGTGGTGAAGAGATTTATCGCCTCTCATCTAAGGCTCATAGTCTGCCTTTGTTAAAGCGCGCGTTTTCCATTAGGTTCAGACTCGCCTCTTGTAAGATACTCTTCATCATCAGCTCATTTTATGTCCCCACTGTTGGGGCACAAGCCTTCGCTATGGATAGAAAAAACGCAGGGAGAACAGGCCATAATCATCACGCGGGCCCAGTGCGGATTAGCGGCTGTTAACGAGCAGCTGGGACCAACAGCTTTCCGTCCAAACCACGGAGGAGCTAGAGATGATTAATTTTTGGTCACCAATGTTGCTTACTTCAGCTCTGCCATAGCTGAGCGAGTTTACCACGACGCCATCGAGCTATTCGAACTCGATCGTTGAAGTCAAGAGATCGGTCGTCTCTGATCTATGGCTTGTGCTCAGCAAGTTTAATCTTTAAAAAAAGTGTATATCATTCATTTTCATTATATTTGTAAGAACCTGTGTGCTAAATCACATTTAACTCTTAACACGCTACGATAACTCGCTGTCTATATGTAGACAAAAGTCGTAAAAATTAACGCCGCGTAATCTAAGCCACAGAATCTGTTAGAATTGTTAATGTGCTACATGTGCTACATGTCTTGACATGCGCTTCTAAATTTAATATCCAAAAAAACTTTTTGTGTAGCAATATTTTTATAAAACTTTGTACTTACTGTTAAAGTTTAAAAATATGATACAGTTTTGTTTTAATTGTTATTTTTTGGCTTTCACAGTTCTATATTTAGATCAAAACCACACGAACTTCTATCGCATTCCTAACGTGAACGTTTTCATGCTTATGTCATAAGTTCTATTACAATGATGGCTGCCAATTGTTAGTTCAATTTACGGACGTTGTGGCGCTGTACCAATTTCCATACAATATTCTTCTTTAACGCTACGAGCGACACGGATTCGATAATTGTTCATGTTATGCTTGTTTCACACGTACCACAACCACAACACAACCACAACCACACCATAACCACAACACGTGGGCGGGAGCTAATTTTTATGAAAATTAATATCTGAATTCACACGGGCCACATTTTGCCGTTATTATTGAGTGCGTCTTTGATACCGACTACATCGCGGCTACGTCGCAACCACAACGCAACTACCAGCGACACCGCGACCTAGCGGCCGATCGCAAACATAATGTAGGTAACACAACGCAACCTCAAGAAGCCGCAGCGACACTATACACACGTAACCACAGCTTGACCACCTTTTGTCGCGACGGTGTGGTGTGGTTGTGGTACGTGTGAAACAAGCCTAAGGCCCACAGAGCGATAGGTGATTTCTAATTCGTCTATTTCGGCGATTTCAGTTATTCGATCCAATTCTTTGTTTATTGTGCGGTCGGAACGCTCACCGTACAGCGGCATCATACGTGTATACATTTGTATAACGAACAAGCACTTTGCCCGCGATTTCGTCTAAACTGATTTTGTATATTTAAATAAATTGTTTTAATCAAAATAAAATCATCATCATCATAATCATCTTAGCCATCTTCAACCGCTAGGGTGTAGGCCTCCTTCAGTTTCTGCCATCTTTTTCGGTCTTGGGCAATCCATCACTTCGTGCCAGCTGTTCGTTTGATATCATCGCACCAACGCATCTGGGGTCTTCTTTGTGGGCATTTCTCGCCCATCACGGCTTTGCACCACGATCCCTGTTTAAAATAAAATAAAATATACCCTATATTACTTGCAAAGAATGTATTTAATCTATCAGTTAAATAATTTTTAGAATTTGACCAGGCTTATGTCCAGCAGTGGGCTGGTATAGGCTGATGATGATGATGATGATGACTAGTAGTTTCAAGGATAACCTGCTTAAACAAACGAACAAACAAATAAAGTCACCAACTTTTCCGTATTATTAATCTATATAAATAGAAATGAATGCTGCTAAGCGCAAAACTCGAGAACGGCTTGACCTGTTTAACAAATTTTTTTTTAGTATGTTTCTTAGCACACGGAAAGTTTTAATAAAAAGAAGAAGAAAAAAATTGCTTTTGACAGAACGAAGTCTGTTCGGGCAGCTAGTAGTATAGATAGATATACATTTGCTTGCCTAGCTGTCGGTTGCTCTACTCACTGGCGCTATTCGGCAAGAAGGAGACAGCCCTTCCAACTGAGTATCCAAGTCATTGGTTTCCCTAGAGATTGTAATATTTTTTTATAATTTTTTAAATGTCTCTCGAACTCTTGCAAATGCGTAGTAATATAGCGTCACTCAGCGTCTTCTACCGCTTATCGTGAATCGCTCGCTCGCATCGCTCTGAAGAGCTCTTTGACCTCATCCCACCTTCTCCCTTCTTCTATAGGAGAACACGTGCTTCTCTCCGGAGTCACCGTTCTACCATCACAATATTCCATCGTGCGAAGAAATTTGGTGACTCGCTTCTTTGTCGCACCTCCAAAAGATAGAACAGTCTATCAGCTAACGTTTTCCCTCCTTCCTATGACATGGGGTCATTCAAACGAGGTGTGAATAGCACCTTGTGAACCGGCAGGGTGATAGTGACCGATGGGTCCATATTGGGTTCCATAAATTAAAGAGGCATATTTTAAGGCTGCATAACGTTTTTTGGCCTTCTCTTCGTTTCGCATAACGTTCATCCAGAATAAATCATTAGGCATATTTTCTTTCCCCATAACTTCTTTTTTAATAATGATATATATCAGCATCAAATGTTTATGCATAAATGTTTTTAAAATAACGATTACTAATCATAACATACATAAATAAAAAGCCATGTCATGTCATAAGTGATTGTGAAACGAGTACATCATCATCTATTTAAATGCATCTGCCCACCAACAATTTTTGTATGGAGCCAGATTTCTGTTGTCTAATAAAAAAAAAATAACCTCGAAATTCAAGACAATCGCTATGCTGCGCTTCGCAATTGTCCTAAAGGATATCAGGCACATTTAACCCGAAAATGTATAAACTTATTTCTATTATCTCTAAGCACGATGTGTCATTAAATACCTAAATCAGTATCAACTTTATTTTGAAATTCCTTTAATTCGCTGAAATTAATTAATTAGAAAACAAGACTACGACTATGAAACGGACACTTTTGTGGCCGCCATCACTATTTTTTTTGCGTAAGAACACTCTGAATAAGTTTACTTCAGAGTAAGATCAAGGCACATTACATCAGACGACAATGACATTGACAGAAGTTGGCTGGATTTCTCAGAATTGTCAGCCAGCCTGTCACTGACAATGTCAATCACTGTCAACTGAAGCGTTTAGTTACAACCACATGATTAAATGAACGGAACAGAATTCCGCACGCTCCATCCGTATCATGTTTTACATTTTTGATCTTTGTATACAACAAGAAACCATAATAAATAATCTTAATTTGAATCGGTACGCCCACTTTTAGTCCATTTTTTCGTGAACACTGGTGTTCATTCAGCACTTAACGAAACGTTTCGTTTGAATAAAGTACTAGTGTTGCTATGCTAGTGCCAGTGTTACCAAAGAAAAATATTTCAAACGTGAATAACTCTTCTAATAAAAATCTTTGATAAACTCTGAATAGTTTCCACGCTCCACTATTTACATACCAACATTGTTGTACAAACAGAAATGCTATACATTCTTGGGTCTATTGTCAAAGTAATTTGCCTGATGTCCTTTCTAACCTATCACGGGACCTACAGGAGTAGGGCAGCTAGTATTTCTGTTGTCTAATAAATAAAATAAATTTAGACGTATATCAATTATGTTTTTTACATTTATGCTGATTAAAATTATGATAAAGTCAATTATAGTAAGTTAAAATTATGCCGATGAAACCATTATGGGTTTATAACACTCTGCTTATCATAATTTGTGCGAGAAAACTTTATGCTGAAATTGTTATGCCAGTTATGCCAGTTGTCTTGGCGTCTGGACTTCTGAATAATTTAACAGTTTGTTCTATTCTTAGATAGATTTTTTTAAAGTTAATTACTTATGTTAATAAGAGCTAATTAGCGCTCCAACAAATGTGTACAAAAAGGCATAAATAAGTTGGAGAAAATAGCAGGTGTTTGCCACGATTTAAATTTTGTTATATTAATCATAACAATTGGCATTTGCATTTGCGCCCCCCGTTTCGATTCTGCAAATTCAACGCGAGTTTCTCTTATTTTATACGGTGCTATAACTACGTCGCATGTTAATTAGTTAAAATACTTTAATATCTGTCTTACATAATAGGTACAGCGGGCATGAAGCGTCGCTCCACCGCTCTGCAGGCGAAGTTCGTTGCGGACGGCGTAGTGGACACACTTCGGCGCTGCGGCTCTGGCGGCGTACAGTTTGTGTGCTGCTTGCTGACCAACCAGCCTTCGGAGGCGCAGGACGACGTCAATGTGCCGCTGCTGAGGTCGCAGGTATGTAGCTGCTGCTATAGTGTATAAGGTAAGTTATGTTATAACAATCAGAGACGCTTCAGTCGCTCGAATTCCACTGACGCGTGTCTTTATCGTATTTCTCAATACATAGCTAGCTCAGTTGTGTGATGCTGCTCTCGAAACCGATTCTAACGCCTGGGACAATCTAGTAATGGACGGCGACACGCTTGCGTGATGCTATCCTCTCTAAAAACCGAGGTTGCTCGATTACTAAGTCTCAAGTTTCTCACGGCCGGCCCCTAAAATCCCAGTACGCTGTAGAGTTTGTAGAGAGCATAGGCGGCCACGCTGGCCGATTGCGGATTGGTGGGTTTAACGAGTGCAAATTCGTCATGGACGCACTGCGGCGCTGCGGCTCTGGCGGCGTACAGTTTGTGTGCTGCTTGCTGACCAACCAGCCTTCGAAGGCGTAGGATGACGCTAATGTGCCGTTGCTGAGGTCGAAGGTATGTCGCTGCTACTATAGTGTTTACGTCGATTTCAACACCTCGGAGAATCTAGTATGGGGTGTGGGGACATGCTTCTAGAGGGGATGTCATCCAACATGCTGAGGCGCGGGCGTGCAGGACAACGTCAATGTGCCATAACTGCTGCGGTCTCATGTTTGTAAGATAAGTTATATCAATCATAGACTCCTCAGTAGCTCGATTTCCACTGCCACGTCTTTGCCGTATTTCTTGATGTATAGCCAGCCTGGATTTGTAATCGTAAACCCACATTTGACAGGCGAGGGGATCAAGCCAATATAGTGGCTATAATAATGAAGATCCAATGCTACTGATTAAAAGATAGTCTTAGTTTCTCTAATATGCTATTTATCATTGTCAACAGTTCCGTGGCTTCCAACTCTTGGATGCCGCACGATTGTACAAGCAAGGATTCCCTGAACATATGCCACTGTCAGAATTTGCTAGAAGGTATGTAAAAAAATCTGTAACTTTCTAATAAGCATTTTTAAGCAGTAGTCCTTCGAGCCGGACGGATAGCTCAAGTAACTATTTCCTTGTTATTTTTTTTCTTAAGTGCTTAATGCTGCACTTAAGGCTGTATTAAATATTTATAAAATATAGTGAAAATAAAAGCAGTGAAAAATTCAGTGCTTACGCAGCCTTCCCGATAGCATAATGGTCAGTGCAGCCGCCCGGATTGCGTAAGACCCAGGTTCGATTCCTTGCTAGGTCCTATATTTTTTGGCGGTATATTTTTTTATTAATATGATCTTTATCGTTATTGTTCTACTGCTAGGCCCTTTTTTATTTTTATAAAGGAAAGAAATACATATACTTACAAAATTTGCTTAAATTGATTCAGTAGCCGATTCTTAACCATCACATTCGTTGTGCGTCTGAAGTAGTGTCAGAAGTTGTGCGTCTTACAACTGTTAAAAAACAGCAAATCAACTGCTAAGCTCCTGCCCTTTGTTCAGGTATCGCCTGTTGGCGACGTCGGAAAGTGACGATGAGGAGACCAAGCCGCAGACAGCCACCTCCGACCGGCAGGTGGTCGACGACATGCTCCTAGCGCTCGACTTGGACGTCACCAGCTACAGACTTGGACTGACACAGGTCAGTGGCTTTATCTCTTTCAGAGCAGACGCACACGGAAGCTTATGCGCATACGCAATCTTTTGTCTGCAGTTTAATAAGGACACTTTATCAGCAATTTTTATTGTGCAAAGTCTTTTGATGGATATGGCATTAGTCTCCTGTGTGAGTTGGCTTTAAGTCTGCTCTGAAATAATGTAGTGCCCGTTTTGTGTTGAGTATTTTGAACGTGTCAATTTTCAGCTTTTCTTTTACAGCCAGAAATTGGTAAGTACAGCAGGTTGAAGTAGATACTCTTCAGTTTTTAACCAAACTATACGATTGGAGATTTTTTTCGTATTCTAAAATAAGAGTTTACGTATATGTTTTTATTTCAAAAAACTGATTAGATTTCGTGACTAGTTTTTCTATAGTAACGAGTCGGTGTTCAATTTCCCACAAAAAAGATTTTACGCGGCACAATGGTTCAAAAACGAGACAATAATGCTTTCTACATTGCTTCGTTCAGCGTTTATGGGTAGGTAAGTACAGTCAAGGGCATAAATATATATACGTTCCCAAAGCGTCAAAAATATCTGTACAGTTGATTAGCCAGAAATATCTGTACGGTAATCCGGTCAAAAATATGTGATCATTTTATTAGTCAAAAAGATCTAGACATTTACATGGCCATAAATAAATGTATAGTGTCAGTCAAATATATGTAGGCGAATAGGAAGCCATAAATATCTATACACGCAACACTCACATACATAAGAACAGAACCCATACATTTATTTATGGCCATGTAAATGTCTAGATCTTCTTGACTAATAAAATGATTACATATTTTTGAGCGGATTACCGTACAGATATTTCTGGCTAATCAACTGTATAGATATTTTTGACGCCTTGGGAACGTATATATATTTATGCCCTTGACTGTACATTCTACGCTAATTTGGAGTGAATAATTCATGCTAATGATATTTTTATTAGACTAATTAAATAAATTATGGCGAAAGGTCTCCTGCAGTCTTAAACGTAGTAAGAGAAACCTGTTAAAATTAGCACCAGTACGAGGCATCCTCTTACTTGTAAACATGTAGCAGTAAGATAATTATTAGTCGTGATAAAATTATATTGTGAGATAGTTGTGAAAGCGTTCCATAACATCTCGCTAGGGATATAACTGGGTATTAATTGCGTTGGTACGAAATTACGGACGGGTAACTCAGATTGAATGTATAAATCGTGACTCAATCCTCATTGTTACGTTACACTATAGACTGAGTAAACCCATTCCTAACATAAGCGTATGATAGTTTGACAGATTAATGTGCTTTTTACACGACTGCCAAAAAAAGGAGTGTTTGTTTTCAGGGCTCATGTATGTATGTATGCGATGTTTCTTTATTCCACCATAACTTCTAAACGCCTGAACCGATATATGAGGTATCGTTACAATCCTTGCATCGTTTCGACTAACATAGGCTAGTAAAAATTTGGATTCAACCCCTATGTAGGTAAAATAGGGGATGAAATTTTGTATGATGAAAATTCGTTATTATTGGAGTTAGACTCTAGAACTTGATGTTTAGCACGATATCTATAGAGGTTAATTTTTGTTTCTTGTATTTACACAACGACACAAAAAGCAACACCTCTGATGTTGCTGATGTCCATGGGCGGCGGTGACCGCTCACCATCTGGTAGGCTACTCTTGACGCAAACTCAATCTCAATACAATTCCAATGCGATTAATACGTATCGATATTGGGATAAGTTTCGCAATTTCGGAACGTCCCATCTCTAATAATAATAATTTGTTCACTCAATTTCCACGCAATTTAATTCCAATGTAGCGCTATTATCGCTTTTATGAGTGCCATTTGAATTTTTTAGATTTGTGATTGGAAATTGATTATTGCAATTGTGTTTCAAGAGTAACTCACCAGGCGGCCCGCCTGCTCGTTTGCAGACCTTTAATATACATACATATTTAAAATAAGAAAACACATTATTAATCAGAATCTTAGCAAAACTATGACACGGCAAGAGTCTAGTAATTTAACTAAACTAATAAATTGATGTAAATGATTAGTAGCAAGTTACGATTTAATTTTGAGATGATCAACACCTCGAGTCTACCTGTGATCACGGACCCTGCAAAGGGTTCAAAACGAAACGAAACTAAGAGTGTTTCGACCGAGTTACAACGGCCGTGGTCACGGGTTGACTCAACCCAACTCAATGTCGGGTATAAAGAAGGTATGATACCTTTTACTTATTAGTTTGCGTTAATACCCGTTTAAATTCTTTGTTTAATTATGGAACGCGAAAGTTTAAAAGCGTTTAAATAATACCTTAAAAAATACTGGCAAGTATGGTGTCTGCATTTGTGCAAGCAAAGACGACTCGGAAGTAATTTAAATAAATAAAGAGCGCAGAAAATTCCTCTATAAGCGTCCGCGACCGGTTCAGCAATTAAAAAGTCTTCATGAATAAATGTCGTTGAGTCAATAACTTTAATGATAGGTTAGCAATGGTTGTATAATATTGTGGTGCATACTGAAATGTGGAACACGGCGGAAGCTTCGCCGCCGCCGATTAATCGAAAGTAATGCGATATTATTTATTATTGGTAAGAGTCATTAGCTTAAATTTAAAAAAAAACCTAGCTACTATGTCGCTGTTGTTTGGTCATTCAAAATATGTTTATTTCAAAAAAATTACAATCTATTTGTATTTTTTATTGATTATGTTAACGGCTTTCTGGTGTAAGGAAACAAGTTTTATAAGCCATTACACATTTAGGAACCCCATAGATACTTCAAAGCTCTCATTCTTTCTCTAATAATAAGGAGAATACTTAATTTTAAAGAAAAGTTTTAGGGACTTAGTAATCAAAATGAAACACTTTTGACGAATCTACTCGCGTTTGCTTCACAATATATTGTTTTATCCTGATCTTTCACACTTTTTACAGGTTCCGTGGTAACGTGGAGACTGAGGTTCTATTCTTCTTTTGATTAATTACTTAATTGGGCAGATGAATGGCTAGCCAAAATCAAAATTTTTTTATTCAAATAAACTTTAGAAAAGTGCTTTTGAATCGTCCAAACCTTTTTTTACCTACTACCCATTCACGACGTCTATTTTTAGCTGTGGAGAAGAATGGGCGCAAGAAACTCCACAGCTTTAATTAAGTAACGACATTTAACGAACGTCGATAGATAAACTTTTTCGCAACTGTCAAAACGATTTTTTAAAATAGGAATTCTATGGCAATGGCAAACTATGACGTTACTATTGTGTTCTGTTAATTGAATATTTATTTTATTTTGAATGTTTAACTTTTAGGTTACAGAAATTCATGCTTAGGTCAAATAAAAAATAGGTTAATGTTTTGAAGAACTGTTACCTGATTCCATTTATACTTTAAATTTTCTGGAATTATTGTTATTGTTGTGGTCAACATCTCTATTACTAAACGGTTTTTTTATATTAGCCGGTAAGCACGGTGCCTTGATCTCACCTGATGTTAAGTGAATGATGGAAGCGCGCTTCACCCGGGATCCTCAACTAGTGAGGCACTGGCTATCTTATCTCCAGCTGCCGGAATACAGCAATGCTACAAACATTGATGTTATGGCGGTTTGCGTGTGTCTACACATATGTTAGGATTTTCTCCGAAGAAACCGACAAATTTAATAATATTCATAGAAAATACGAAGATAACCATAACAGCCAATATTATCATTAGTGAACATATCGAGAATTAAAAAACTAATGATTTTTTAACTTTTTCTAATCAATCGATGTAATGAAACTTTTAAATGCTTGGGCTTTTGAATAATTTAAGATATGAAACTGTTAATGAAGGTATCAGTTAAAATTTGATAGTAGGTACAGTCATTATCGAATATCGATATAATGAAACTATTCAAAGCTTGGGCTTTAAAATAAATTATAGCTATCAAGCTCTTAATTAAAGTTGTCATTTATAATTTGATCGTACTGACAACATCGAACTAAGCGATGTAACGTGTGTAGTCAAAACATGTTTTTGCATTTAAGAAAAACAACCTTTAATTTTATGTTCTTAAAGTATGTTTTTGAAATCAATGTTTCTCTTTGTACTTAAAGTTACGGATTGAAATGTATTTTTACCTTAATGTAAAGATTTTTTTACCATAAAGATGCGTCGATATATTCTTTGATGTCAATAATAGTATTCGTCGCTTCTTGAAGCTTTGATCTGACTTGTAGTTCATTAGCTCTAATGAAAAGGGTCAAATCGATATATCGATTCCTATGAGAAAACTTTAAGTATGGGAAGTTGATAGATTTTATTGTGTTACTCCACTTTAATGTAATCTCTAGCCCCGTTATCCCTAAACGTGGGGTAACGTTTAAAAGTGATGCTCTCCCGTTCTGCCTTTACTGGCAAAAATGAGATAGCAGCAGTTATAAACTAGGTTCAATTTTAGTCCAACAGAACACTAAGATAGAAAGTAAGTTGAGTTTTCATTTAACTAAAACAAATGAAAGTATTGGCTAAAGAATAATTTTTGACTCATTTTTTTTGGTTAGTTTTTAAATATAAAGATAGTAGATTTTAGATTTAACACCTAATCAACTATTTCTTTAATTATTTTTCTATTGACATAGTATTATTATCTCCCTCCATCGCTGTTATAAAGAACGTAACAACACTCAATTACTTCCAACGAAAATGAAGGTCTATTCAGCCATAATGACTTGCTTCTGTATAATTTTTATGCTCTCTCTCTTTCTTCTATTACAATAGAAATGTGATTGCTATGGTCGCGATCTGGTAACTCTTTGTATCTATTCGGTGGTAAACAAACGCGGTCAGTCACTTGCGCGGGCGCAGTGAAAGTGTTTACGTAAGGTTTATCTCTCGGCGATACTGCGACCGACCAATCTTGAGACACGAGGAAGTCGATCGGATTGGATTACTGTTGCTCAATGGGCTAATGCGCGGTACGGTTTTGAAATACGCAACTGGGGTATTGATTACTGTTGCAGATAATGTGTAGTTTGTACCACGTGCAAAAAATATTTTAGCTTTTAATATGTTGTATTTTAACTAACAATCGAATAAGCTCTATGTGATTTTATTTAAATAGGGTAATCCAATGCGTTCTTAATGTTCAATGCTCAATTATAAAAAATAATAATCATCATCATCAGCTCATTTTATGTCCCCACTGCTGGGGCACGAGCCTTCCCTATGGATGGATAGGGAGAACGGGCCATAAACCACCACGCGGGCCCAGTGCGGATTGGTGGTTGTTAACGACTGCTAATGCAGCCGGGACCAACGGCTTTACGTGCCTTCCGAAGCACGGAGGAGCTCGAGATGATAAATTTTTGATCACCCATCCGATGACCGGCCTTTGCGAAAGTTGCTTAACCTCAGCACTCGCAGACCGGGCGCGTTAACCACTGCGCCATCGAGCTCCTCGCCATCGAGCTCCGAATAAAAAACAATATATGCATTTAAATTTAAAGCACTCTAATAATTTGCTAAGGAGTTTAAAAAAAAGGTTTTATAGCATACCGTCTAACTAACTTGAAACGAATTTACTTTATTTAAGCAGTATTGCTTTACAAAAACATCGAAAAATACGATACTATTTTCATCTTAATAAAAATTAATCATGAACATTGACCAGTTGCATAAAGTATCAAACTGCGCCAGTCGCAGTTAACACCAATCCCTTGCCAAGAGTATCCGAAAATAGCTTACATCACGCTCATAACGTTATGTCATAAACGTTAGTTCCGAACTGGCTTCGCGGCCTTTTGTCAGCAAGTGTTACATGACCCCAATTCTCAAAAGCTGCTCGATCAACAGGCTGCCGGCACTACGGCCATCCTTACGCGACGGCTTTAAAAGCTTGTATGCTCTACTTTGTGACGCAACGATATTTTAACGCTATTTAGGTTAAGTTGTCGAGTTGTTGTGGTAACATAAGAGACAGATGCTTTTTTAATAAGGTGCTCGTTTTATGAGCCTAACCGAAGGCATTGCTTAATTAGAAAACGACTTGGCCTTGTCTGAGATGATTTGTTTGTTTCACCACTTTATCTTTGAGTTATAGATAGATAGATAGATAAAACTCTTTATTGCACACACACACACACACACACACACACAGATAAGTAAAAACACAACAAATTATATAATAGGGTATATTATATAATATAATAGGGTGGGCAAAGGCAGTCTTATCGCTCAAAGCGATCTCTTCCAGACAACCTTTGAGGTATAGGACAACTAAAAGGAAAATAAAAGGCAGTAGTGCACTAGTACAAAGCAAAATAATAATAAAAAAAGAGTGAGTTAGTCCTTTGCCTAATAAATACAAAGAGATAGGTGTTAGTTCGATATAGCAAGGGCACATTTAAAAATAAAATGTACAGTAAAAGTAATGTCATTTTTACTCTGTACTATCCAAAACTGTCAAATTTCTTCAATAAATATTCAACTTTATGCCATATACATAAAGTTCAAAGTATATTGAGGAAATTTGACAGGTTTTGGTAGTCTGATGTGCAGGCGTGTGTAAAAAAATACACAAAATGGAAGATTATAAAGAACCTGAACCTAGTGTCGAGGCTCGGATTGACACAATGAGGCTGACTTTCCGTAGACACCAGAAAATGTAGAAAACGACACTGCGCGCCATCACCTATACATAACAAATATAACTGTATACACTAACTTAAAAAACTTAAAACCTTTTAATACTACGAGCTATACGAGTATACCATCATTCGAGTAATAAATATCATTGTTGGGAATGCTGGGTATGTTTTCGCTGGAGGTAAGACGTCACAGGAACTTAATCCTGGTAGCAATTAAAGTGTTGCGTGGTAACATCCAGTGTCCCGAGCTCCTTGAACAACTATCACGTCTGAATGTGCCCGATAACTACGTTGGGCGCCGCGCTTGCTGTTCGCGCCACCCTTAAGCCGCACTATCACGCACGACCACTCGCCCATCGTTCAAATGCACACCGGCCTCAATGCGCTCCTGTGTCAGCAACCTGACTGTGATATATTTGTAGATGGCTGGGCAGCTATCCAGTCAGAGTGTTTACATTTTTTGTGAAACTAAATGTCCTTTATAGCGTTCTTATGTATTATATCTGTGTTTAAATGTTTTCTGTGAATGAATAAATAAATAATAATTGAAAAGGGGAAACTACATTTGCAGCCTAACCAACTAATTAGCTAAGTACCAATATTTCTCATTTTATGTTTTGAGTACAAAGGTTATTTTGCATGCTTAACCTTTTTAACCTTCGAACTGTCTAAATAACAAATCAAAAAGAACATCTTAACAGAACTGGTAGCTATATAGCTAGCAAATTTATGTATTGAATTCATACACGTAAGAACACGTTGTTTTGTATATTTATGTTAAGATTTGATTGGCATTTAACCGTCGATGTTCAAAAGTGCTGACAAAAGTTACCAATCCGCACTGAGCCTGCGTAGTGGTTTATGTCCCGGTCTCCCTATCCATCCCATAGGTAAGGCTTGTCCCCCCACCCAGTAGTGGGGTCATGAAATTACCTGGTGATGATACAAAAGTTATATTAGCGTATCGGCACACGTAGAGCTCTGTATGATGCCCTCAGACTAGGTGGAGCGACGATTTTCCCAAGGTGACTGGCAAGAGCTGGATGAGAGTAACCGCAGATCGTAGAAAAATAGCTTTATTGCTCACACACATAGAAAACAAATAACAAAAATCGTATTCAGTAGCGTGCACTATACATATATGTTACCGTTACTATGTATTACCTTAAATGTGTAATAAGACATGCAATGAATAAATAAATGAGGCCTATGTCTATTAGTGGACCTATTCATATAATCTCATGCTGATTAAAAAAAAGTTACTACTTATATATTTATTAAGCTCCTGTTACCATTAAAAATAATGGTGTTGGAAAGTAGTGCAACCAGTAATTTTATCCGTAACAGAATAATTTCCCTTTTGTAGGTGTTCATAATTTTTTTTGTAGCCGCATTGTTATTTTGATTGGCGCTGATGAGTTTTAAACCAGCTTGTTACTAATACTGCTAAGTATGTGTTTTTTTTCTATAATTACTCAATTATAGCAGCGGCGGCGGCTCAAAATGGGATTGGTAGCAATCAAACTATTTTACTGACAATTTGCAGGTATTAATAGAACCTGTTATTAAGGAGGCGTATATCTTGGTGCACGCAGCTTAAAAAAATATTTGGTTGGAGAGGAAAAAGTTGTTTCTTATATTTAAATGTTACTCGCTACGAGGTTGTGGCTTCACGATATTCGTGGTAAAAAAATGACAGTATTAAAGTCCACTTTACCCGGGATCCTGAGGTTATTATCGCAAGCGTTCACGCGCACAGAGGGATAGGTATAATGCTAAATTCTATCATTTTTCACAACTAATTTGCCTAAATTAGTTTTCAGTGTATTTCCGTTAGCCATAGACTAATGATAAATGCTTATTTTATTTTATTTCACAACCTGGCTTTTGTTTTATCTGATGAAAAGTAACGATAAGGCCGAGAGACACCCCTTATATTGAAGTACTGGCTATTTCATGTCTAACGATCGATAGGTATCGACCGTTACACAACAATGCTATTAACTTTGTTTTTTTTTTCCTTTAGTTGATGGATGGTTGATTTATTGCATAATAATATTATATTTTTGCATTACATAAATAAGTAATACATAAATAAACAATATTTCTTTCCTATATGATGATGATGATGAATGATAATAGAAATGAGAAGTGAGAAATGAGATACCCCCAACCCCTCGAGTAGAATTTGAAAAGTGACGTTGCACTGTTTTGTTTCATTTGCCAACACTCATGCACACTCACAAACACAACGGTTAATAAATCCACCATTATTTCACATTAATATTCGACATAACACAAATTTTAGAAAATAAAACAAAACCGCAGACTTGACAGTTCACTTTCCCGCCAAGAAGTCCAACTTTGTTGTTATGGCGACAGTTTTAGAATTGGTCCAGGCGAAGGCAAAACCACTACCACTAACCAAAGCGAGTACATAAGTACCACCAGACGTTGGGTCTAAGACTAAAAACTATCCTACAATCTCAAGTAGTCAATACATACTACCGGAGTTCAAATGAGAAATCACTGTTGACATAAAGCAACTAAAAATCTATCCAACCAGCAGTAAAACACTACATTGTGAGCAATTTTCACTAGTAAAAGCGGTTTGGTTCTGGCGTCTCCATATCCGACCTTTGGCTGTACGGTGAAATATGAACTGGCTCGTTCAGATTTAATCGTTTAACCCTGCCGATGACCTGACACGTGGTATATGCTTAATCAGCTCCGTCTATCTCTAGTGCCATGAATGCGATGGTATGGAAAAGCTTCTCATTGCAAAGGTCGTATTTTCTATTACCTTACATGTCAGTGGAGTCGCGATCGTGTGCTGCTTGCAACGATACAAGATAAGTGCAATCGATTTTATAGTCAGCATCACAACAGAACAAAATAAAGATTTTGTTACCGGAAAAATGCTACTGCTCTCTATCTGAATCTCTTATTGATACATTGTGAATATGATTGCTATTAATGTTATTATTATTATTGAAAATTGTAGTTAACTTGTATTCGTTCGTTCGTTCGTTGTTAGTAAAAAAAATATTCAAAATAATGTAATTCCTTCTAATATTATCTTGTACAGTCGGCCGCAGATCAACCTACTCAAAACTGTCAAATTTCTACAATCAATTTTGAACTTTATTGTTTACACATAAGAATCAATATTCATTGGAGAAATTTGACAGATTTGGGCAGGTGGATTGCCGCCGTGTGTACTATAGACATTCTTTTTTTATTGTTAATTTTAAGGCATGTAACTTGATATTTATTTTATTTTACTTTATTTTACTTCACTGATATGCCTTTGATATGCCATTTTTATAGCCTATAACTGTCCCACTGCTGGGCAAAGGCCTCCATCATTGAAATCAAGTCATCGCTACAATTGATGGGTACGACAAACCCGGGTTATATGCATCGAAAAATCCGAACACATACTTTGCCTGACCTGGGAGTTGAGAGAGTTTGATAGATATGCCTAAATTCAAAAAATAATTGAAATGAAACAATTTTTACGGATCTACTTGCGTTTATTTTATACATTAGTTTTAATTCATGTTTATCCTGACGTTTCGAACCCTTTGCAGGGTCCGTGGTCACAGGGAGACTGAGGTGTTGGTCGTCTTATAATTAGTTTGTAGTAAAAACAAGTCACGTCTGAATCTGAACCCTGAACTCGGCGACTTAAAAAACTTGACACCAAGTTAACCTTCCCGTTGATAGGTTGACAAGAAGTTTTGTTGTTAAGCGATGATTTTTGATAATGTTGACTGCAGATTACTCAGCATAGAGCGATGCTTGCTATGCAAAGTTTCATAACATACTATGTAAGTGTCTATTTGACAAGTGCAGTTTATGTAAGAGAGTTTAAAACAAAGTTTAAAAGCGTTTAAATTAGCATAGGTCAAAATGTCGCGATTAACCGACAAGTGATTGATTGAGTGACAAAATATGTTATTATAGGGTGGTTACATGCGGTAGAGAAGTATGATTTAATTAACTCTAATTAAAAGAAATAAAGAAAATCATTTATTGACAATCACACACGCACACGATTCACACTAAAAACATAATAATAATTAAAAAACACAGTTCAAATAACAAAAATAGAAAATAACAGAAAAAAATAAAAAAATAAATAAATATATGAACAAAAACAAAAACAGGAGTGTTTAAGGCCCACAATTGCAATGACGAGCACAGTTTTGTTAAAGAATTTATATTTTTTAACCACATTTGTAGCCTAGTGGTAAGAACCAAGTCGTAGACCGAGAGTTCCCTGATTCCCAGTTGTAATTAGGGTATATATAGGTACATAGTCGTGTTTATGAAGTAGGTGGTAGGGTTGGTTTTAAATCCACTATTTTATCTCTAAATGACGGAACATTATTACATTTGCGGACTTAAACAAGACGGTGTTAGCTAACCTTTTATATATATATATATATATATATATATATATATGTCGGAGATGGAAACGGATTTTGTTTGAAAACGTCGTCTCCGTCCGCCATTTTGTGCGTAGAATAGAGTCAGTGCGCACACGTCCGGCACAGTCGAGCTCCAGAAGTAAAGTGAGTGCGAGAGTGCGTTTCACAAACTAACGTTACCTCACTGACAAGTGACAGTGACAGATGTCATAGACGCACTATGCTCCCACTACTCGCTCGAACTACTGACTCAGGGATAATTTCATAATGCCAAGCTATTCTGCCAAGCTATTCAGCCTAATATCGATAGATGCCGTTACTAGTCTATGAAATAACTCCGACACGGCCATTCTGACACTGCGCGCGTCCTCGAGCGCAGCAGTTCCTGAGCTCTTCTTTTAAGAGCAACTAGATTCAAATGCGAAAACATTAAAGCACGAAGTGCGGAGCTTCCAATGCGTAAGCGTTGAAGTACGAAGCGCTGAGCTTCCAATGCGTAAGCGTTGAAGCACGAAGCGCGGAGCTTCCAATGCGTAAGCGTTGAAGCACGAAGCGCGGAGCTTCCAATGCGTAAGCGTGACTGCATGAAGCGCGGAGCTTCCAATGCGAAAGCGTTGAAGCATGAAGCGCGGAGCTTCCAATACGAAAGCGTGACTGCATGAAGCGCGGAGCTTCCAATGCGAAAGCGTTGAAGCATGAAGCGCGGAGCTTCCAATACGAAAGCGCGACTGCATGAAGCGCGGAGCTTCTCATGCGAAAGCGTTGAAGCATGAAGCGCGGAGCTTCCAATACGAAAGCGTGACTGCATGAAGCGCGGAGCTTCCAATGCGAAAGCGTTGAAGCATGAAGCGCGGAGCTTCCAATACGAAAGCGTGACTGCATGAAGCGCGGAGCTTCCAATGCGAAAGCGTTGAAGCATGAAGCGCGGAGCTTCCAATACGAAAGCGTGACTGCATGAAGCGCGGAGCTTCCAATGCGAAAGCGTTGAAGCATGAAGCGCGGAGCTTCCAATGCGTAAGCGTTGAAGCACGAAGCGCGGAGCTTCCAATGCGTAAGCGTTGAATAGAAGAAAACAAAAAGAAATCAAAGAACATTTGCTGTTAACTTTAACTTTAAAAATCTAATGAACGTTTTATGCAGGCTTCCTTTTTTTTTGTAACAAAAGATAACCAAGCACAGTATTTCCCGTTCGGTCTATCCTGACGAAACAATAATTGACTCTTACATTTAGCTCCACAGTAGGCACTATAATAGGCTCTACAGTAGACTCTGCAGTAAGCCTCACAGTAGGCCCTACATAAAGCTCTACATAAGTCTCTACATAAGTCTCTACATAATTCTCTACATAATTCTCCACATAAGTCTCCACATAAGTCTCCACATAAGCCTCTACATAAGCCTCTACATAAGTCTCTACATAAGTCTCTACATAAGTCTCTACATAAGTCTCTACATAAGTCTCTACATAAGACTACATAAGACTACATAAGACTCTACATAAGACTCTACATAAGACTCTACATAAGACTCTACATAAGACTCTACATAAGACTCTACATAAGACTCTACATAAGACTCTACATAAGACTCTACATAAGACTCTACATAAGACTCTACATAAGACTCTACATAAGACTCCACATAAGACTATCTTATTTAAAACTGAAAACTAAACCTTTTCGATTTAGAAAGATAACAAATCAAATGTAACATAACAAAAGAAAAGGTAACTAGAAAATCCAAATCCAAACTAGATAACCAGGTAACCAGGGCCATTAACCATTCGTTGCACAAATCAAAAGTCGCTATTTACAAGCTATGTAAGCTTTAAAATCACCTCGAGTTACCCCTCCAATGCCACGGCTCTCACAGCCGAACAGCGATCCCAGTCGCTCACGCGTGTCCATCTCAGTGGAACCCTGCGCACGTCTGCATCACCCTCTGACTACACACTACTGTCCTGATAGACCACGACCTCCGCGAGAGCTAAACACGCACCGCGCACCCACGGACTACTTGAGTTTCCTCAATAGACACCGATTTCTACCGGGCTACGACTATGTAATAGCTACTGGTATGGTCGACACTTGTTACGGCCATTAGAGCACTAACTCGAGTTCACACAACAACTTTACTCATTATCAATCGGGTCACAATGTACCTCCACCTCAACTTCGACTGGTACATGACCTTCTGGCATCCCTGTTAATCTATAGTGTGTGTATTTGTAAGTTCGCTTAGAATTTAATGCTTTCAACGTATCATAATCATGAGCTACCTCCATCAGGTACCCGCACACAGCTCATCATTTAATAAACTACTGGCTCTCTCTAACAAACCCTCATGTCTATGGGGTACTAAACGTAAGTTCTAGTGAGTCTACTTCTAATGCCGCAGTTATAAAAAACGAGTCTCTAAATTTATTATCTAACTTGGTTTTGTTTTGTTCACTATTTTTAACCAAGACAAAATCACCTGTAATAAACTTGTCCAACTGTAATAACCAACAATACAGTGCTAATAACATTAGATTGTCCAGTAACTCTCATTATCACTTCGGTAAGTAAACGTTTTCCTCTGGCTATTTGACTTTTTTATCATAGAAATTTCTAAGCATTATAAAATGATCATACTGAATCATGAAAACATCACCAGAAACATTCAGCGTCCAGCAGGGTTGCCGATGCAGCACAGGTCTGTTTACCCGATGACGCTGGTTCACGTTGCTCGCCATGCTGCCGGTGTCGGTGTCGCTGCTGCCGGTTGCACCGCAGTTGCTAGTAACGCCCTTCCCCGCGCCCCGCAGTGATGGTATGAGCGCGTGGGCACATGTTTGCAAAAGGATCCGTGCCTCTAAATCTGAAACATAACACCAGGCGCGTTTGGTCGCTGTTTGACAAAATAATTAGCACTAAAATGATGGAACGATTACATGACCTTTTATTATCCTTGGAGAGGCAATCGGTGCTGCGATGTCCCAGTTTCCCACACAAGTAGCCGTTTTGTTTTTGTCCTTTAAAAAGCTTTTAAACAAGGCTTCACTAAGCAAGGCTTCATCAAGCAAGGCTTCACCAAGCAATCAATAATGCAGTGCACTTTGTACATTTTTCTCGGCTATACACTCACATGGAGAATGTAGCAATCCATACGTCGACTGTAGCTACGCACGCGTATAAACTCCGGTAATGAATCTCCTCATGTGCTTTCTGAACATCAAGTAACGCCATCCAATTCTGATTTTGCTGTTCCAACATCCGTTGTCATTTACGATAAAACTTGGCATCGTTTTCTTCTAGTTGTTCGCGTCGATTACATCCTTAGAGCAAAGGTTACATCCCACTTCTGATGTCGGAGATGGAAACGGATTTTGTTTGAAAACGTCGTCTCCGTCCGCCATTTTGTGCGTAGAATAGAGTCAGTGCGCACACGTCCGGCACAGTCGAGCTCCAGAAGTAAAGTGAGTGCGAGAGTGCGTTTCACAAACTAACGTTACCTCACTGACAAGTGACAGTGACAGATGTCATAGACGCACTATGCTCCCACTACTCGCTCGAACTACTGACTCAGGGATAATTTCATAATGCCAAGCTATTCTGCCAAGCTATTCAGCCTAATATCGATAGATGCCGTTACTAGTCTATGAAATAACTCCGACATATATATATTTTATATTTACGGGTAAGCACAGTGCCTTGATCTCACCTGATGTTAAGTGATGATAAGGCCATTTTGGTGGAAGCATTTCACCCGGGATCCTCAACTAGTGAGGCACTGGCTATCTTATCTCTAGCTGCCGTAACACAACAATGCTCAAACATTGATGTTATGGCGACATATTTAGATAAGATGGTGGTAGCTAGCCAGGCGAACAAACAAGTCCTACCACTAACCAAACCGAGTACACAAACATGTACCCCCTGCTGGGAATCGAACCCGAGACCTCCGGGTCTTAACCACTAGACCACAGAGGCGGTTAAGAGACCTTCTTATCTAAGTCCCCAATAACAACATTATTACTAGTGTAAGTTATAAGATGTGTTCCGTCTTTTAAAGAAAAGATAGCCAGTGCCTCAGTTCTTAAAGATTCCAATTTAACCGCATTTTTTTTGGAGTGAGTTTGCTGATTGCCTCCGACGGCATTTTCAGCTTCACCGGGCTTTTTTGGGGGCGGCGAGTAACTGAAAGGGTTCCTCAAGCCGTGTGAAACGAATCACCTTCTAATCTAATATTTAGTACGTCCTTCGGCGTTGCCGTTGTCGTCATTTAACATCAGGAGAGATGAAGACCAAACGCTTCCCCACCGAGAAATAGAATTAGAATAATAGAATACAATAAAATACTTTATTGTACACATAAAAAACACATACATGTTAAACAAAGAAATATAAAATAAATATGAATCGTCAATGGACGGCCTTATCACTAAAAGCGATATCTTCAGGCAACCTAGGGAAGGGATGGATAGTTATAGAAAGTTTGTGTGTTTTGTAACTCCTTAATGCAGTTAGATATACTGACTTACCACGGAGCCATAAATGCTAAACGGTAAAAAGTGTTTACATAACAGTGTTCGTGACTGTGACGTTTAAAAATAAAAGATAACGCTAATGAACAAAATGTCTCCTTTCGTTTTCAAATACCTATGTTTTGGTTCTGCGGTTAGTTTGAGAGTTAGGTATTTGCGACTGTAATTAGGATAAGTAACTACCTAATTAATTAAATAAAACTTTATCTTCTTTGACCAGTCTAAACAGGCGCGGTCTTATACCTACCAAGATTATAGCTAGCTAGTCTCTAGTGTCGATGCAATTTAGTTGAAAAGATGGAGAAGAGAAAAAAAATTAAAGAAAGAAAAAAGCGTGTTGAGTGTCTTCCTAGCTCTTCTTAGTTTAAGCATTCTTCTGTGGTGCCTTGTGAGTTTCATTTGATATTCGAACAAGTTAACGAAAACGTGAGGAGCTCGATGGCGCAGTGGTTAACGCGCCCGGTCTGCGAGTGCAGAGGTTAAGCAACTTTCGCAAAGGCCGGTCATCGGATGGGTGACCAAAAATTTATCATTTCGAGCTCCTCCGTGCTTCGGAAGGCACGTTAAGCCGTTGGTCCCGGCTGCATTAGCAGTCGTTAACAACCACCAATCCGCACTGGGCCCGCGTGGTGGTTCATGGCCCATTCTCCCTATCCATCCATAGGGAAGGCTCGTGCCCCAGCAGTGGGGACATAAATGAGCTGATGATGATGATAACGAAAACGAAAATCAGTATGTCATTGAAGCAGTGCCTCCTGGCGACATGAGAAGAGTTAAAATTTTGCCATACAAATTTTCGTTTTCGTAAACATAATCAAAAACTCACACTAGGCACTCTGTAGTATAGCGAACCTATAGCGTAACCCGAGCATATATCCATTCGGATTAGTAATAGATTTTTACTAATCCGAAACTAAAACAATAAGTAACTCTTACATACGATAACCATCTTGGCTTGACATAGCTGTAAAGTAATAATATGACGATCGCAATGACCGGCCAACAAAAGAAGATCGCCATTCAAGATGGCTGAATGTCACCATTATATTTTGTGTTATGTACGTGAGGAGCGTTCGTCGTGAGTTGATCTTGCAAGATAATAAGTCGAGTGGTCTCACTCGCTGTGTGCAGGAATTTCTGGGTTGAAATGGTCCGCAACTAAACTCTATCGTCACTTTCCATCTTGTTTTGCTACCCTTTGTGGTGTACCGAAGCCGCCGATGGAAAGGACATCTTTGTATTCTAACTATGTGAAAGGTGTTATTGTTAAGACTATTGTTCCGTGAATGTAAGAGATATCAATAAACTTAAAACAAATATGAAAAGGACGTTACCTAATGGTTAAAATTATATCAATATTCTTTCCAGATAAATCGAGAAATAACCAAAATTTTGTCTTTCATTATTCATTTATTTTTACTGATATGCACTTTTGATAAACAAATGCGGTTATGATAACGAGAAGAACCTAGTGAGCTTGAGCTGGGCTGGTTTTATCATCACCCATCATCACCAGCGTTGGCAACGCTTGGTCGGGTAATCACAAACCCTTGCGAAAAGTATCGAAAAATACGAACCACACTTTGCCCACAATCGAACCCAGGACCACCGGATATAAGATAAGTTCTACTTCCTCTTTGCGAGCGTCATCTGTTTTGTAATGCGCGCGCGCATTGTCGTTGTTACGTTGACGCGTAGTTACAATCGTAATAACAAACGCACTTTCACAAATGCATTATTTAAGTTGGAGAACTTTTTCGTGTAGTATTACTATCTTTGATGAGATGATAAGTGCGTGCCTTTCCCCTGTTTGAGGTTTTAAACACAGAAGCTATTATTATTCTCATGTTACATAAAAGTATGTATGGTTCCAGTAGCTGATTGCGTGATATTTATTCATGTGATATATTTAAATACCGGACTAGCAAACTGTGGTGGCAGTGGCCGGCCATAAACCGATAACCGTTGGGGTAAACGAGTTCTTGAGTGGAGACCGCGTATCGGCAAACGTAGTGTAGGACGACTCATCGACGATCTTCGCAAGATGCCTTGCAAGAGCTAGCTGAGCCGCGGATCGTGATCAGTGCGTGCACTTGGAGAGAGGCTTATGACTAGCAAATTCAAATTCAAAATCATTTTCTTCAGTTTAGGCTACAAGTAGCTCTTATGAATGTCACTATGCCATCGGTTCGTAAGTCTACTCTGGGCGGGAAAGATCTTGTACTGAGAAGAACCGGCAAGAAACTCAGCAAGTGTCCAGCTCTTTTCTCCCTTACAGCGTCAAAAATATTGGAAAATGCCCTATCATAGCAGGACACATTCCATTACAAATAAACACAAAACATACTTATAGAAGACAACCACAACATGTAAAAAAAAAAAATCTAGGTTAACAAATTCACATCAGGCAAAGGTTTCAATTTCCACAATGTCATACAGTACCACTACAGCATTCTAGTAAAAGTCAAAAATTGTTTTAGAAGAACAAAGTCAAACTATAGTGAATAATACTAAAAATAAGATAAGTACGCAAGAGCAGACCAGCCTCCAGCAGAGGAGTAATATAGGCTGAAGATGATGATGATGATATACAATATGTAAAAAAACCCTGTCCGATCCGTTAAGGTGTTATTAGGTATCGAGAATCAGTTATATTTCCGTGATCATTTAAAAAAATAAGTGATTTTTTTTTCCAAATATTTTTTTATTAAATGACAAAACTTACATGGCAATACTTTTGTCGGCACTTCGGTAGGTAGTACGTTTGGCGACCACGCCGCCATTGATGGAAAGTATAGTCACATTTATAATATTAGCTAGATTTTGGGGGTAATTTGAGCAATTTCGGTAGGTACAAAAAACTTAAGTTTTAAATTACGATAACTCTTTTATTTTCATGAATAATATTTGTTTTTTTGTTTTTTTCTTATTGATATTATTGATATTTGTATACCAATGTAAAAAAACTCTGTCCATACATACAGGTTTGTTACATACATATTGTATTGACCAGTGTGTGTTGCCAGTGACGACATACGGGACTGAGACGTGGTCGCTCACTATGGGCCTTATCAGAAGGCTCAAGGTCACTCAAAGAGCAATGGAGAGGGCTATGCTCGGGGTTTCTCTGCGAGATCGAATCAGAAATGAGGAGAACCGCAGAAGAACAAAGGTAACCGACATAGCCCGAAGAGTTGCTAAGCTCAAGTGACAGTGGGCAGGGCACATTGCTCGCAGGACTGATGGCCGCTGGGGCGGAGCAGTCCTCGAGTGGCGACCGCGTACCGGAAAGCGCAGTGTGGGCAGGCCTCCAACAAGGTGGACCGACGATCTGGTGAAGGTCGCGGGAAACCGCTGGATGCGAGCAGCACAAAACCGGTCGTCGAGATCCTTGGGGGAGGCCTTTGTCCAGCAGTGGACGTCTTTTGGCTGAGATGATGATGATATTGTATTGTAACAAACCTGTTGATTTATCATATCGCATGCAATAAATACTTTTGACGTTGACTTTGACTTTGACGATGATGAAGTTTTCAAACATTAAATACCTAGTCTTCATGGAAATCATGGACTTACTATACAATGGTACCCTAAGGTCTTAGCTTTGATTCCCAGGTGGAGCAAAGTATATTGCGGATTTTTAGATGTTTAGCCCGGGTTTGGAAAATTGGAAATTGTAACTTTTACCTGATGTAAATTTGTTAACGTATATTTTTTAATTTGTGTGTTTTTTTTACATGTTGTGGTTGTCTTCTATATTTTTTGTGTAATAAACAATAATGTAATGGAAAGTGTCCTGCTATGATAGGGCATTTTCCAATATTTTTGACGCTGTAAGGGAGAAAAGAGCTGGACACTTGCTGAGTTTCTTGCCGGTTCTTCTCAGTACAAGATCTCCCGCCCAAAGTAGACTTACGAACCGATGGCATAGTGACATTCATAAAAGCTACTTGTAGCCTAAACTGAATAAATGATTTTGAATTTTGAATTTTGAATTTTGAATTTTTTGAATTTTGTGATCTGATCGGTCACTAACCCGCATTTGGCAAACGTGGTATTAAAGCCAATAGCCATCAATTGTAGCGATGACTTGATTTCAATTATGAAGGTCTTTGTTCAGCATTGGGATAGTATTTAAAGGAGTGGTAACCTTACTCAGGATTGGCAACACGTACACGTGCTTCTGCTCGTTCCATTGCCTTTGCCGCCGCAGGCCGCATAGCTTAGTTCGGGCTGATTGATTTTCAATAGTTTAGGTAATTCCTTTCACTTCACTAGAGTGCCGAAAATTACTGACTGTATCCGAAAAATAAATTAGAAATAGTTTTTAACTTTTAGAATGCTTTCATTTGAGATTAACTTTTTGTATGTGGTTAAGATATTGTTATAGTTATTCTAGATCGTATTAGGTAAGTACCTAGTTCTTTTTTAAAGAATTTGTTATTTGCGGAATGTGGTCTTCACAGGATTTTTGAGAGACGAGAAACTTTTAAGGTTCTTCAAGCCGCTAGCCGTGAAGACGCAAAAGCAGTTATAATTTTTTACTTTTTATTTTTAAGTGCTAATTGCTGCACTGAAGCCGAATTAAATATTTATATAATACACTGTATTTTAGCACTTAAAAATAACAAGTAAAATTTTCTATAGCGTTTTGTTATCAAATTTGTGGTATTTCATCTGTAAACATGAATCTGTATAGCCATCGGTTGCAATAACCGTTGGATAGATGGCACTCTGCCGCTAGAAAGCAGTCAAAAATCAAAAACCAGTGAAAAAATTTAGTGCTTACGTCAGCTTTCCCGGCAGCATAATAGCCAGTGCAGCCGCCCGGATTGCGAAAGACGCAGGTTCGATTCCTGGCTGGGTCAGGTAGGCATTTAATTTTTTCACTGTATTTTATAAATACATATTTATATTTTTGCAATAAATAAATTATGGCGTGTCTTATTTTTTAAACCAGTAGGTGCTTTTGACCTCTAGTTATTTTACGTTCTGATCCATAGTTAAATAAACATAAAAGATGTATATTCAGTTCATATTTACCACCCCACTATTAAAAAAACATGCATATCTTACACCACTCCACTCTTTATAATGCCATTAGATAAAAAATAAACGAAATATTTTTAATGTAATTCAAATTTAATTTATTTAAACCAGTTACCAGTAACCCTGTGTTTAATCAAAAAGTTTCAATTTCAAAAACAGTTTTTGCTCATCATTATACTCGTTTGGTAATCATATCTAGGCTAGACCAGTTTTGCCTTGCAGGCTAATAACACAGTAGGTATACTAATAATAAGTTCCGAGCTAAGACAGTTCTATTTTTGGGATATTTTAATGAGTATTAGTTCTGTTATCTAAATCTCAGCTACATGATGCTTGAATTTTGTAATTGCTGGATATACGAGTATTTTATGACAGTTTAATTTTTTATTGGTATGAATACAACATCGATCTATTCGAAGAAATGGTTTAGTTTTCGTATTATTACTTGGTCTTATTTATTTATACGAAAACATTCGAAAACATTTCTTCGAATAGATCGATGCTGTATTCATATCAATAAAAAATAGTTTTTATTAGTATAAATACAGCATCGATCTATTCGAAGAAATGGTTTACTTTTGGTATTATTACTTGGTATGATTTATTAATTTTCTATTGATTATATCTAATACCTTTAAACGAGCAATTCTTGTATTCACATCTCGGAAATCTCGGAAACGGCTCCAACGATTCGACGACGAAAACGTCGTTTTATCCGTAAAAAAATACCGAGCGAAGCTCGATTATCCAGGTACTATTATTTATAGTAAAACATTTGTTTGAACATTAAAAACATTACCACTCTAAAAAAATATACACATTTGCAGGACACTAATCGACAAGTAACGTATACGTAAAGCCTGGTAAAGCTGAAAATGCCCAGAGCAAACTCTCTCAAAAGAAAAGCTTATACGAGCAAGCAATTATTTAAATTATATGAATAAATAAATTAGGATTTAATGAGTATATCGTTTTATAATTCTTGTATAATTTGCCCAATAGTAGATTCAACAAATAAACACGAAGGCGACGTATCGATCGTTAGCCATTCATAATGATATTAAAATAGATTTGAAGATGATATTTTTTTTAATATTACTTATACATGTCCAAATGTATATTATTATGTCTTATATGATT
The DNA here is from genome assembly GCA_963082485.1 of Eudonia mercurella. NCBI lineage: Eukaryota > Metazoa > Arthropoda > Insecta > Lepidoptera > Crambidae > Eudonia > Eudonia mercurella. Next base: position 10,624,330 of record OY720044.1, on the reverse strand, counting down.
AAAAGAAAACCGAGTGTCGCAAAGAGGTCTCGATAGTATCGAACCCACGCCCTTTCGCGACTGGCCATTTGCTATTCCAATTGATTCACTATACCTCAATACTAGATTTTTTCAAGTGCTTATTTGTTACGCCATGAGCCACCTTTGTTGTTTCTACGTTTAGATAACACACCTTTTTGTAATAAATGTATTAAAGATAACACACAATATGTATTCCTATTTTATTTATAGGTATAATATCATTGACATATAGAAAAGTACGATTGTTGAACTGGTGACAATTATTCTCTCACTGTTATATTTATTAAAGAAGAAGAAGAAGAAAATTATTTATTAAAAACACACTGTATATAAAAAAGAAAACAAAAATTGTGAAGTTAATATGTTCATAAAAATTCAGTTGTTGTGCTATCTCCCTCTCCCACTCGTATTCGTAGTCACCGGTAACTACTTCGAATGACACAGAAAATTTTCTAACGGTATGTCAATACCTAAGTAACAGTAAAGGTCGGCAACGCGTCTGCGATTCCTCTGGTTTTGCGGGTGTTCATGTACGGCGGTGATTACTCTCCATCAGGTGACCCGCCTGCTTGTTTGCCTCCTTCTTTTATAAAAAAAAAGAAAAAAAATGTAAATAATAAAAATCGTGAACAATGCAAACAATATATACAGGTTGACTTTTTTATCACCGTCCAAACCTGAGATGACTCCCGTGATACAAACAAACAACTCTTACTATTAGACCAACTCCCTAACTCGAAAATAAAATTCAGGTGTTCCATACAAAACATCAATATTCAGACCAAAATGTATGGTTTGAATTTTATTTTCGAGTTAGGGAGTTGGTCCAATAGTAAGAGTTGTTCGTTTGTATCACGGGAGTGATCTCAGAAGGTTTGGACGGTGATAAAAAAGTCAACCCGTATATACAATATATTTCGCAGTGTATTTTTTGTCATGCAAATAAAGTTTACTTTAACCTAAATTTCAAGATCACCGATGATCTACCAAAATCGCATACTTGACCTGTCTGTCAAAAAATTAAAGGAACATTTAGTTTGGCTGCCTATATATTGAGAGACATAAGAAAGAGCTATGCATAAAACTAAAAAACCTTATTACTGGGTATTAAGTGCGAATTTGCAGGGGTTACAAGTTTGGTGCATTCGTTTTGGTTGGTGGTAGGGCTTGTTTGTCCGCCTGGTTAGCTACCACCATCTTATGTAAATATGTCGCCATAGCATTGTGTTCCGGCAGCTACAGGGAGTTGATAGCCAGTGTCTCAGTAGTTAAAAATTCCGGGTGAAGTGCGCTTCCACTTTCCGCCTTATCATCACTTAACATCAGGCGTGATGAAAGCATACTGCTTAAATGAACCCGTAAGAAATAAAAACAACTTCACATTATTAGGGTTTCGTAGCCAAATGGCAAAAAATGGAACCCTTATGGGTTCGTCATGTCTGTCTGTCTGTCCGTCCGTCCGTCCGTATGTCACAGCCACGTTTTTTCCGAAACTCTAAGAACTATACTGTTGAAACTTGGTAAGTAGATGTATTCTGTGAACCGTATTAAGATTTTCACACCAAAATAGAAAAAAAACAATAAATTTTGGGGGTTCCCTATACTTAGAACTGAAACTCAATTTTTTTTTCATAAAACCCATACGTGTGGGGTATCTATGGATAGGTCTTCAAAAATGATATTGAGGTTTCTAATATCATTTTTTTCTAAACTGAATAGTTTACGCGAGAGGCACTAAAATGTGTGTCGTCGTCCCCCCCCCCCCTGTAACTTCTAAAATAAGAGAATGTTGAAACTAAAAAAATATATGATGTACATTACCATGCAAACTTCCACCGAAATTTGGTTTGAACGAGATCTAGTAAGTAGTTTTTTTAATACGTCATAAAGTACGGAACCCTTCGTGCGCGAGTCCGACTCGCATTGGCCGGATTTTTTTTCACCACCTGGTGAAAAATAACGCTGCTTTATTGCCATGCAAATTCTCGTTAGTAACTTTCGTTAACACTCATAATTACACCTTTGCCGTAATTGAGCAATAAATAGCACGTTCGTACAAATTCAATTCGTCGGGTATTATAAGCGGTCATGAATGTTATTTATAGGAACTTAATAATGCGGTATCGAGCCATGAAGAGATAACATTAAATCATCACGATGTCACTTTTCAAAACATACCTACCTCAAAAAAATATAATTGAACATGTTTGCAAGCGGTAATTATAGAGGTTAAACGTCTATAGGTACAGTTGGGTGTAAATACAATTTTATATTAGTTTTTTTTTCTATGTAGCTACTTTATTAATTTACGGAAGTAATAAACAGTTTATTTAGGCTCCACTAATGGTTTACTAAGCTTTGCAATAATATAAAATGTTCAATGTTATGTTATACCTACCTACCTACTTCGATTTTTTTGTAATTTTACGAAATTTCTAATTTTTTCAAACCAGTCGCCCGAAATATATCTGTATGTGTATAAATAGAAAGAGGGAAAATCTAGTTAAGTTTGGTATAAAAACGACTTGGAATGAAACAACGTAAAACATTTATAGCAAGCATGCATAATACTTCACTTGGCAACGAAACAAGAAAGCTAAAATTACTAGCAAAAATTACTGCTCATTATACAAATTACGAGACTGGAATCCCCGAAATTACACTATGGTCTGTTAGTGCCACGAAATGATTACTTGCGAGAACTCAACCGTATTACTAACACTAATAGATCTGGGTGCCTGATGCGAGTTTTATTCGCCATTCGATCACGTTAACGAAAACTAAGATTTGTATGGCATTGAAGCAGCGCCTCCTAGTGGAAAAAACCGCCAAGTGCGAGTCGGACTCGCGCACGAAGGGTTCCGTACTTTATAACGTATTTAAAAAAAAACTACTTACTAGATCTCGTTCAAACCAATTGTCGGTGGAAGTTTGCATGATAATGTACATCATATTTTTTTTTTGTTTTATCATTCTCTTATTTTAGAAGTTACAGGGGGGGGGGGGACGACATTATAGCACTTTGGAAGCGTTTTTTTCTATTTTTGTGTGAAAATCTTAATGCGGTTCACAGAATACATCTACTTACCAAGTTTCGACAGTATAGTTCTTATAGTTTCGGAAAAGAGTGACGGACAGACAGACAGACAGACAGACATGACGAATCCATAAGGGTTCCGTTTTTTGCCATTTGGCTACGGAACCCTAAAGATGTGAGTTAAAACTTTGCCATTAAAATTCTGGATGGCGAATGGAAGTCGCACTAGACACCAAGGCTCCGCTTCTGGTAGTCATCATCATCATCATCAGCAGCTCATTTTATGTCCCCACTGCTGGGGCACGAGCCTTTCCTATGGATGGATAGTGAGAACGGGCCATAAACAACCACGCGGGCCCAGTGCGGATTGGTGGTTGTTAACGACTGCTAATGCAGCCGGGACCAACGGCTTAACGTGCCTTCCGAAGCACGGAGGCACGAGATGATAAATTTTTGGTCACCCATCCAATGACCGCCCTTTGCAAAAGTTGCTTAACCTTCGCAGTAGTAGATCGGGCACGTTAACCACTACGCCATCGAGCTCCTCATTTTATCTCTACATCTTTATCGCTTTAAAGATATTTATCTTTGAAGCTATTTGTCTTTAAAGCTATATTTTATGTCTTTACATTATTATTATTGCTTCTACTCATTAATATCTTTGGGAAATTTATTGTACCGTTATGCCCCTAAACCAATATCAATTACTTTTATATTCATTTCTTAATTGTGTATCGCAGTGGCCCCTGCAGTGTTTGAAACGAGTTTTTGTCGCCAAACAATAACATAGAATTTCATTGAAATTTTACTGGATGTCAAATAGGAAGCAGGTGTCTGTGGTCTGTATATAATTGTTGCTAAAGAGTACTCTTTAGTTTGACTTCTTGACGGGAAAGTGAAGAGTCATGTCTGCGGTTTTGTTTTATTTTCTAAAATTTGTGTTATTACGAATATTAATGTGAAATAATGGTGGTTTATTAACCGTTAAGTGTTCGTGAGTGTGCATGAGTGTTGGCTAATGAAACAAAACAGTTCAACGTCACTTTTCAAGTTCAATCAAGAAGTCCGCCCGAGGACTTAGTACCACACATCTTTACTGAGAAACTCGAGGAGTTGGGGGGTATATCATTTCTCACTTCTCATTTCTATTATCATTCATCATCATCATACACGAAAGAAATATTGTTTATTTATGTATTACTTTGACACTGGCTAAATGTGCTAATCGCACGAAGCCATCAACTAAAGGAAAAAAAAGTCTTTAGTTTTTAATTAGTTTATCACAAACTTATTGTGTGTCCCCTGCTGCTGCACAAGCTGCTGCTGGGGCACGAACCTATGGATGGATACGTCTCAGGGAGAACTGGCCTAACCACCACACGAGCCGAAGGCAGATTGATGGTTGTTAACGACTGCTAATGCAGCCGGGACCAACGGGAAATTTTGGGTCACCCATCCGATGAACGACTAAATGAACCAGTTAATTATATAAGCACTTGGCCTTCATCTCACCTGATGATAAGTGATGATAGGTAGAAGCGCACTTCACCCGCAATCCTCAACAAGTGAAGCACTGGCTGTCTTATCTCTAGCTGCCGGAACACAACAATACTACTAACATTGATGTTATAACGACAAATTGGTAAAGCCTCCTAGTTAGCTACCCCAGATGAAATGGTGGTAACTAGCTAGGCGACAATACAGGGACCTCTTACCACTAAATTCAAAATTCAATTTGTTTTATAGCTAGACTGCTTAACTGAGTCCTCGCCTGCGGTAGGTACGTGGGCCGGGAGTACGTAGGGCCTCTGCCACGAGTACGAGCGTTTTGCGACGCGGAGAACAGATTTCTAGTTCATTGTGCGCTATACAACGGCAGTCATAGCCAAAGGTTATAGAAATAAAAATCAAAATGAACTTTTAGAAGTTCTTTTTAAAATTCATTCAAAGCCATGACTTCGTGTAAACTCTACAGTGGAGACATTGTACCGAGACCACGGTCTTAACCACTGGATCACAGAGGCGGACAATATATTAGGTGTTAGAAAGTTATATTTAATACACTACACACTATTACAACAACTTACTGCTCATAGAGTTTTATAGAGAAAGCCTATAATTTTGATATTGAATGGTGGCACGGGTTCCGATCTCTGCTGTATACGAATGATGTACTTTACACGATAGATAATAGTAAAGAAATTTTTATTAAGAAAACTCATGTTAGATGTCGATTTCATGCGTGGATAATCGCTAAACACCAATCAAAATAGAGGTCAAACATGTTTTTGTTATGAAACAAAACCGTACATAGATAGCGTGCGGAAGAAAGCAAGTCCAAAAATAACATTGCGATTGTTACAACTCCTTCATTCTTGTAGCGATCGATCGTTCATTCGATATTTTATTAGCGTACACATTTAGTTCGTTGATTATTGTTGCTATTACAAGCAAGTAAGTAGACTTATACATACGTAATAGAATTGAACGACATTTTTGTTTTTATTTTTGTTTTATGAAATAAATTTAAATAAGAGAACTTCTGACTTGTCCTGATCTGTACGTAGAGTGTGGCAGTAAAGGTTGTCATTTGAGATTGAACCCTGCAAAAGGTTCGCAAGGTCGGGACAGATGCAAGAAAATGTAAAATAAATACGTATGGACCCATATCGATATATCTATCGAGGGGCTCGATGGCGCAGTGATTAACGCGCCCGGTCCGCGAGTGCTGAGGTTAAGCAACTTTCGCAAAGGCTGGTCATTGGATGGGTGACCAAACATTTATCATCTCGAGCTCCTTCGTGCTTCGGAGGGTACGTACACGTACACCCGTTGGTCCCGGCTGCATTAGCATTCGTTAACAACCACCAATCCGCACTGGGCCCGCGTGGTGGTTTATGGCCCGTTCTCCCTATCCATCCATAGGGAAGGCTCGTGCCCTAGCAGTGGGGACATAAAATGAGCTGATGATGGGACCCATATATAAAGTTTTCGAACAATACTTTTTAGTTACCGTTTCTTGTTTTTTTTGTTATTATTGGCAATGTTTTGTCTATGTCTCTTTTGGTCTATGTTAAGAACGGAGCGATACAGATATTATTTATATATGCGCCCACGAATGAACAATTGGACATGTTCTAGAATAAGTACCGAAGTCTAGAGCTGGCTGGCCTTGTAATTCATTTTACCCGCCCGTGACGGATAGAATATATCTCAGTTACGGTAGATTTTGGTAAATGTTTTTTTTATACCTAATTTGCGATTTGTGGTCTGACGAAAAAAAAATTTAATTTTTGTAATGCACATTGTTTTATTAACACTAACATCAGGTTGCATCAACCAGTGAAAAAAAAAGAATATAACGAAACTTTTTCGGTTTCAACTTTTCTTTATTTAAGGTTTTGAATGGTGCGCTGATATAGTGGATCCACTTTCATATCTTATCTAAGTCCTGACACCATTCCATCGATCTTGAGGGGCTAGTCCTGATCTGTAATTGTTGCCTCCCGAATAATATTTACTTAAAAGTAGCATATTGTTTTCTAAAGTTTACGCGAACATTACACATTGAAATAAAACAACTTTTACAGATCTACTCGCGTTTATTTTACACATTACTTTTAGTTACACCATAGCACCACATAACGTACAACACATGGTTAGCACCAACACCATACTGCCAGACCAAAAGGTACTGTAAGCTCTTTCTGCGTAAAACGGAACGCACCTGATTAAATTTAAATGAGGGTATACAAGCTACTAACTAATTATGAGACAACCAACACCTCAGTCTCCCTGTGACCACCTCTGCAAAGGGTTCGAAATGCCAGGATAAACATTAACTAAAAGTAATGTGTAAAATAAACGCGAGTAGATCCGTAAAAGTTATTTTATCAAACGATATTTTTTGGCGGTGGGAATTAGAACTAACCCGATCTTGATTGACAACATTAATGTGTTTTGGCTTATCTTTATATATATAAATCTTCTGTGCGTGTGTATGTCACTGAACTCCGTCTAAACGGCTGGACCGATTTGGATGAAGTGGATTCGAGAATGGTTTAGATTTACAATTGGACCCGGTAGGTGGCGCTGCTTTAGAGGTCCATCAAGGGATACAGGTGTTCCTAAGCGGACGAATGATTTGTTTGTTTTGTTGTCATATAAACTGTCAAAGCGGTACGAAGTCCGCCGGTCAGCTAGTATATTATAAGTTTTGTAAGCATGATTCTTACAAAAAGGCTGTTATACTCCTAGTTACCTTAAAAAAGAAGTTATTAGCTTATACACTGTCCCACTGCTACAATTGATCAGATTAATTACAACGTTTTTTGCCAAACGGGGTTCGGTGATCACAAACCCGAAGTATTTGAAAACTTTGAAACGCTTAGTTCGACTTTAGGCAAACGGACGAAGGACCCAGCCCTTTTAAATAAAATGAAAGCTGACGTTTGTGGCGCTGACAACTTTTTTCGGTTTTCCTATCATCAGCTCCATGTACCTTCATTGACTCGCCATAATACGTTTTTGTTCTATTCTGCGTCACATTTGGCAAAGGTAATTTGACGAGAAAGTCCCTCCGCCTCTTCCGTGGAATGCTTCAGTGCCCATGCTCTGACGATTTCACACAGTTAAGTACGTCGTAAGTTAACAAAAACAAGCTACCCTTTTTACTAAGGAATATCTGTCAGTAACATCAACCATAAATTTACTTTTTTTTCATTAGTCTGTAGTCTTGTGACCATCCTTTTTAAGGCGAAGGGTAAGGCACACTAGCGCCGCTAATGGATTTAATTTGGTAACTGCTAAACTGGATTTTTTTTTCAAACATTGCGGACCTTCCGACGCTAGGCAAACATCTATTACTTATTTAATAATTGTGCATTACTTTTAGGTTTGTTTTTGTTGTTTGTGAATAAATGCGATAGCCCGTTTTGTAAATAAACCACGCAACAAAAAGTAGTGCACAATTATTAAATAAATACTATGGATGTTTTCCTGTTATCGGACGGTACGCAATGTTTAAAAAAAAATCCGGTCCGTTAGTAATTGTCAAATTATCAATTGGTAGCGCTAGTGTGCCTTGCCCTTCGCCTTAACACGTGATGTGCAATAAAAACATCAAAAGTTTGATTCTCATTCTACCGGCTCGAGAAATCTAAACCATGACAGTAACTAACAAAAACTTGCTTGCGTCAAAGTAGTTTTTGGCGTTTGTAGCGCTATGTCATAAATTGTTTTCTGATTCACGTAAGTAACGCGAACGCTTGTATTCAATTAATAAAACAAAAGTTTAAGTATTAGTATTTAGACTAGCAAAGTTTTGACAGAATGTATGTAATAAGTTATTATAGAACCATTAACATCCACGTCAGAAGTCAAGTTGTCTGGCATTGAACGGCGCCTCCTGATGGAAAACGAGAAAAAAAATTTCTATACCAATTCACGTTTATACTCGCCCGGCTTTTGGTGTTTCTATAAATGATTTGTCATGTATCATTTAATTACATTTTTTATTTCTCCACATAGGAAAGCAGTCATCGTATCAAAGTACGATAATTAATTCTCGAAAGACAAGCTTTTATGATTGCGGTGTTTATTAACTTACCACCCGAAAATAGGCTCGTATGCTTGATTTTCGCCGACTTCGGCAATAAAACCTTCACACGTGTCATTAAGAATGTATGAATGTTTATTAATTTCGCGGGAACCGTTCGCGCAAAATGATTTATAACTTACGCGTTAAGATAAGCGATTCGATACACCTCTCACCTTTGGCCAGCGATGCTTTATTTTTCATCGTTTTGTACTTCCGCGTGCGTGTGCATGAAGGTTTTGTTTACTGTTCTTTTGTTTTTTTTATTTCCGTCTATGAAGAGTTTTTATTTGGATTTAAAAAGATAAGTTAATGCGTTTTGTTATGACCTTACAATTAGTTGCACATTCTTGGGTTATAACAAGGAAGTCAAATTAAATAATGATCATTATAATTCACTTATCATTGAAATGGATCGTACCTACAGCAAAATACACCAATTTGTTCGAATGCACTGTGAAAAACAAAACCCCTAAATCAATATCTAAATCAATACCTTCATAAATAGAAAGTCCTGACCTACTCACTGATTGACTCATCAACGCCCATGATTTTCTTAATCTCCCCGGTGAGCTTGAAATTAAATGTGACATGAAATACACCATGAAATATAATAACTTTCGCATTATTTACAATTTGATATTTTAGAAACCTAACTACATAAAGATTGAGAATTTTCGGTGTTAAAAAGTAAGTAAAAACAATAGAAAAAAAGGAGTAATCGTAATTGATATGATAACCTATCCAAAGCTTTTTGGATAGTTTCTACACACAATAACGTAAGTTTTCTTTGTTACTTTTCGTTCTGTTCGTCAATTTCTAACTTGAATTTAGTGGTCAGGTAAAATTGTATTTCTTTAGGTAAGTGAATAATGTATTCTTTCTAAAGAAATAAATTTCTTAAACCATAAACTATAGCATATCGTGAAAATTTGTCAACGGTTCAAAAATCGCCCCTCAAGAGCTAGATAGCTAAAATTTTGCATAGAAATGTTTACTACATAAAAAGAACCGGCCAGAATAAGGCCGCAATATCCGAAATTTCTACGGAATCACGGGATTCGAGTGCTTACAAACACAAAAAAAAAATGAAATAAAATATTATTAATTCTGATTTTCATCCATAAGTCATCATCATCATCATCAGCTTATTTTATGTCCCCACTGCTGGGGCACGAGCCTTTTTTATGGATGGATAGGGAGAACAGGTCATAAACCACCACGCGGGCCCAGTGGGGATTGGTGGTTATTAACGACTGCTAATGCAGCCGGGACCAACGGCCTTCCGAAGCACGGAGGAGCTCGAGATGATAAATTTTCGGTCACCTTTTCGATGAACGGCCTTTGCGAAAGTTGCTTAACCTCAGCACTCGCACATCGGGCGCGTTGACCACTGCGCCATCGAGCTCCTCATCCGTAAGTGTTAGTAACTATTTATGTAAGAAAAAACCCACCCTGCCGCTCCGGCCCACCAGGCCCATCAACGTTTATATGCACCTAGTGCCTCCAAATGCGACATTCGGGCTTTTCTCGAATCACACTCGGAACACTGTTGGAGTTTCTCCGCACCCTGCGCATCAAAGAAGCGACCCTCCCACACAACACCGCATAGAAGTCGCTAGTGTGAGACTGCGCGAACATGGTCGAGGCGCTACAGTTACGTGGAAGCCCCAACATCACCCTGAAACTGTTGTTGTATTCTACTCGGAGAGCGTTAAAAGCCCTCTGCGTATAATTGACCCACAGACTGCACGTGTACAAGTTCTGACAAAAATCTTTAAATAGAGCTATTTTTACCTCTGTACTATCAACGCGCGAAACTGCGGTCCAACATATTACATCGGATTGCCAAAGCTCTCCTTTCCCTCTCTATGTCCTCGTCATCCATGGTTTTCTGTAATCACGTGGCCTAGGTATTTAAAACTTTTAACGCTCTGAAGAGTTTCATGATTTAGTTTGATTTAGTTTGATCGGGGGAATGTGAGTCAACTTTTTGTTTCCTGTAGTGAACACCAACACTTCACTTTTTTTTAACATTGTATCAGGTCATGTGCCTCAGCATACCCTTCACATATAGAAATCAGCCTCCTTAAGATTCTTATGGTTGGACTCAACAAAACCATATCGTCCGCATAATTAATGCTATTAACAATTTTTTCTTCTATGGAGCATCCGATATCGGTTTTGCCGAGCTCAAAAATTAACTTGGCGTTGCCGTTGGCGAGGACAATCCCCCCTGCCTAATCCCGCATTCCAGCCTGTTCTCATCCGAAAATAACCCAAGCCACCTTGTCTGGTTAGTTTGATGACCTTACCAAAGATACGGGCGGTCGCTGTATAAGATGAAGGTTGTCGAAACCATAACCAATCAAAAGCCATTAGCGAATTTAAAAATGAAACCTTAATACGCCGTATTAAATTGTTATAAGGGACTTCTTGGCGGGAAAGTGAAGAGTCACGTCTCTGGTTCTGTTTTATTGTGAAAAATATGTGTTTTGTCGAATATCCACCGTTAGGATTATTAACCGTTAAGTGTTCGTGAGCGTGCATGAGTGTTGACAAATGAAACAACACATTGCCATGTCACTTTTCAAATTCTCTCAAGAAGTCCACATGAGGTCTTAGTAAAGCTTCCCATCCCTTTACTGAGATACTCAAAGGGTTGGGGGTACATCATTTCTCCTTCTATATCTATCATCATTATACAGGAAGGTATATGGTTTATTTATGTATAACTTGTAAGAAAAATTACTTTGACACTGGCTAAATGTGCTAATCGCATCGCCATCAACTAAAGGAAAAAAAATTGTTGTAATTCAATTATCTATCTTCTCGCCGCTCCAAGCTTTGCAATTTTGAATGTACAATTTTCGTTGTATGTACCAGTTATAGTCTTAGTCTAGATACCGTGTCCAAAAATAGATTTTTGGACGAGTTTGGGCACGCTAGACGCTCGTTCAATGCATTTAACAAGGCTGTGGCTTTTTTATTACGGCTAATTTTATCTTTGACTCGCATGACTCGCATCGTTTTCTAATTATTCAATATATTTTTTTTACTGTGTGGGCATCACTTAGTTATTCATAGTGTTAAGAACTTTTTTGTAATCGTTACATACTTTTTCGGTTTGTTAGTTTTTATTACCTTACCTTAACGCCTCGATGGCCGAGTGGTAAAGTACTCGGCCCGATACCTAAAGGTCTCGGCTTCAATGAGGAAGATGTAAATGATAACTAATCGCGATTGCTTAGTCTTAAAAAAACGCGTAATGAATCGTGATAACAACTACGTAAAAATCAAGACGATATCATAAAAATTGATTTTTTTATGAATTAATCAATTTGGGAGCACCGAAACTGCCTACCCGCGCCCGCGTGATCTCTGTGACGTCACATCGCCGGTCGCTGCCTGCCCCGCCCGCCGCGCCGCTCGGCCGCCCCGCATACGACGCGATGGTTTTTCTTTTAAGTAATTCACTTTGGCTACCTACTTTCATGCGTTTGTTTTCTATCTATACCTAGTAGGTAATAGTGCTATACCTGTAGTCTAAATGGAGCCAGGCTTTACACGTGGACAATCAAATAATTTGCCGTAAGTTGACCTTGCGGAATATTTCACAAATCATGCAAATTGATATAGATATATAGTATAGTAGATACCTATTTAAGTACCTACCCTCTAAGCAGTGAGTGTAGGTGTGGGACGATATTATACATAAAGTACTTAATAATAGTAAAAGTAGTTTCTTTGTAAGTCACTACTATGAAATTCATTATTTCGTTGCGAGTTGTGGCTGAGGTATGAGTATTTAAAGGCCTTTTTTTAGCTTCCCAGTTGGTAACCAGATTGCGAGCTTATTGTTTGCGACACTATTGTTGTAGGTACTTAATACAAACAATATGCACGGAAAGAATAGTTTTCGTCTAGGTACTAGTGCTGTCCATTTTTGCAATCTCTTATCAATAAAAATGAGTTTCGTTCTATAATGTGTTAAAACAATAAGCTAAAAGAAGACGTCATGTTTTAATAGTTGTAGTTGGGTGTAAGTCAGTAAAGGCAAGAATTACACCCGAGCATAAGGTCCGAACCACGCCATATCACTGTAAATTTGTTTGTGATGAAATAGCTTGAAAAATTTTAAGTCTGGATTGTGAAGGTTGTGCGGCAAGTAGAGGAAGATGTAAACATACTATGGCATTGGTCATGTGGTTACATAGACGCAGTGAGGAGCCTGCTTGCACAGAAATTACATGTTATTGGATGAAACCAAAACTGTCGCAAGTTGGGTCTCAGTTGAAATTTATAAAAGCCAAAGATATGGGCAACCGGAGAAATCTCCTCAGATTATGACTTACTTTCACCCAACTGAATATATACAAAAAGTATCAATGTATTATCTCCTTGAGATAATTTTCGGTGTCCGATTCAATCTGCAATAAGTTTTTGTTGTAAATCGCTAAATTTAAGAATGGGTGGATTTTGGGTTAAAATTTATATTTTATCAATATTTTTTTCTGTGAGGATCTGAGGACTTTTATAAAAAGTTCAACTCTGAATAGCATAGGCTTGCTAGTCGTACTTGCAGTTTGATACTATGCATTTCCTGTTTTTTATATTGGGTGGCACAAATGTCACGACGGGGTTAAAATTGGTTACAACTTTTAATTTTTTTAAATTCATCTTAATTATTATGAGATATTAAAAAAGCACTCATGGAGATATTTTTGAGTTAGGTTTTAAAAATTACATCACGTAAATGACCACCATTTTCAGCCTCACAAAGGCGGGCTCTTTCGAGAGCACTTCTCATTACTTTCCTCAGAACATAAGGAGTTAGCAACTGCATTTTAACTCGGATGTTGACCTTCAGCTGCTTGATTATCCTGGGTTTATTAATGAACACCTTGTCTTTTAAATAACCCCAGAAAAAATAATCTGGTGCTGTTAAATTTGTGGAACGAGCGGGACAGTTAAATGTTGAAAATAACGAGATGCATTAAATAATGAGAAAACTTTATCGATAAAATGTCACTACACTATCTTCTACACAAACACAACGCATCAAAGCAGTCGGAAAGGTAGATCTTGTTAAATTATAATAATCATTTATTTCAAGATTACATTCTGTTAAAATAACATATCAGATTATAAATTTTGTCAAATATACAAAATCTGTGAAAAACTTCGTCAAATTACTTGAATTTGGCCTGTTTAACACTGTAAGCAAGTACGAACGAGTATCTCATATCAATTATTTAATACACAAATAGTACCTAATATATAGTTACTTCTTACCTATAATGCAAAAATGTATAGATATAATTAGTACCTACTCGCATTAAAATGATCTTCGCAACAATGTCTACTTGTTTTGGTAGATAACGTCTCCTCCCTTCTCATCAGGTTACACCACTTGTTTCTTAGTTTTTTGTCATTTGGAACATGAAAAAAGTACTTTTCCGGTGTGCTAATTGTTGTATTAGTACATAAAAGTACTATACAATATCTATACGGTATTTTTATCCATATTTACCAAATATAAACGAAGATAATTAAAGTAACGCAAAAACAATGCTTCGGATACTGCGCGCGAACGAGCAATGATATCTGGACCGGCGATGTGACGTCACGCGCTAAGCGGTCAAGCGCGCTCTGGATTTAAGAACTCCCAAGTTCAAAAAATTGTTAAAAATACAGTTTTAGACATATCGTAAAAATTCTTTCACTATTATTATTAAGATTTTAAGTTTGATTTTTCTAGATAATAAAATAAAAACACTCATCTTCCTCATTCCCTGGTCGTGCAAAGTGTGTATCGGATTTTTCGGTATAGAACCAATTACCCATCAATTGTAGTGATGACTTGATTTCACTAATAAAGGCTTTTATCTAGCAATGGGACAGACATAATGTATTTTAACTTTTAATTTTATTTGTTGAAGATCTTTTTCATTCTAGCTTCTAAAATTCCTGACTGTTCTATTTGTATTTTCCTATATTGGAGTTCATTAAAAATATGTTAAGCCCAGTTCATCGTTCGCCTAGACATCCGAATCCGTAATTTTTTAATTCACGAATGGCTTATGATTTGCTATGTTTCGACAACTCTTTAAGATCTTATACAGCGACCGCCCGCGTCTTTGTCTGTGTAAGCACTCGTATCCCGTAATCCCGTGGGTATTTCGAATACTCCGGCATTACTCCTTTTCTACATCATTAAAGAATTTAAGTGTAAACTTTCAGTTGTCTATAAATTAGGTCAGTATGTGATTCAAGAACTTTCTTTATATGTTTTGATTTTTATCGCCTCTTTTCATTCAACGACTTTTTTAACATACCGACAACAAATGACACAACTCACTACTTATTACTGTAGTTATTTCATTGTCATTTACTTAAGGAGTATTTTTTTAAGCGATTAAGCATTACTTAGAACTATTTTTCCAAATGATATTCTATTTATTCCGTGAGTAGGCCCAACCAACCACCAACCCCAACCAGAAAAGAAAGTGTACCACATAGGCCACACACTCACTATTTCTAATAATCCAAAGCATTCGTGCAAACTAGACAGAAATACTATTAAAATCTGAAATAGTTATAGGATATTACGACAATATTATTGCCATAATTGTTTGAAGTTATTGACAGTCGATACTCAAATATATCTAAAACGAACTGTCAGCTTTTAAATCAAAATACTTCTGAATTTGGTCGGGAAGAGAGCCTCAAAGATCATATTTTAACAATTCATCTTATGACTGATGGATGACATAACAATACAAAAAATAAAAACTAAGTGCCAACCATTTGTCGCACTCCAACCTCCTTTTCTAGCCATAAGATAGAACAGAGCTAAACATAGTTGCACGTTTTTTATTTTAACCTTCCTTCTATAGCTTTAATTATTATTCTGAGAGTAGCACATTGATTGAAAAATGACGATTCAATCTTTGACAGCTAAGACGGGACCGTAATATCTGATACCAAACACCAATCTTAATTGTTGATACCATTGCACATTGATTTGAGATCAATTGATATGATGATTCAGATTGAGTACTATTTTTTTTTCACATTTAGCCAATGTCAATGGTAAGGAAAGGTATTGTAAAATATTTTTTTGTTGTTTAATAATAGATTGATGATTGATTTAGTGCGCTTCTTTCCACGCCCACGACCCGGCCAACCCGAGCCGAGGTTCTAACTTTAAAGGTTAGCTAGACCACCAGCTGGCTATTAGTTTGCGGGGCCCATAGCGCAAACGCCAAGCTGTCAATGTGGAGTACCCGTCTATTCAGGCGATACACCGAGATAGACTTTTCTGACTCACCTGTTCCTTAGCTGGCCGCTTCTCCTAGCTATATTGGCTAAAAGGACAGAGATGGAGATGGTGGCGAGAAAGGATTAAGGACGGAAGGATTCTTCAACCAAATGCTCGCGTTTAAATCCGTTACCATCCGGCTCCAGCCAGATGTTTGGTGCCTCCAATCGGCACGCAAGACCTGTAGGCGTCCCCAGGACGCCGATTCAGCATATATTTTTGTGCGCCTCCGCCCACAGTCAGCCGAACCACGTTTTGCACAAGTGCTCAAACACTGAGCCACCCAAGTTTTTTCTAACACAACAACACTAGACCTGTGCTCGGCAGGACATTACATTACACTCCAAAAAAGCAAAAATGTATAATTCTCTAGGTTAATCTTCACAAGTTATCAAAAGTAATCAAAAAGTTAAATCACTCGCCGGCAATATTCTCCATACAATAGTGATGTGACATTTTTCATCTTCCAATTGCCATTTAGTTTTTAATTTTTACTGCAACGCACTCATTGGCCTTTTCATAGTCTTTTCCGAACAGGCGCCCTTGAGTTGTTTCGCGCCCGGTCCTATCCGAACCCCTCGGAGAATCTAGTAGGGAACGGGGGCACGCACTAGTGCGTGATGCCATTCCCTAGAAAACTCTGACGGTGTTTCGATCACACGGCTTGAGGAACCTTTTCAGTTTCTCGCCCCCCTCAAAAAAGTCCGGTGATGATGAAAATGCCTTTCAAAATAAAAGTGATGTATCCGAAGGTGGTCCCTCGCTGCGGGCCGCGAAAATTTACAGTGCTCAGGGTCACACCCGAGTGGTAGAAAGTACTGAGTACTGAGGTTTAATATTAATAATTCTAATTTGCACTATGTAAATACGAAACTTTTTTGCTTTATAGCAAATTAATGATTCGATCGATGTGATGAGAGAATTTTCTAACCGATATATTAATACTTTAGTACCTACCGACGATTAATCGAACTCTCATTAAACTCTCTTTAACTCTTGAACTATAGGATTAAAACAGTAATTACAGTCGATTAATTACATAGCGCGATAATGCACTCAGCGGCACGGAATCTTGACCAGGCTCTTATCATTGGCAATAATTTTAAGTGTTTGTGTAACAAATGCTTCTTTTGGAGGTAGGTAAAAAGGTTTTTTCTATATTTCAAGAGGGTAGTTATTATGTTTTACGGGGTTAGTTTCTAAGTTTTAGCCGAACCGGGACTTTTGAGCAAATCAGTTCAAGTTTTGAATTCGGTATTGTGAAAAGTGTAGCTTTGTCTTAGTCAACATTTGTGTTTTTGTAATTTGTTCGCAACAAAATTTACGTTTAAAATTATTTGAACATTTTATAAATAGCTTGCCTACTTCTTAACCGATCTTTAATATTTGTAAAAATATTATGATCGGATGTTAGTGACGGTAGTTGTTGACATTGAATGGGCGCCTTTGGCTTTCAAAGTAAAAAGTGTTGAATAATTTCGGTGGGCTGGTTAGAACCACGATAGCTCAATTGGAAGAGCACCTGACCCAGTATGTCAGAAGGGTGCAAGTTCAAATCCTGCTCGAGGAAATTTTTCAATATTTTCTCACCAAAAACTTTATTAGAGACAATAAGAAAACCCTGAAAACTAATTAATTTTTTGTGACAAAAAAAATCATGAATGTGAATTACATGAAAAATTTAAGGTGGCCAAGTTTCCGTGCCGGTGATGTTAGTTCAAACCATTTATAACTGACTTTGATTAATAATCAAATATAACTGATGCGTTTTTGATGCTATCTCCGAATCAAAATTTTGATCTGTTGACCTTGTGTGGTTAGGGTAAAAAGTTTGACGTACATTTTTAAATTTATATACTTTATTTTTTCTTAAATAAGGTATTTAGATATTATATTTACATTATTAATGTTATAAAGAAACTATAGGTAGATTTGAGCCTTTTATACACATATTGTAACATACAAACGGAACTTTTATATATTTGTTAATTTGGTACATTAGAAATTAAAATGTATTTATTTACATTACATTTACATTTTATTTTATTAATATTACATTAATATTTTATTAAGTTACATTGAACTAATTTAGCCTAATAACTGCATCAATTTCATTCAAGCTTCAATATCGTTAATACAATACAATGCTTTTTCTGGTAGCCAACTACGTAATGATTTTTTCGAGGATATGGTCAAGTGTGCTTTCATTTTTTTAAGTGAGCGTCGCGTTTTTTTATTTGCTAGTCCTAGCTAGAGTACTCTACGACTAAGGTCAATTACTTTTTTATATTGATCTTTGTCAATTATTTACTTGGATCATATTTACTTTAACTTGATGCCGGGGTTGTACGTTTTACGTTGTACGTACCACTTACTACTGTAAGTTTAATTTAATATTTACATGGTAAGTGCGCTCATTATTTTTATTGAGGAACACATCAGGGTGCCTATAGGGCAAGATTCATTCGCCATTCTATCAGTCAACGAAAACGAGAATTTGTATGCCAAAATTTTAACTCTTCTTCTCGTATGTCGCCAGGAGGCGCTGCTAAAATGCCATACTAATTTTTGTTTTCCTAAACGTAATCGAATGAATACGGATAGTAAACAAAACTCACACTAGGCACCCTGGGAAAAAAATTGGAGACGTTGAAAATTCGAGTTTTCGCGTATGTATGATGTTGACCGGGAGTCGTTTTGTCCTGTATGCGCATTCATCATCATCATCATCATCATCATCATCATCAGCTCATTTTATATCCCCACTGCTGGGGCACGAGCCTTCCCTATGGATGGATAGGGAGAACGGGGCATATACCACCACGCGGGCCCAGTGCGGATTGGTGGTTGTTAACGACTGCTAATGCAGCCGGGACCAACGGCTTTACGTGCCTTTTGAAGCACGGAGGAGCTCGAGATGATACATTTTTGGTCACCCATCCGATGACCGGCCTTTGCGAAAGTTGCTTCACCTCAGCACTCGCAGACCGGGCGCGTTATCCACTGCGCCATCGAGCTCCTCGTATGCGCATTGTCACTGAAGAAATAATACAATGTTGCATAGGATTAAATAAATTTTATCTACATGACAATACTAATAATGTAAAGATAAAAGTAAATTGCGCTTCCACTTAAGGGGGTGCAGCGCGGACGCAAAACTGCGAGTTTCAAGTTTCTTTATGATAGCGAGCGAGCGGCGCGTGGCAGTGGTGTGACAACGAGGCACGACTACGAACACGCACGCACACTAATATCTGTACAGAGTAGGCTGGTGATTTAATTAGAGCAATGTTTACTTTCGTAAAATCATAGGCGTTTGGGTAAAAAATAAGAAAAGTCTTAATATTTTCATACTCATGTTTTTTAATCGAAAAATAAGACAACAGTGGCCTGCGGAATATCAATACAACCATTTTGATGTCGGATCATTGTTTCATTTGTGCTATATTTACAAAGTTTCTGAAGAAATATGTTTTTAGATATCATTGCTTTTACGTATTGTTTATGCAGTTTCTGGGTATTTGTTTCAAATTCCAAGACAACCATGACCTTGTCAAAGGATCAAGCTAACCTACACTAGTCCTTTTAATGTATATGACCAATTCAGCTCCTAGCACCAGTGACTTCAAAACACGTAAATTTTCGAAATTCCGCGCTGCACCCCCTTAATATCAGGCGATAGCCATGTGAAAGAATGTTAAGCGCTTGTTTGTTGTTTATCCTATATCCGAAATTCACCCGTGTTAATTAAAAGAATAAAAAGGTGTTACAAAACGCCGACCACACTACTCGTGGAGTAGTACTTTTAATAGATTTTTTTTTTATTGTCATATTTAGACAGTGAAAGTTGTTTGTGACTGTGACTGGCAAATTGTTCCGTCCCACAATCCTAAACACTTGGACAAAAATTGCGGATGACAGTAATTAGTTGTTACAGTAAACAGTTTTACTTAACCTTTAATCTGCGTGTGATGATTATACGTCTTCGTGGCAGCCTGCTGTCAAAGCGTCATCGTAAACGTTAGATATGTGTTATTCGTGTAACAAATAAAAAGTCCAGGGTCACTTTGCTAATGGCCCGGGTTTGTGATCAACTGATCACCAATCGTTTGTGGTGATTAAGCCCATATCCATCGATTGATCTTTTGATGATTTTGATTTCAATGATGGAGGTAAGTTAATAAAACTTGAATAGTTTTACTTAAAGGAGATGAAACAGCACAACCATTTTCACGATTTCGACGTTATTGTTCAGTTATCGGGAACTAACATTATTAACTTTTGTGCAATTATACTGTATTAGAAAAGCGGTGTGTCTGCAGAAGGTTTACACGTGCCCAAACTGTTGAGTGTTATTTATTAATACATTAATTCCTCAAGGCAGTGATTAATAGTGGCTCTAATTCCTTAGCTGCTGTTAAACAAAGATATGAGAACGGATAAGTAAGTTAGATATGAATCATTCCGTTTGCCAGCTAAAACCGCCGAGCGTTTTTGTATCACGTCATAAATTAGGAGTGTTTCTTTTGAAAATGTTAGAACAAATGACATGAGAAAGAGCATTTTTTTATATAAAGGTTTGTTATTAATGCGCTTGTGTTAGGGTGAGACTCCATTGGAGGCGGAGCGGAGCTGAGCGGATCAGAATTGTATGGAGCAGAGCGGTTTGGAATCAACATTTATTTAAATGGCTTTTCTCCGCTCTGCTTTAATAAGTCCCACCACTGCCACCGTCTGGAGTTTAACGGAGCGGACATGAGCGGGATCGTTATTCTAAGGAAAACCGTCACGTCGAGTTGAGCGGGGCAGAACAATTTTTTTTAATGAGAGTAACTGATGACCTCATGCTTTATTTTCAGCGTCACTTGACTTTGAGGGACAGAACGGTGCGGGGCAAAACTGTGTGCGCATCAATGGAGTTTTTGTGGATAAAGCTAGTTTGCTCTTTTCCGCTCAGTTCCACTCCATCTCAATGGAGTTTATATGCGTTTAAAGCTGCTCCGCTCTACTCCGCTCCGCTTCAATGAAGTGTCACCCTTAGGTATGGGTTCACGTCAGTGGGCTAACGGAGATAAGTGGATAAGTGGATTACCTACAAAACGATTTCTCACAATCAACTCGAGCATCTATCCGTTAAGCTACTAGACGCTTCAAAATCTTTAAAATTTTTATAACTAAACTTACCTTTTTTTGTTATTGCCTAAAATTATTATAAATATGACTTACATACATTTTTATGTGGTATGTGGAATTTCCGGACAGTACCTACCAGTGTGGATGGCTTCCGAGCCTATTTCTGGAGTCAAGCAGCAAACTCCTGCGTTAATCCGTTTGAAGGATGTGAGATCCAGTAAAATTACTTGGCATAGTGGCATTAAAAAGACCTCATAATTGGCAACGCGCGTCTTTTAAATATGGTGTTCATAGATAATAAGCCTTTAAACTATAAACGTTAACACAGTGGGGGTTCACGTCTCCTTAACACGTCACGTCACATCACGTCACATCACATCAAATTAAGCACATGAGGCGATTGGACTTTGGACTCTACCACAGAAGAGAGATTCTACTACTAGAACCTCCTCGCAAATTCGTATACGGAACATTCTCACAAGTAATTAATTTGATTACGCATAGTAACGTTTTCCGGTTTGTCAAAAAAGTTGAATATAAATTATATTTTATTAATTGCCCACAGAATTTCTTGCAATTCAATATCTCAATGAACCTTAGAGCAATTAATTGATAAAGTACCGCAGTATGTCACGTAGAGTAAAATTAATAAATCTGTCACATTGTGAAATTTGATTTCTCTGGCATTCGAATATTCAATTTATAAGTTATCGATTTTTATTTAAAAAATAAGGAAATTTGAGAGGCATGAGAACATCTAACAAAAAAAAACCTAAATATTCCGAAATGTTTTATTCCGATCTTCGATGATTCGATTTTCATTAATCCGAACTTCATAATTCCGAGTAAATAAAATGTTGATTTCATTGATAAGATTCGTAATTTCATCGAAGTTTGGTTTTAGCTATTGTTGTCGGTTAGGTTAGGTTAGACTTGATAATAAAAGCAGAGAATAAGCAAAGCGATTTGAAATATTTAGATTTTTTTTAAATTCGGGATGTTGAGTGATAACTATATTCGGAATAAGGTTTTTACTTACATCACCTACGCCAAAGTATCTGCTAGTGATGTGGTATCGATAGAATTATCAGTAGAAGATCGGCTCAGTGGCATGCGTTCGGAGAGGACTACGTAAAACAGTGGACTGACGTTGGCTGTTTATGTGATGATGATCATTATACACTTTAACGATTTCTTATACGTATGTATATACATATGTTATCCAAAAATCGATTCGCAGCATCGTTAGTGACCGACAGAGCACTATTTCAAAACTTACAAATAATAAAACTCCCGAAACTATTAAAAAAAATAAAAGTCTATCTGTATAATCTCAAAAACGAGGAAACATTTTATTACATCTACTTAAGTACCTTTAGGAAAGGAAAAGTTGTTAAACTATATTAAAGTATTCAATTATGATGTACTTTGTAATAAAATTGTCACAATGAAAGATTCGTGAGATGTGAGAGTAAAACACTTTACAATGGAGACATTAAAACTTCATGGAATGTTATAAGCACGCTCGCTACGGACGTGGGTACCTAAAGTTATATATAACGTTTATGGAAAATGTCGTTGCTATTCTATTGAAAACGCTCAGGAAACCATTGTCAATTTAATGATACTGTATTTATGGAGTAATTAACTTGCACGTTATAATAAATAAATCACTTAAAACACGATGTTTCGAACTAAAGGTAAACAACAGTTATTTCCTACAGTTTATCGGTCAACCTAGATGTTATGTTTAAAAATACATTGCAGTAAAATTATATGATAAAATAGTCTATGTGATCTTGGCAGGAAAGTGAAGAGCCATGTCTGCGGTTTTGTTTTATTTTCTAAAATTTGTGTTATGTCGAATATTAATGTGAAATAATGGTGGATTATTAACCGTTAAGTGTTCGTGAGTATGCATGAGTGTTGGCAAATTAAACAAAACAGTGCAGCGTCACTTTTCAAATTCTCTCAAGAAGTCCGCCCGAGGACTTAGTAAAGCCCCACATCTTTACTAAAATACTCGAGGGGTTGGGGGGTATATCATTTCTCACTTCTCGTTTCTATTATCATTCATCATCATCATACAGAAAAGAAATATTGTTTATTTATGTATTACTTGTTAGAAACATTTCTTTGACACTGGCTAAATGTGCTAATCGCACGAAGCCATCAACAAAAGGAAAAAAAAATAGTATATGTAACAAGTGAATAAAGGTCATACTTTCGCTTAAGAATTACGTTGTCATGACGCCATGGAATGTCGTAGTAAAACCTTATATAATTTAAGTAAACAATTTTACATATTTCTTATATCTTACGGGTAAGAACAGTGCCTTTATCTCTCTCATATTTAAACGATATCATTCATATTTTAAATATAATTAAAATGTTTGAAATAAATTGCAATTGGGAAAAATGAAAATCATCCCTTGAAAATTTCCACGTGGTACTCTTATACGCGGGACGTCGAGGATGCGGGTTCATATCCCGTAAGTACGTGGTTAAAAAAATTACCCTTGCTATTCTAATTACGATTTTGACGATCTCCGTAGCCTAGTGGCTTGCACGTCAGAATTTGGGCGGCGCTAACTCCCGGGTTCGATTCCCGGTCGGATCAATGTTGAAAACGAACTTTTCGATATTGTGTCGGGTCTGGGTGGTTGTGGTACCGTCGTTGTTTCTGATTTCCATAAAACGAGTGCTTTAGCTACTTGCCTTGGGATCAGAACAATGTATTTGATGTTGTCTAATTTTTTTTAATTTTTTTTTATTAGAATACGTCATAAAGGACCAACCCATGCCCATGCCGGTAGGCTACTCTTGACGCAAACTCAATCTCAATACAATTCCAATGCGATTATTATGTATCGATATTGGGATAAGTTTCGCAATTTCGGAACGCCCCATCTCTATAATAATTTGTTCACTCAATTTCCACGCAATTTAATTCCAATGTAGCGCTATTATCGCCTTTAAGAGTGCCATTTGAATTTTTTAGATTTGGGATTGGAATTGTATTGAGATTGAGTTTGCGTCAAGAGTAGCCTACCTGGTCTGGGGCTTGAAAACAATGTATTAGCTGCTTAACTTGGGGTGTCGTAAGAACCGACTAAAAGACAATGGTTCAAAGATGCGAGTGCACATCAGGCGATCGGCTAGCGACCCATCACATCTATTCCACCTCGGGACCCTACTTTGTTCATGCTAGTTGTGGTATCGGGTCACCATTAACGAGTATATTCAGAGGACTTCGATGCTATGTCTACCCCTCTTTGGGAAAAGGACGTTAGTCTATATATGTTTGTATATATCTATCATTATTTTAGCCCGGAGATACCACTGCCGAGTATAGGCCTCCTTTCGTGTCTGCCACTCATCTCTGTCTCAAGCCATACGTTTTCCGGATCTCCCGCTATCCTTGTAATGACGTCAGTCCACCTTGCCACCGGACGACCGATGGCAAGTTGTATGTATGTAAGGGATTAACGGACTGCCCCTACCCTTCGAACGGTATGAACCTTTAAAGGCGCTCTCGAGTTTTCCGCTGACTCCTCGAAGAATCTAAAAGGAGACATGTACACGTCGTTTGCGTAAAATCATCCCCTCTACAAACCTCTGAGGTTTGGTCGATCACGTGAATTGATTACCATAATCAATAAAAGATATAAACGGAGAACATAAAATTTATTACACTGAAGAAATTACAAAGTGATTTCACATCACAATGCTTAACAAATGGTCACATGACGCAGGTTTAGTGCTCAATGCCAGCGAAACCAAACTAATGTATGTAAGCTCAAGTCAAAATAGAAAAGGACATCAAATTAATCTCGTAGCACATGACCACCGGTGTTTGCACGATAATATAAATGTTTTTACCTGTTACTGTGCTCTTAAAGAACTTGTAGATAAACAAACATACTTAGGTCTTGTTATGGACAGTAGGGGGTGCAGCGCGGACGCAAAACTGCGAGTTTCAAGTTTCTTTATGATAGCGAGCGAGCGGCGCGTGGCAGTGGTGTGACAACGGCGCACGACTACGAATACGCATGCACACTAATATCTGTACAGAGTAGGCTGGTGATTTAATTAGAGCAATGTTTACTTTCGTAAAATCATAGGCGTTTGAGTAAAAAATAATAAAAGTCTTAATATTTTCATATTCATATTTTTTAATTGAAAAATAAGACAACAGTGGCCTGCGGAATATCAATACAAACATTTTGATGTCGGATCATTGTTTTATCTGTGCTATAAGTATTTACAAAGTTTCTGAAGAAATAAGTTTTTAGATATCATTACTTTTACGTTTATGCAGTTTCTGGGTATTTGTTTCAAATTCCAAGACAACCATGGCCTTGTGAAAGGATCAAGCTTACAATCTACAACATATATAGCAATCCTGCTCGTGGAAATTTTTTCAACATTTGTGTTTTTGTAACTTTATTTTTTTTTGCGAGAAATTTAAAGGGTTTCTCAAGTCGCTTGATCGAAACACCTTCAAAGGTTTTCAGGGAATGGCGTCACATACTAGTGCTTGTCTCCGTTACCTACTAGGTTTTCGAATGTGAGTTTCGGATAAGATCGGAGCCAGAAATTGAGCTTCGTGAAAGTTGCTTAGCCTTATAAAATTTCATATTTTCATGCATAAGCCTGCCTGACGGTGTTAATTGTTATTTAGGCTCGTACTCATCTTTAAACATACGTAGTTATAAATGCAGACATTTTCTGTTTTTTTGCGCGTCTGGCCTCATAGCTAAAAATAGACTTATCAACTTTTTAATATATTTAAATCAAATCAAAAGGTTGAATCCTAATGCAAATTATTACTATTTGAACTCTGTAATTATATTTGGATTTTTTGTTCTGTAAGTAGCAAATATGTAGGCAGATTAAACGAGTCAAATATTCGTGAGTGTGATAATGATATTGTGATTATATGCTATCCCACAACTGGGCAAAGGCCTCCTTCATCGAAATCAAAAGTCATCACTGCAGTGCATGGGTTAAAATACCCATGCTTTTACCACGTTTGATAAATGCTGGTTGGTGCTGATTACTGATTACAAACACGGACTATGTATGAAAAATCTAAAACACACTTTAGCCCAATCTGGAAACTGAAATCAGAACCTTTGGATTAGTTTTGTGCTTAATCGGACACTTTTCGGTTTAGTACTATACTAGTACAGTCCGAGTAAAGTACTAGTACACCTTATTAGTACTAATAGTACCTAATAGTACACGGAATTAAAGCCGTTTCCTATCTACAGGTGTTTGGTAATATGTGTATATTGAAACGTACCCATGTTAACATGTATATATAAATACTATGCCAACGTCAGAAAATGGAAATTGTAAAAAAAATATTTAAGGTTTTTCAACAATTTTAGTAATCCTAGCGCTAAATAACGCTGAGCAAGATTTTTTATCAATAAAACGCACGGTCGGTCGGCGTAAGCGATTGATTTGCTATCTTGCATAATGTATGTGTATTCTATAGCGATTGGCAGGCAACAACTATCTCGCTTACAGTACGTTTGTTCCTTGTTCGTTCTCGCTCGGACATTCGGAATAATTCGGACAAGCAGCATAAGCACTTGAGTGTAGCGGGAGACGGCGTACTAATAGTCCGACTGTCCGATTAAGAGCTTGCGTTCGGTAACGTTTCTTTTCGTACAATGCTGAGTATCAATACCTATTAGTACTTAGTACGCGTACTACACAACACTACTTTGGATATTAAGCCGAGCGCTTAGCCATTTTTACCGAAGTACAATACATAATCAAAAATAATCTGTCAATCTCAGTGGTCTAGTGAAATACTCGCTCAAATATAGTTAGATATACCTACGTTTTGTTGCTAACAAACACAAAGGAATAGTTACACAACGTTGTAACACTAAAAGCAATCAATCAAAAAGCAAATCCCGCGGATCCGCGGGATCGATAACTTCGATCCCACAGGCTTGAGGGATTGCGATTTTGATGCGGGATGTTGGATTCTTTAATTTGGAAAATTGATGGATTGAAAACACTCATATTTGCAGTTTGCATTTTGAAGGACAGAATGAAGTCACTAAAGAAAACAGTACTCTGTTTACAATAAAAAGATTTTTATGAGGTGCTAAAATTTAAAATCATGCTCTTGGGAACTTACATACACGAAAATAAATAATAAACACTTTGAAATACTGAGAGACTAAAAATATAACAATCCTGCGGAAATGACAAATGTCTAAACAAAACCGGCATTTCAAAGGCGTTGTCCCATTGTAAATCTTTACGCTGTGCTAATTACACTTTAATTATTGATTCAATAGATTTATGTTAATTAATATGTTAAAATGTAAAAGTTGTAGGCGAGACAACGTATGTAGGTAAATATGCCTACTAAGTACTCGTATTTGCGAGGTAAATATACTACTTATAACTATTAAAACTATTA
This sequence comes from Eudonia mercurella, assembly GCA_963082485.1. Taxonomy (NCBI): domain Eukaryota; kingdom Metazoa; phylum Arthropoda; class Insecta; order Lepidoptera; family Crambidae; genus Eudonia; species Eudonia mercurella. Next base: position 10,596,768 of record OY720044.1, on the reverse strand, counting down.
TGGTCACTTGCATTAGAGTAACTAATTATTAACGGATTTCTTACTATGTTTATTATATGTGAGTGTCCGATATTTCGGCTCAGTTGCATGCGCCATGATCACGGAATTACAACTCCGATACTCACATATCCTTACACATACAACAAATACTCACGTATAATAACATGGTAAGAATTTCGATAATAATGAGGGTGGGAACTAGGGTTGCCAACTTTTATTAGAAGAAATAGAGTATATCTGATTTCAAAGGAGGTAAATAAAGAGTACGGACTTACAAAAAAGAGTATCATTTGTTTTATATTTTTTAAAAGGTATTTTTTGTACATTTTGCAACACATAACAATTTTTCATGGTTTTTAAAAGAATTGCATGAGTCCAAACATTCTAACTCTAAATTTATATACTTAGATCAAGAGCTCTTTTGGACTTTTTTGGTTCTGATAATGGGTTTGCATAATATTACATGACTGGCACTAGTATAGTAAACAATGTGTAAAAAAGAGTATTTTAGCATACTCTATTAGTGTTATAGATTATAGAGTACGCCTACATGATATAGAGTACAATACTCTATTTTAGAGTACGGTTGGCAACCCTAGTGGGAACGGATTTCTTTTCTATTCTATTACTTTCAACTTAAAATATGACAATTTTTTTTTCTGTAGTACCTACTGCTAATTACTTCACAATATTTTTTCAAAAATTTTAAAATCACGTGGTTTTCCGTAAAGATCACAATGCGCAGGCCTGGCGGTCACAGTAAAATGTGTGAAGTGTATCGTACACATAAGTCGATGCGACTAATTTGTACTGATCTACTTGCTTAATAATTATATTTTGACATACAATAAGAGCAAGGCACATTGCTCGCAAGACTGATGGCCGCTGGGGCGGAGCAGTCCTCGAGTGGCGACCGCGTACCGGAAAGCGCAGTGTGGGCAGGCCTCCAACAAGGTGGACCGACGATCTGGTGAAGGTCGCGGGAAGCCGCTGAATGCGAGCAACACAAAACCGGTCGTTGTGGAGATCCTTGGGGGAGGCCTTTGTCCAGCAGTGGACGTCTTTTGGCTGAGATGATGATGATGATGATGATGATACAATAATTTAAAAAGCAAAACAAAATAGAATAATTTAAGCAACCAAAAACAGCACAATATAGTCTTAAACTGCACTTTGCCATTGTTAACTTGTATTTTAATAAGTCGGAAGTTCTTAAATATCGTTCGTCACTGCGGCCCATTCACGACTGTTGTGTTTTTGTACCAGACCAGACTTCGAGCTGCGTATAAATGACTTGCGGCCGGCACGCGGCGAGCTTGTATAAGCAGACTGCCAACGAACTAAACGTGTTTTAAGCAAATTAATTATTACAATAACTTTGTAAATACTTATCGTATCGAAGTGAAACAAAAACTATACGTTTTATAACGTCTTCTATAATGGTATTGGGTGAAAATAAACTTTTTTTTTCTTTCCCACGTCCATTACTATTATATACTATTTCATCATCTCAGCCAAAAGACGTTCACTGCTGGACAAAGGCCTCCCCCAAGGATCTCCACAACGACCGGTTTTGTGCTGCTCGCATCCAGCGGCTTCCCGCGACATATACTATTTACGCATAAGTAAAAGTATCATTCTTCATTGATGCATTGTAAAGCGTCTTACTTCTCGTTATGTCAAACAGTTAGAGATATGATAGAGTTCCTCAGGAGGATATCACCGGTGATCTCGCAGTTACGCGTGACATGAAATAAACTATTAAATATTATAATATATGCTTTTTTCACAATTTGATTATTAAGATACAGACAGGCGTCACATCATACTATCACAAACTGTCCAATTTCTTCGATAGACATTGAACTTTATGTCAATGGCATATGGTTGAGCATTCATTGAAGACATTTGACAGTTTTGAAAAGGTTTGATATGCAGGCGTCTCTCTACCTATGTATCTTAATAATCATTTTGTGAATAATGCAAATATTGTATTGTTGTGTACCGTTCGAGAATTTTCGGTATCATAAATAAGATGCCAGTGACTTTGGATAAAAGAAAAAGGAGCACTCGTCATTGCGTTCCGTATGATAGCATGAGAATTAGTCACCGGTTTGAAAAATTGCCCCCCAGCAGCTGAGGATCATGGTGAATTGCACTTCCACCTTCGCCTTACCGTCGCTTACCAGCAAGTGAGATGAGCACCAAGAGCTTAACCGGTGTGCAGCAGTGAGCGTAGATAAGGTCTACGATGGAGCGAGCTGCCCCAGAAGATGCCTATTAACTCTCGCCTTGAAGGAATTCAGGTTATAAGTTTTTGGGAACACAGACGATGGCAGAGAATTCCACTCCCTGTCAGTGCACAGTAAAAATGATGACATGAAGCGCCTAGTGCGACATAGTGGAATTTCTACTAGGTGGGGATGATATCTTGCAGTACGTCTGGAGGTTCGGTGGTGAAAGGGTGATGGTGGTATGAGCTCGAAAAGCTCCCCCGCACACTCTCCGTAGTAAAGTCGGTAAATTTTATATGTATACTAGCGGCCGCCCGCAGCTTCACCCGCGTGGTTCCCGTTCCCGTGGGAATATCGGGATAAAAAGTATCCTATGTGTTATCCAGGTTATGAACTATCTGCATGCTGAATTTTATCCAAATCTATCCATCCGTTGCAGTGTGAAGAAGGAACAAATATACACACATACACACAAACTTTCGCATTTATAAAATTATTGTGATATTATCATTAACAGTGATTCTAATACAAATATTGAAAATACCTAAAATTGCCTACAAGATATGACAAAGAGTGGTTAAAACTACCTAGATGTTGGTTTTTTTTTTTCGCATCCCGGATCCCGGATATAGTTTAATTCTTAGTAATAATAGGAAATTACTCTTATTGTTGTATTGCTTTTATGGCAATTCCAACAGGATTTCGATAAAAATAAATCAACAATATTTTGGTGGTTTTAACCACTATTACCTTTTTTAGCCACTTCGTTCCGGTATTATGCAACTAAAAGGTCCATCCAATGTTGAAAACGAACTTTTTGATATTGTGTCGAGACGGACAGACAGACAGACAGACATGACGAATCCATAAGGGTTCCGTTTTTTGCCATTTGTCTACGAAACCCTAAAAAGGTCCATCCAGCTTTATATCGTAACAATGACATACTTTGGCGCAAATTCTGAGGAACCTGTTGGAGAAAGTTAAAGTTCTACGACGACGTTTAGAATGTCAAATATATAGGGTCACTTTTTTATCACCGTCCAAACCTTCTGAGATCACTCCCGTGATACAAACGAACAACTCTTACTATTGGACCAACTCTCTAACTCGAAAATAAAATTCAGCTGTTCCATACAAAACATCAAAATTCATTCGACATTATTTAATTTCAGCGTAACCGCTCCTAAAAGTGCGGTTACTCTGTAAAGTACAGATGCAGCCAATAGCATACGCTTTCAAAGCAAATGCTACAGAAAAGTTTTTATGTAAGAGGTGAAACTTTTCTCCAAACGTTGCTTTCCATCGTATCATTATTACAAGCAAAGCCAAATTAATATCGACTTTCGTGTGACTTCAAAACGAACTTATCAATAAATCATTTTTTATCAAACACACATTACGGTGGTAATGATAAGGAAGTGTTCTCGACGTTCAATATAAAAGTACTTACATCAAATTATACAGCCTGATTTACTTTTAAATAATGCGTGTACGTATTGTGACGCTCCTACTTTTACAATTGAGATTCTATGATGGTAAATAATTTCTTTCGGATACGTTTTTAATAAGGTTGGTGGAGCGTGTAAAAAGCTACCTTTCGGCACCACTAAACATATATTATGTGGTACCTTATATAACTACATGGGCGTATTATTTTTTATGCATCACTTGACATACGATATTTTTGTATGTATGTATGTATGTTTGCAACGAATAAACTCAAAAACTACAGGACCGATTTAAAACATTCTTTCACCATTAGAATACTACATTAGCGCTGAGTAGCATAGGCTATATAAAAAAAAAGTATATAAAATACTAAAAACGACAATTGAATTTTCCAATACAAAATTATTTGTTTGTTTTGTTGTCATGGAAACCATTGATATATATTTAACTCAATGATGGATACTGTCAAAGTGGTACAAAGTCCGCCGGTTCAGCTAGTATGATATATTTTTTAGCAATTCTTAAAAGTATGCCAGTAATCACAATTATTTACTAAGATTTATAAGTATCTTTAATGATTTTAAAAGATTTTTGTAATAAAAAGTTGCCAATATTATTTTATTACAGATTCCATAATCAAATCAATATTTTTTATCGATTTCACAGTGATTCCTATTACATAAAAATATAACAGTTTTCCTATGTAGGTAATGATTAATAATTATTCTTGCTAACTGTAACCCGACTTTGATATTTTTGGTAATAGTAATAACTCGCGGACTTCACGTTTGATTTTTCTATTTTAGCATTTATCTAACTAAAACAATCAATACTTAAATGGACAATATTTAAATGTTCACGTCTGGACTGGACGCTGTATTGCTAATGGGCGTTGTTCTTTACTCAACAGACTTTGAACTTTATGCCTATAGCATGCGGTTGAATATGTAATAATAATTTTAACAATTTTGAATAGTCTATGTGCTGGCGTCTGTACACTGACACAGTGATACGCTTGCTTTAATCATGTGTACAAATGTATATTTTGTGACTTGTAACTGAAATAAATGTTTTGAATTGAATGACCCAGGTTGTGGCAGAATACCAATGATTGGCTTATGGCAGCTCTGGTCCTATGTTGCTTGGGGTCGGCGCAAAATGTCCGTTTCTTCTACTCTCACTCTTTTCTGCTAAGGTTTTGGCAAAGTATTTACAACCGCGCCCGCATGCCTGACAGTTGATACCAACCCTCCTCGGGAATTCTAGTGGTGGTTTACCTGCCACCGCGCGGGTGATCCAGGGTGTTTCTCGATATAAGTCGCCTTTTACGACACCATGGAAAGAAATGGGTTGGTGTTATTCTTTGCGTCCGACACCACGAGGACACTGTGTGTGTTGCTTATACATTATACGAGTACATAGTTTGTCAGCAGGAGATGCAGAAAGATAGATAGATATTATTGCTCAAACTATGACTGGCACTGTGACTGGCACCAGGTGGCGCAGGACAGACCCAGATGGCGACTCTTATTATCGGAGGCCAAGACTCAGTTTAGGTCGTTGCGCCATTCAAGTTAGTTACACTATAACAAAGAATGCAAACAAAAATTTTAATACAAAGTGAGCAAAGGCGGTCTTATCGCTTAAAGCAGTGGTTCCCAACCTTTCCCAGACCTAGAACCCTTTTCCTAATGTTTTTGTTAGCAGGGAACACATAAACTGTACTTAAAAAGAAAGTTTAATCTTTATTCAAAATTTAAGTAGCGTAAGTTCAGTAGTGACAGTTTATTTTCACACAATTAATGCTACCAAAGATGCTGATGCGAAACATTCAGCGCCTAGTGGTACTCCTCTAGAAACGTCATATACATATTGTTCCATCCCGGGACCTAGCAAATATAGTTAGCGAAGGTGACATGCAGGAATTAAAAAAAACAATTGTACTGCCTTTTCAATAATTGTTCAGTCGATTTAATTATGTTCTGTCCCGCAGACAATACCGATGCTCTCACGGACCATCTGTGTTCCGCGGACCACCAGTTGGGAACCACTGGCTTAAAGCGATCTCTTTTAGATAAACTTTGAGGCAGAAGACGCAGCTCGTTGACGTGATTAAATGAAAAACTCGCTCTAGGCACCCAACACTCAGGATGATGCTCCCTTTTGACCCCTTGTTCGAAAAGAGTCGAACACCTCGGAGAATCTAGGAAGGAAAAGGGACACGCTTGCGTGATGCCAATGCATTCCCTCTAGAAATCCTCTGACGGTGTTTCGATGACACCCAAAAAAGTCCGGTGACACTGCAAATAACGCCATCAGTAATCTCTCTAAAATAAAAAATAACTGGATGCATTCATTGTATAGTTTACCCAATCTCGCAAATTGTTATAACGTTAGTGCAGCTTATTCAACTCTAAAGCCATTAATCTCGTAACTCTACTGTTGTATAACTACTTCAATACTATTATGCACCTAGTGTCATGGTCGGCTCGAAGAAATCCTGTGGGTTTTGTACTTCACCTTTTTAGCCATTTTCATTGTTTAATTTATGTACGGATTCATTTAAACAAAAAAAAGTTCTTACTTACTCACTGACTGTCTCATTGTCGCCAAACCCTTGGACGAAAAACGCTGAAATTTTGCTCATAAGATGATATTCGACAGTACCTAGTACCTACGCAAGTCGACAAGAGATAAGAGGGGATCCTCCCCCCCCCACATTCCCTCAGGACCACAGGATGCGGGTGATCACGCGGACGAAGTTACGGACAGATCGCTAAATTAACAAGTAATGATTGACAGTTTCGATCCAATTCACAATAGCAATCTAAAACGCGCTTCCAACTTAAGATTTCGCAATTGTAGGCATGCTTTACCCGCAACAACAATGCGATTTTGACCTTTGCTCGTAAATGTTACGCTTTCAAGACTGCCCGTGAAAATAGCGTATTGTAGGTCACCCAGGCTGAACCTTGGTGTCATATCGGTGTCCCTTTATCAGTTAGCTCAGTTTGCCAGTTACGTCTGTTACGTGAACGAGTGGCTCCGAAATACGGCGACTCGTCTACTCCCGCGCAGGCAGTCTTGTACCGCGACGCGTGCTGTTCGCGCGCACTTTCGCTCTCTATACTTCCTGAGTTTACGGTTTCCGCGTCCGACGGTAGAGTGCGCTACGGTGCTGATTTGAAAATTTTTTTTTTCTAATTTTTCTTTTTCGTATTGACTGAGTGGTAGTGTGCTGTGTACGATTATGTTGGTGATCCTTGCGTTCATCGGTGTCAGATTTGCACTCCATGTGTCCAGGCAAAGTGGACGCGCGCTTGCAAATGAGTGCTACACTAGAAAGTAAATAGATTTTTTTTATTTTTACAAACTTTTTAACGCTGTATGTGATAGGTGGAATGCCTTGTGTATTAGTGTGCAATTGATTTTAATTTTTTATACTTATTTAAATGAAGTATTTCAGAATTTGGGTCTTAAAAAAAGTGCTTTTTTTCTATTTTATTTTTTAGTTTAAGAATTTTACCCCTATTACTTTAAACTTTATCCAGTATTACATTTAAAGCTAACTAAAAAGATGCTCTTTTCCATTTTATTAAGTGAACATTAATTACCTTTTAAGTAGATTAAGTTTTCATTTTTACACTCTATTAAAATCTGTAGAAATATACCTAAAAGAAAGAAAAAAGTAGAGAAAAATAAAAAACCATTTTAACCGATTTAGGATGTCCGCATCGTAGTATAGTCTAACTATTCTCACTTTGATCTGGTTCAAAGTTCCAATTAATAGATAATACAGACTGATGGATTAGTGATATTCATTAAAGCAATCTTAGTAGCCGAACTGTATAAAACATTTTTAATATTTTACATATTTTTTTAAGTCTATTGCTTCGTACCGCACTTGCTACGTTTTCCAGCTGAAGAGGGTCGCGTTGCATTTCATATTCAGGGTGCCTAGTGCGGATTTTAATCATCATTCGATATCGTTAGCTAATGCAAAAAACAAAGGTGATAAGCGAGGACAGTTAAAATAAAATTTTGCCAACAGATTCTCGTTTTTCGTTACCGTGATTTAATAGCAAATAAAACTTGCACTCGCCGCCCACGCCACTCTTAAACGCCGCCTTATTTAGTTAAATAATTATGATTGATCGAAATCTGGGGTTTGCACACTGTGTGCAGTGAGTAGCTCTTTTGCTAATGCTTTAAGGACCAAATTCGTCAGGCTGAAATTCATGGATGTAGAAATTTGAGACGTTTGCAGCATCGGATGCTTGTAAGTCTAGATTTCACGTTATTTTTATACTATTTTTTTTTATGTCGATCAAAAATTGGTCTGTAATTTTATACACTTGAATGTGATTGATTTCGTGATAATTATAACTCTTAGAAGCTTCGTTCAATTACGTACTAGTTTCCCGATGAGGGCTTGAAAAACTTTACGCTACTTTGGTGCAACGGAACCACAATGACGTTTGTGGATCACAGTAAATGTTAAGTACAAATATTTTGCAATTAATAACATTTTTTATACTTAAGATCTAAGGTTCACAGCAAGCTGAAGTTGTTGATGCTATGCAATGTTTTTAGGGTTCCGTAGCCAAATGGCAAAAAACGGAACCCTTATGGATTCGTCATGACTGTCTGTCCGTCCGTATGTCACATACACTTTTATCCGAAACTATAAGAACTATACTGTTGAAACTTGGTAAGTAGAAGTATTCTGTGAACCGCATTAAGATTTTCACACAAAAATAGAAAAAAAAACAATAAATTTTGGGAGTTCTCCATACTTAGAACTAAAACTCAAATTTTTTTTATCAAACCCATACGTGTGGGGTATCTATGGATAGGTCTTCAAAAATGATATTAAGGTTTCTAATATCATTTTTTTCTCTAAACTGAATAGTTTACGCGAGAGACATTTCCAAAGTGGTAAAATGTGTGTCCCCCCCCTGTAACTTCTAAAATAAGAGAATGATAAAACTAAAAGAAATATATGATGTACATTACCATGCAAACTTCCACCGAAAATTGGTTTGAACGAGATCTAATAAGTAGTTTTTTTTTAATACGTCATAAAGTACGGAACCCTTCGTGCGCGAGTCCGACTCGCAATTGGCCGGTTTTTTTCAGATTTTGTTATTCAAAATTTAAACGTATAGGTAAAAACGTATGGGTATAAACAGGACCACCTTCGAAATGCATTTTTCGAGGTGCATTTTCGTTCCGGATCCTTTATTCATAATACATAATTGAACGAAGCTTTGAAGTCATTTCATAGCTGTAGAGGTTTTAAGCAGCATTTGAAACAATCCAACAATAATCTGACAATGCACTAGTTTACTTTTTCCTATCGTTCATAAAGGTATCTTCAGGTTCATATGGCATTGCTGATTGCGTGTTTTATTTGCTATTTCATAGTTTTACTGAAAACGAGAATTTATTTTTATGGCAACTTTTTCGTGAAAAATCTTGGTTTTTTTTAAACGTCCGGATCTAAGGTAGATAAAACTCGCATTCAACACTCTGAAATGCGATTCATCGTAAAAGGCTGTACTGGGAAAATGTTGAAAAACTACCACAAGCGGGATTTGAACTTTGCCGTCTGACAATCCGGGTCAGGTGCGCTTCCAATTACGCTATTGTGGCTCTATCCAACCTGCCGAAACAGAACGCACGTTTGCACTGCTGCGTTCCATATTAAAACAGTCGTGCGGCTGTCGTGCGCAACCGCACGGCAGCGCAGCGGTCCGACACGAAACGTCTAAATTGAAAGAGCCCTTAGCTCACGTGGAATTCGTATTTCAATACTTTGATTCCAAGCAGTATTCTATCAGTGAAAGATTTTTGGAATTGAACCAGTAGGTAGTTTCAGAAATTACCCTCAAACAAACAAAGTCACAATCTTTACCCGCGATTTTTTTTTTCAACATTTGTGTTTTTGTAATTGGTTCGCAACAAAATTTGCGTTAAAATATAAAAAAAAATACAAAATCATTTTATAAATAGCTTGCCTTCTTTTTAACTGATCTTTAGTATTTGTAAAAATATTATGATCGGATGTTAATGACGGTAGTTGTTGACATTGATGAGCGCCTTTGGCTTTCAAAGTAAAAAGTAAATAGTGTTTAATAATTTCGACGGACTGGTTAGAACCACGATAGCGAAATTGGGAGAGCACCTGACCCGGTATGTCAGAAGGGCAAGCAGGTTCAAATCCTGCTCGTGGAAATTTTTTCAACATTTGTGTTTTTTTTCTTCAATAGTCTTTGAACTTTTTGTCTGTGACATATGCTTTAACATTTATTGAAGACATTTGACAGTTTTGGATAGTCTGATGTGCAGTCGTCTGCACACTATAACCATTTTTGTTTTATTTTAATTTTCAAAAACGCCTTGCCTTTTTATTATTTTGTATACGCGTAAGCATTTATTGTTAGGCCGTAGATGGAAGCGCACTTAACCCTGAATCCTCAACTGCTAAGGAATTGGCTACATTATCTCTAACTATCAGAATACTGCAATTCTACTATCATTGATGTTAATGCTAGGCGGACTTATAACATGCCCTACCACCAACCGAAACGAGTACAATCATGTACTTATTTCCGCTGCGTATCCCGGAACCTCTGAGTAAGAGACCGGTGGTCTTCTGCGTCTGCGGAGATCCACATGGTTACGTGGGACCCTCCTCCCGACCCCCACGCTTAACCAAGCTAAAGAGCAATACCAGACAGGGTAGACATACATTTAAAACTCAAGCACCAACCAACTCCAACTCAACCTCTCTTCCCACCCGATGCGGTCCCTGGACCGCATCGGGCAATCATCGGAGTCAGCAATTTATAACTCTGTGACTGATTTGGGTAGCCGCTTCGTTCATGATCTGGTTTTTTTTATACGTAGCACATTTCACCTGTTGTTAAGTGAATGTGGAATCCAGATGCGACGACAACTGGTGCAGCGTGAAAACAACGCAGCATCAGTTACCCTCACTCTGCCGGCCTACAAAGTGCCTCTTCAAGCCTCGTTTGAAGGACCCCATATCATAGGAAGGATGGAAATCGTGTGCTGGCTAACTATTCCAATTTTCGGAGATGCGACAAAGAAACGAGTCACCAAATTTTTTAGTGCGCGATGGAATATTTGAGATAGTGAAGCGGTGACTCCGGAGAGCAGCACGTGTACTCTTATGGAGGAAGGGAGAAAGTTCTGTGTTCACGATTGAGAAAACTCGGAAGCTATATGCACAAAATAAGGAGACTACAGAAGGTAGTTTTATACAAATGCGCTCGAGCAACGACAACTTCTCACGGACGCGCAATCTAACAACAGCTGCGCCCGAACTGTCTCGAGCTGTTCCGCGACCAGTGACCATGCAAGGGTTCTATGTGTGCTTGGTCGAGCGCGGTATGTACACTCAGGGGCACATCTAACCGCCCACCCCGTTAAGTCTTGGCTTAACTATTACCCGGTCAAGTTAACTCGGGACCTGGCTCAAAAACGTCGCTCATACTCAGGTGCCAACTTAACTTGACCGGGTAGTAGTTAGGCAAAGACTTAGGCGATTTATAAGTTTAGTACAAACGGGTGTAAACTTGTTAGTAGGTATACTTACAACGTGTAACAGAAAAGTGTGGTCAAAATGAAAAGATCTACAGTACAGTATCCCATCTAGATTTTGCATGCAGAGTTACTAAGACATGATTATTAACTTTAATTTGTTATGCAATTTTCAATTAAATATTTCTATTGTGACGTCACATCAGTTTAGCGATGTGTTCTTGTTGTGTTAAAAGTTTCTGTTGTCTATTATTATTATTATTTTCTTGTGTAATGGCTTCTGGAGTGTCTTTTCAACACAAAAATCATTGTTTAAATGTGGTAATGTTTTTTTTGTCAACCATTTTGTCTGTTATTGTCACTCCGTCCGTTTTATATTTTATTGAATTTTTTTTACCGTTTTTAAAAATAGAGTTAGGAATTCAGAGCATACAGCCTATAATTATTTTCTTTTTCTGTTCTAATTAAATATTTTTGTACTTAGGGCTGCCATTTTTGTTTTTTATATTTTTACTTTTTATGTTACGCTTGTGTTGCTATCGCAGCATCACCTAAAACGGTTCCGACGGAAGATCTGCGCTAACCTTAAGGCTAGCATTTTGCTGAGTCGGAACAGTTTTGGGACTGTCTTATAATTTTTTTTCCACTTTTTATCTGTACGTTTGAATTGTCTTGTCCCAAATAAATTTATTTTGATTTTGATTTTTGACATCAAAATAAACAAGTCTCAGCCCTAGTGGTTTAGTAACCTCTGTGTACTTACATTTATGATCACTGCTGCTTGCTTATGCGCGCCTGACAAATTAAAGTTAATAAATTATGTCTTTATAACAACACATTGAAGTTCTAAATGGGATTACACTTTGGATCTTTTCATTTTGACCACACCTTTTTTTACACGTGTATAAACAAAACAAGATATAAACAGGTTTAGAGATGCACACTCTTATACCATGTTGTTTAGGAACTAACGCGGAATTTATAAAACGAAGGACTCTACGCTTAATTTTTTACGATTTCCGTACGGACCGGTCAAGTTAACATCTATTCAAAGTGGAGGTCGAATCAAACAAAGAACTAAACATTGGTGTGCTATTAATATTCAAGGGTCAAGTAGACGAATAATTATTGCAAACAATATTCTTAAAGTTAACGCTCACAGTGCGTATGTTTGTTTATCATTATTACCTCTATCTATTGCCCGCGTCTTCGTCCGCGAAGGCTACGCTATCCCATGGGAACCTTTACCGGGATAAAAAGTATCCTCTGTCCTAATAGCCCGGGGCATGGTCTGTCTGTATGTACAAAATTTCATCCAAATCCGTTCAGCCATCCTCAAGTGACGCGATTATCAACAAACAGCTTACCTATTTGATTTAAAATAGCAGGCATCTGGCCCAGATCCAACCCCGCGATGGATAATGTGGGTTGATGAACTGAATGCAAATAACTACAACCAACAGTTCAAAAGGTCTTCCGAAGCACAGAGGTTACATTTTAATTAGGCATGCGCATCGCTTAACTTAAAAGCCTTCCTTGAATATGCTAACTGTTGTGTCCAGAAGCTCCTTTAATTTATTTATTTATTCTTTATTGCAAATATAATCAAGAGGCGGATTTAAGACCTTGGGGCATTATCTACCACTAAAAAATTGTTTGAATTTAGTAAACCACTAAAAACCGGTCGATGTTGAGACCCTTAGGGGAGGCCTTTGTCCAGCAATGATCATATTTTGGCTGAGATGATGATGATAAATTTATGAATGTAACACCATAAGAGCCTTAAGGCTTATATAAGGGCAAGACAGTAGCTTACAGTGTGAAAAGCTTACCTAGGTTGTTCACGGTCACTAGGCCTCCCCCATAGAAGGATGCTTGATAGTCCTACGAAGTGATGAGCTAGATACTTATTAAAAAAACATAAAAGAAAAACTGTGGTTAACGGTAGTTAGAAATTATTGAAGGAACGGTCCGGGATCGTACTGATCACTCTCTGTGGCTTTCCATGACTGGCCCAGTCAAATCTGGACCATCTCGCGGTTATTATTTTCTTTAAGCATCGCAAGTTTCATTATAATTTGGCTTATAGATTTGATAGATAGATTGAACTTTTACGCTCATATGGGATTATCACCAACTCATTTTATACCCCACTGCAGGATCACGAGCGTTCTCTTTGGATGGCACAGTCGGGTCAAAACCACCACGAGGGCATTGTGCGGATAAGTGGTGGTTGACAGAATTTTGACGCATACTGCCAGTAACGCAAATTACTTACCTGATACTCAGATGACCATGATTATTTACGCGTCTTACCATTTACGCAGAATACCAGAGTTTCATTTCTCAAATGACCGGATGCTCAAATTACCAGACCAAGCAATCTACGCATAATGCCAGAAACTTAAAGTACCTGATACGCAGATGCCCATGACTGTATACCTACTTATATTACCAGCTACGTAAACCAAAATTTATATGTACCTAACAAGCTTTTGCGGAATTATTAATTAAGATACCCATTACATGTCTTCCGAGGAGGAGCTCGAGATTAAAAATTATTGGTTACCTATCGGAAAACTAGCTTTTGCGAAACTTGCTTAGCTTCGGCTATCACAGATCGGGCTCCGCTCTCTCTCTCACATGAGATACCAAAACGTATAAAGTCTCTTTAAGATACAAATAGGACATTAAGCAAGCGATCTCTCGATAGCGGAAGGTACAACAATAATCACGTGTTATATCACACCGGTTACTGTGTCAAACCACTAAATACCAGACCCAGAAGGTAAGTTTAATTCATTAAATTATTGAGGATTTTGCGTCTCGGTATTAATAGGTACGACAAATTTTTTTTATGTAAAATCGAGCTTTTTTGAATATTATCATAAATTTTGTTGAATTCTAATGAAATATAAATAAAATCAAATGCCATATCAGTCTAAGTACTTTATTATTAATCAAAGAAAAAAGTAAATATGTAAACACCGTTTGTTTTGGCCGGACACGCAATCAAAAAGCCTATCTATGTCCGGCTTTATCCGGACGCCTGGCAACGCTCCGTGCGTTGCTCGGCCGCGGTTGTATGAAGCTTACCTTCTGCAGTCTTCTTATTTTGTGGTCAAACTGAATGTGTACGACTCGACTGGCGACTGGCCGATCAGCTGTTATGAAACACATTTATGGTCTTCACCAGACATTTACTTCGAGAGATTCTAATGTGTGTCACGATATCGCTCGAAATGAGTTAGCTAATACAAGCGTATGTTATAATATCAAATTAAATTGATGAGTCATGCGATGGAATTGGGTTTGGAGCGATAGTGCAAGTTGGCTCTCTCATAGTTGGTTCTTAGCCGACGGGTTATTTTTTTTAGGGAACAAATTTTTTAAACTGTTATATAAACATTTGAGAGGTTATTATGATCAGTTGAAAAAAAGAATAGGCAGTTATTTTATTTATCGGCTGTTGGTAAATTAGTGCGACAGTAAAACATAAAGACAGTAATAAAATAAAATAAAAACGACGGGTTGCACTCTGGGAGTGCCGGCAGAAGTGAAAACTTGAATATTAACGTTGTGCATTTTTGATATTTTGGAATAGTTAGGGAATAATTTTGCACGAATTGCTTTAATTATCAGAATAAAAGTACTCTCATTTATGTGGTAGAATACAATATTTATTTATTGGGCTATCGTACACAAACATGACAATTTATATTACATTAAAAAGTTATATTAAGTTATATTAAAATTTTATATTACGCCGCGCCAGCTGTCTACTCTCCATCCGTCTTACGAATTTTCGATCAGGTCACGTGTCCTGACGCGAGTTTAACATTTTTTACCCATTCCTCTACTCTCCATCCGTCTTACGAATTTTCGACCAGGTCACGTGTCCTGACGGTCACGCGAGTTTAACATTTTTTACCCATTCCAAAAAAGGTGCACAACGCCCTTCGATGTATTGTTGATCGAAGACAACGCCGCTAAAGAAGTTTTCACTTCAAAAAAACAATTGGTCGGTTATTTCATCCTACAATATCAGTACTAAAAATACGTAAGCAGTCTAATAAATAAATCGCCAGTAAAAATGATGGAATGGGCAGTTGGATAAATAGTTCGTCAGTTCACAGGGAGCGGAGACACCAGATCCCGAACCGATTGAAAAGAGAGGTAAATTTTCGTTAGAAGGGAGCGTTATTTTGCGTTACAGTAATTACTTCTAGGTTTTTTTAGCCCTTATTTTTATTATTTTATATTTATTTATTATTATTCCAAACTTAATACAGAAATCCTTACTGTTGGTTAGGTTAAGTTATTTTTTTTCCGAGCGAAGCGCAGCGTAGCGAGGGCCAGTTACGGAAGTCACGGAAGTGACGGTGTGAAACCTGATATACTTACGAGGAATACTTTTTACCACCTCATTGTTTAAGAACTGCTTAGAATGAGATTTTTTGCCGACTAATTCCGATTTATTAACTACCCACACGTAACTGCCCATTTAGTAATTTTACTGCTCAATATTTATTCAATGATTCATTTCATTATTTTTTATGACTCATTTTTGTTTATTTTAGTACTAAGTTTTAACTGCCGAACTTGTTAATAAATATGCATTTTCTAATTTTAAACTTACCAACACTACTATATACGACTGCTGCTTGAAATCAGTGCCTTTTTAGGGTTCCGTTGTCAACAAGGAACCTTTATAGTTACGCCATGTCTGTCTGTCTGTCCGTCCCCAGCCTAGCTCATAGACTCTTAGTACTAGAAAGCTGTACTTTGGCATGGATATACATATTAATCACGCCGACAAAGTGGTGAAGTAAAATGTTGAAAAATATATTTTTTAGGTTACCTCCCCTAAACGTGAAGTGGGGATGTATTTTTTTTCTTGTCTAGTCTCTAGTGTAGGGTGTCGTTTGATAGCAATTTCAAAAATATTGTATTGCGGGTTTGTGGAAACAGTTTTTTTGATTGAGGCATCCGTTTGAACTATTAAGCTTTAAAGTGCAAAATTTTGTTAGAGTCAAGTGTCATCGTATATGACGAAGTTAAAATGAAAACTATCACAGCTAAGTAGGCTTTACAAGTTTACGAGTAACAGTCGACCAACTTATAAAATGTACTTGGCGCAATCCTAATTCCTCATTGGGAACTACTTAAATAACGTTGTCATGTCAGGTGTGTGAAACCGATAGTATCTACATTTAAGTATATGAGCCATTTAAAAATATACAAAGGTTATGTAGTATTTTTTCTAACTTCACTTGGTATGATGGATAACTCCTTCTTTAATTACCATCGTCCTATGTGGGCCCGTTTTTAGACGTCATGAGCCGCCGGAACTCTTGACGTTAAATAAATGTTCATGAAAGCCCTCTTCTCAGAGTCCGCATTATTGAGATGGGCTACGGAACCCTACACTGCGCGTGGCCCAACACGCACTTGACCGGTTTTTTTATTACCTACAAGTAAGCACTTGGATTTCATCTCACCTGATATTAAGTGACGATAATGCCGAAGATGAAAGCGCACTTCACCTTGAACGCTCAACTACTGATACAACACAACAATGCTATAAACATTGATGTTATGGTGACATATTTAGATAACACGGTGGTAGCTAGCCAGGCGGACAAACAAGCCCTACCACCAACCAAGTAGTAGTACACATACATGTACCTCCCACTGGGAATCCATTCCGGGACTTCCGGGTCTAAAAGTTTTCGTCGTACTGTACCACTTTTTATCCCTTTTTGCAACACCAACTACCGGAAAAATGCCTTTATCTGCAGAGCTAGCAGGCGGATCAACACTGTTGCCCAATCTATAGATTTAGATATTTTCAATGCGAGTGTCCAATCAGTGAGGAAATCTCTCGGTGATCGTTTTTTCGAAGTTCCTTGATTAATATTATTATAGTAATTTAGTGTCAGTTATTATTTATAGTTTTTTATTTTTTTATTTTTGTGTGTGCATTAATCAGTAATTATGGTTAGCTACTCTAAAAAGCAATAAGCTGTTTGTTGTTAATTTTCTGTTTTACACTACCTTTATCAGTGCGAATCTTTTAGTAGCTTTTAAGTTCTATTGTAAGTTCTATTTCATTAATATAAAGCTGATGATTTGCCGAACAAAATAAAATAAAAATAAAAAATAAAAAACCGGCGGTGGTCTAGACCACAGAGGCGGTTAACTGGTGATCAATAAGTGTTGTCTTCAGACGCTTGAACACTCTGAAATGCGCTCCTTTATGCATGTTTTCTATGAAAAAGTATACAACATACAACGCCAAGAAATATATGCTAAAATAGACTATGTTAGCAACAATCTTATTTATGATTATTTACGTATATAAAAAAGACAAAGCGTTGAAAAAATTCCACGAGCGGGATTCGAACCCGCACCCCATGACATGCCGGGTCAGGTGCACTGCCAATTATGCTATCGTGGCTCGATCCAACTCGCCGAAATTAATCAACACTATCTATTTTTACTTTATAAGCCAATGGAGCGCTATTAAATGTCGACAACTGCGTCATAACATCAAATCTTACCTAATATTACGATAGTATAGTTGGCAGTGCAGCTGACCCGGCATGTTATGGGGTGCAGGTCGGAATCCCGCTCGTGGAATTTTTTTAACACTTTCTCTTTTTTTTTCTAAAATGCAAAATTATGAAATAATCTCGAGAAAAAAAAACCAAAGTCACCTCTAAACAGTATCTATTTACATGATCATCTTTTTATTTACTAAAGTACTTACGTCGCTCGATGAAATTAAGTACTTATTGTTATTTATAATAATTATTAGAAAAATGTTAATGTTTTATTTATTAATATAATTTCTAGATTCAAGTTTCAAGTTTTTTGACTTGAATCCAGGGTATCACGCACTATTTGCATCCCTTTTGTTTGTATGCAGATCGACAAAGACCGCTGTTTCATGGTTGTCAGCGCTCTAAGCATCCGTACGTTTTTTTTTAAGTGTTCCACGTGAGTGAATGAAATGAACTGTTTGGTTTTGTGACGCTTTATATTATCAGGTGAAAACGAAAGAGCAAAAGAGGTGATTGTTGTGGATGCTTAAGTTGTTTATTTGCTCACTTTATTGTTATATAACGTCCGTTTTTAGGTTGCCCGTCTCAGTATTATATCAGTAGTATGATACTGATATTACTTTTACTCTTGTTACTCTTGTATAAGTAATATCTACTTATCTATATACAAGCTGACACTTAACGTGTAGGGGAGGTAACTTAAAAAATTTTTTTTCAAAATTTTACTTGACCGATTAATATGTATATCCATGCCAAATTACAGCTTTCTAGTACTAAGAGTCTATGAGCTAGGCTGGGGACGGACAGACAGACATGGCGAAACTATAAGGGTTCCTTGTTGACTACGGAACCCTAAAAAAGATTGAAAAATAATGATGAAAATAAACTTTATGTATTTATTTGTATGTACTTTTGATATGAATTATGTATGACACATCATTACCAATTTAATGTCGTTCCTAAAATAATATATTAGTTGCCATTAACATAATGGACTGGAATATTAATATTTTGCTACTGCAATTGTCGTAAATGATTGACAGATAGTGTATTACTACTAGTCATCATAATAATAGCGATTGAACGAATGGGATGGATGGGTATTATTGGTACATGTAAATATTTAAATTCCATTGTATGGCCGTTCATGTCCGGTCCATGGTGGAATAACTTTCAAATTGGCATTGTCAATGTAACAATGGCTTCTTTGGTTCAAGGTTAAGCGAGCTGAATTGAAATCAAACTATTGAATGCTAGTGCCATGGCCTGCGCTTGTAGCTGACCAGCTTCTGAGTCTTCTGATTTGTAATGATTAATTACCTGACTGTATATTGACATAAAATGTATTCCTATTAATTGATTTTGTTTACTATATTGATTTTGTTTACTACAAGGACTTAAAATTAACTTTAATATATACTTACTTGTTTTAAAGTCAACTTTATTTGATATTTACGTTTGCCCTGCGTTTCCACAAATTTTCCTATTTTAATAAAAAAAATTGACATAAGAATGGATTAAAATTTGTATGAGTTAAATTTATTTTCATTTATGTATAACTAAGTGAAAAAAATGCATAAGTTTACCTAAAACCATACATACCGAATACTCTACTCGATTTCTCACGCCATTTTGTAGATTTGTAGAAGTGTTTTGTTTCGCAAATCGCGAAGTTGACTTGCGAAATTTCGCTGTAGTACGATGGGACCTCCTAACAACATACACTATGTTAGTTCAAATTCATTAATCTTCGTACACGCACACAATATTTATTATAAAAATATTGTAGACTGCGATGTGATGGATGATTGTATATTCCAGTTGTTGCCCCTGTCTTGTAAATTATAATACGAGCAACAACAATAGAAGCTAATGTGTAAGCAAATATTGCTGTCAAAATTTATTGTTGCAAAATTTATTATGATCGTCGTGCGTTGAAATATAAACCTAGTTTTGTTGGCCATAAGGACTACCGACGATAAGGATGGTTGGTATGTTTACTTATACTTAGTTATACTTAGTTATGAATATAATGAAAGCGTTGTACAATTAATTTGCATTATACTGGACAACGGAACAGTTAAATGCGAATAATGTTTATTTGACATCAATGATGTAACATCATACATAACATAACTAATGATATACAATAATAACGATGAAAAAACTTACAATGAATAACGTTTTAGAATAAAAACTATCGACAACTAAGTTATCAACCACTTATCCTGTTATTTTTATTTAAATTTGACAGATGTTCAATCGTAGGCAGAGCTAGAAGGAAATATTTAACAATGCATTTTGTTAGGGTTTTTATGTGTGTACGTACGTTAGCAATTGTATTGAGATCCTAGTTTTCTTGATAGGGTACAAAAACTGCTTTTGATGATGAATATTTTAATTCTTTGAGTTCTTTCCCTATCTTTTAAAGTTTTAGACTTCTCCACACTATTTTGATTACTCATCCTGTATAGTTCATATGGAAGTCATCAGACATGAGAAATGCTACTTTTCTATTTCACATCTTAATAAAGGCTTTCATTTACCCACATGGCGGTTGCGATTAAACTAAAACCTCAGTGGCCGCCTGTGGAGCAGGAAATGATAAGCCAGAGAGATTAATTATCATACTGTTTTTTTTCATTGTATTATTTGTATGGTTTTGTAATTATAAAGATTTAAAAGTCACACGCATGAAGTAACACAACTTATCAACCGGCCACCTACTGATGGGTCTTGTTGAAGTATCGTCCGCGGCTTGTTCAGTGTTTCGTCCCAAAACACGTTCGTCCCAATGGGACGAAACACTGAATTCAAAAATATATTATTTTTTGTTCTGCGATTCGTCCCATTGAATTAATTCTTATAACATAATGAGATTAAGTACCGTCAGCAAGTAAATGTAATAAAAGACAAAACATTAGTTTGGTAAAAATGTCTGTATTTAAAAGGAAATCAACAATAAACATGTTTTTATACTTAAATCATATTAAAAGTAAATACAGTAAGGTTAACAAAAATAAAGGATTTATTGTAAAAATAGTAACACTTTTTAAGTTTTAATCACATATTTGAGCGGTAATTCGTCGCAAATAGCCACCACGTAGAAGAAGAGATTTTCCTCTTTTGGATGAAATCAAATCAAAACCAACTTGGTTATGTGAAGTGGATGGTAGCGGATTTGACATTTTGTTTCCTAAAAAGTAAAAAAAAAACAAAGGTTGAATATAAACTTAAAACAAAAGATATAAAACATATTTCAAGCACAAAAATAATGGCCGCTAACGCTATGTTTATTTTGGCATTGCAGTAAATAATATATTAATAATAGCAGGCTCTTGCAATACACAAATTCGATTGATTAAAACATAGATAATTATAAAGTAATGTATATTAACGGTTATATTGATAAAGCTTTTCCTAAATATTAATTTTATCATTCATTCCTAATTTATAAGCAAAATTTACATCTTTAATGCATTTGATATAAGTCTTTCCATTATAATAATAATTCTATAATGGAAATTATAATTTTATTCTCCTAAATTGATGTATTCAGTCTAACAGTTGAAATTTTCTAGTAAAATATTGAGACTGGTATTTCAACTATCGGCCGTTTTCTGAATTGAAAATTCAAAATTAAGTATGAATTGAGTAGAGTTTGAGATGTACATTAACTCGTAATTTTCAATTCAGAAACATCCGTTCGTTTTTGTAGAAAATAACACAAAGAACGTTATATTTTCCACCATTTAATATTCACTATACTTATAATGAGATAGAAATGAAAAATGATAATTAACTGTCATTCTCCGAAAGAAGTCAAAGACAGCCAAATAACATAAAAGAGTGTGATAACATAAATACATATAAAAATAAGCTTAAGGCACATGTCCATTTATTGTTATAATAGAGTTGTTAATTCCATAAAATGTATAGGCATTTTTATTTCTTTTTTGCAATTATATAAACTATTTAGACTTTAGACAAATCTTTTTAACAATGTTTTAGTTACTTTAGTTACCTACTAATTGGGCTAGGTCCCGGAGGTTTACTCATACTTATAATTATTTAAACTTAAGTGTGTAATTTCTTATATCTCATTTTAAGTGAACTTCTGTAGTTTTTATGAGAAATAAAGTTCTTTAAACCTAAGTAATTTCTTCTTAAATATAATGCTAATTTTATATTTATCGTATGAATCCCATATAATCACTATTGCTCTACAGTTAAATAAGACTTACCTTTTCAAAAGTGAAAAAAAAACACACACGCGATAATTATATTAGCATATCACATATATTAATTTCTCCACTGCCTTTAATTAGTATCTGCACTGAATAACAATGGAATGCGCGTGCACACTCTACTCGCAAATATCTTTCGTACTAACTGCTAATAAATCTACCCTTAACCTTTCAAGGTTGCACACATACACAGTTACAAAGCGAGTTAAAAAGAGAAAGATCCCTTTCCGATATTAGTGCAAGTGAGACAGATAGTGACTGTCAACATTTAATTTTAAATTAACGTCGTGACAAACTGATGCACTTCAACGTAAGTGCGAGCGAGAGAGCAAGTCGCGAAGTTACGCAACGTCGCAATCATCTTATCAGTCTTACGTCTGCGCATCTACTGGTAAAGAAACAGGCGACGACATGTGAGTTAGGAATAGTTGAAATTAATCATGTCAAAATACTTATTTGTAAAAAAACTTAATTATGTTATTGATGAAATTAACGTTTTCACGCGGAAAAATTTACAACGGTAGTAAGTAATAAAATTTTATTTATTAAACTTTTTTGCTGATATTACTTTGCAAGAATTTTGCTTAGAAATGCGGAAAAAAACTCAATGGGACGAATCCAGAACGAAAAATATTTTTTTTTTTAATTCAGTGTTTCGTCCCATTGGGACGAACGTGTTGTGGGACGAAACACTGAACGAGCCTCGTCCGCAAAGAAAGTAGCTGCACACTTTAGTACAATCGGCAACACTTAAGGCGCTGACAGCTTTAAAATGCGCTTCACTTATGCATGGTTTATATAAATGTTGAAGCCGCTGTTTACGAGCAGCACAAAACCGGTCGTTATGGTGATCCTTGGGGGAGGCATTTGTCCAGCAGTTGACGTCTTTTGGCTGAGATGATGATGATGATGATGATGATATAAAAAGTATACAACATACAATGCCTAGGAAAATATATGTTAGAATAGATAATATTTGCATCAATATTATTGTTTCCATAAGCAGAATTGTAAAAACTCTTCTGTAGAAAAAAGTCCAAAGTGACCTCTAAACAGTTAGCGCTATTTGCCATTGTGTGCGTTTGTGTTGACATAGTTGTTAACGTCTTAAGTACTTTATCAAAGCCAGTAATGATTCGAAGAGGCGCTTGACCTTTAAGGCTGCTTTTCTACCAGAACTGGGCGAAGTAGATAAACCGTGCGTGCAAGGAAAAAATCCACCAATAGAATTGCTCCATTTCACACGCAAGATAAAAAAAGTTTTACTATTTTTTTTTACTCTTTTTTATTCATAGCTAGGCAAATTACTCCACTCCACCTGATGTTAAGTGGAAACGGAGTCCAGACGCAAGGACAACTGGTGCAGCGTGAAAACAACGCAGCATCAGTCACCCTCACCCTGCCGGCCCACAAGGTGCCTCTTCACGCCTCGTTTGATGGACCACATGTCATAGGAAGGAGGGAAAACGTGTGCTGGTAGACTATTCCATCTTTTGGAAGTGCAACAAAGAAACGAGTCACCAAGTTTCTTTGTGCGCGATGGAATGTTCGAGACAGTACAGGGGTGACTCCGGAGAGCAGTACGCGTACTCCTATGGAGGAAGGGAAAAGGTGGGATAAGGTTAAAGAGTTCCTCAGAGCACTCGCCGTGGTATAAGCGGTAGAAGACGCTGAGTGACGCTATATCTCTACGCAATTACAGGGGCTCGAGCATTAGTGACCTCTGCATTGCTGATAATGCGTATAGCGCGCCGCTGCGCGTCCCAGATGTGCGAGCAATACTCCACGCAAGACCGCACCTGTGTCTTGTACAAAAGGCACAACTGATCTGGCGTGAAGAATCGCCTCACCTTGTTCAGGACACCGAGTTTACGTGACGCTGTTTTATATCACGGCTTCGATGTAGTCCCTCTGATTCAGATCGCAGCAAATCTCCATACCGAGCATGTTAATATTGCTCTGCAGGCCGAATGATGTGCCTTGAAAAGAAGGGGTAGGAATGGCGTCTATTTTGCCGTGAACGCGCATACAGTATTTTCTTGGCATTGAACTCAACAAGGATATTGGAACCCCATTTAGATATGAGGTCCAATACCCGATTGAGCTCGATGACAAGATTTACTCGTTTCTCTTCAGTCTAGACCTGTCCAGCCGCTGGGTGACCGTTATACCCACCGTGCACTGTACTATCATCTGCATTGCAATGAATATTTCCAAGTGGAAGCATATCATTGATATGCAGAAGGAACAGCGTGGGGAATATAACGGACGGACGGATAATAGAACGGACCCCCGAGGGACACCAGCGTTCACTGACATGAACCGCGAAGCTCATCCGTCTGAGAGTAGGTACTCGGATTCTACGCCCATGTAGGAAGCCAGCGACCCAGTTGCAGAACTGAGCAGGCAGACCGTATGCCAGGAGCTTGGAGAGAAGGGCTTTGTGCCAGACCCGATCAAAAGCCTTGGCTATGTCAAGGCTAACAGCCACCGACTCGCCACGCTTATCAATAAGCCTCACCCCAGAGATGTGTAACGAACGCTAGAACATCACCCGTTGACCGTGTCGGCCGAAACCTGTATTGGCGATCGTGAATTAAGGGGAGTTCTTCTAGCGGATAAGCTGTTTGTTTAAAATCCGCTCCATGACTTTACACAAAACTGAAGTAACTGCTATTGGGCGGTATTTAGTCGGATCTGACCGATCTCCTTTTTTCGGAACCGGTTGCACATTAGCATCTCTCCAAGATTTCGGCACACAACCTGAAGAAAGCGAGAGAAAAGGTGGTTTTTTTTCTCACGCACCGCTAGCTACCTCGCACTGTTATAGTGAAACACAGCCTAATGATGTTAATGTGACACGGTACTGAAATGTATAGTGACTTCGTCCACGTTCGTTGCTGACCGTACCATGTCATAATAGCTTTACTTGAAGTTTAGAAGTGCTGTTTGTACGTACTACACTGTCACTTTGCGTACTGGCACCACCGTAAAATTTTCTTTTTCTTATAAAAGTTTCATAATATCTAATTGTTTTAGATGAAGTGTGACATTGTAATTATATATTTTATTTTCTATAAAACTTTCAATATTGTTTCTCAAACAACATTATGAAAGTTTTAAGATGAGATGGGCTTACTAAGTTTGAATGGATGAATGAACGAAATATTCTGTATTTTACACCATAGTAAAACATAAAACTACAACAAAAAATTGTACAAATGGCGGCAATGTCTTCCAGGCAACCAGAACTTAGTTCCTGAATTGCGTTTTTAAATTTGATATAAAGTATTTAAGTGATTGGGGCTTTTCATATTAATTTGCTCTATTTATCATTTAGTTCGTACGACGTGTCTATAACATTTGCTTGCACCGAAATGGCCTGAAAAGTAATCTTTACTTAGTTAATACACAACAAAAAGAAAGATAACTTATCTTAGTTTAAAAAAACAGAGATATAAATAGCAAATTAAAAGTTAAATGCCTATAAAAAAATATGTCCTCCAACAAACATAACTTATCTTAGTTTTAAAAAACAGAGATAAATAAATAACAAATTAAAAACTAAATATCTATAAATAAAATATGTCCTCCAACTGTAGGCTTATGGAACGGTCCCAAGAATAAATAAAAATAAATCGCTGAAATTGAAATAAAATTATTTTTGAGGTTAGGATCTTTGACTGTTAGTATTTTGTCTTAATATTAACCTACTGTTACTGTATACATTAGTACAACAAAATATGTATAGTGTATGAGACAATGTATGGTATGTGTTAATTAAGGTAGAATAATATGTATATAGGCTAAGTTAAAATAAGAAAGAACTGTTTAGAATTAAAAAGTCCCCTTACTATATCAAGGGGAGAAAATGGCATCCAATCTCCAATTCAATACATTAAAAAAGTTTGGCTATTCAACCAAAGAGGTAATGGTGCCAGCATTCTTGAGACCGTTTTCCCATGAGCCCCAGCAACGGCTGGAGGACATCTTTTATTTATAGGTTTTTTTTTATTAAATTAAGTTATATTACTTTTACTTTATTTTTTTCTTTAGTAACTACAGTTATTAAACTAACGACTTCTTTAGCAACTGATGATGATTATAATAATATATTCTAAGTTGTGATTGAATTTTTTTTTTAAATTTTTAACAGCTTGAGCTTAAAAAAATGTGTGACCCCGAAAAAACTCTCATCAATTTTTAAACGGTTTTATTTAGCTTGTTTCTGCTTCTAACACGTAACCACTGAATTTGAGTACTTTTTTTTCAATCACTGACTTAATAAGAATGTTTGCCAAAATACTCCACACCATTTAATAGCCTTTTTCCTTATAAACCTTAATTATGTATGAGCATTAATGTAACCCAGTATCATTCATATCTATATTTATTTTAAGGCATAAAACATTTACTTACTGTTAGATCAAGAATGACTGAGCAAAATATATTTGAGATGTTATTGATTGCAATTTGAATAAAGGTTAGCGGTAACTTATTCATAACTTTATAGGTGTGATAGATGAACTTCCGAATTCGTAAAATACAGGTATAATTTCTTACCTCGTACTTAATACCATCATCATCACCCCCACTGCTGGGTCACGAGCCTTCCCTACTATCGATGGATAGGGAGAACGGGCCATAAACCACCACGCGGGCACTGGTAGTTGTTAACGACAGCTAATGAAGCCGGGATCATCAGCTTTACGTGCCTTCAGAAGCACGGAGGAGTTCAAGATACATTTTTGGTCACCCATCGGATGCCCGGCTTTTGCGAAAGTTGCTTAACGTTAGCAATCGCAGACCTAGCGCTTTAACCACTGCGCCATCAAGCTTCGCACTTCAGCATTTTTTTACTAGGTCTTGTTGTTAGCCTGAAATCTTTTTCAAATCTACGTTAATAAAACATTTTTTTTTATTGAAACCCAAACATAATCATAGTCACAAAGCCTACGCCAACTGTGTTCCCACATTTGCCTAAATTCGTAAATCTAAAATTAAAAATTAAAAATACAAAATCATTTATTCAGTTTAGGCTACAAGTAGCTCTTGTGAATGTCACTATGCCATCGGTTCGTAAGTCTACAAGGGCGGGAGACCTTGCACTGAGAAGAACCGGCATGAAACTCACCAAGTGTCAAGCAATCTAGATTTTAGACATTCCCGTTAACAGAATGAGTTGACACCAAAATGACTGACATATTTGGTACAGAGACGTACCTACCGTATCTGTCACATTATTACAGCTGCGCAGGAGCGGGTACCGATGTTTGATTAACTTATTCGTGGCTGCCCGTTTATCACTCGCATTGTTGGTGCGTCTTTGAGCGCGAAATGGTATCCATTGTTAGAATAGTCAGTACAAAAGGGTTAAATTAGGTGGTTACTGGTTAATCGGTAGAGAAACTATCAAAATGATTTTCTTTGGTCGTCTGTCGCGACACGCGAATCTAAACGACGTCATTCGCCGTGCGCTTTCTACCGTCAATGTGTCAGCTGTATTGGAACCCAATGGGCTGGCTCGTGACGATGGAAAGAGGCCCGATGGAATGACCTGGTTCCAAGGTCGATCCCTGGTGTGGGATGCGACGTGCGTGGACACCCTAGCTCCATACCACATTAGGGCAACCTCGGTTAGTGCTGGCTCGGCAGCTTCAGCAGCTGAGGACCTCAAACGGCGTAAATATATTTCTCTAAGCCTTGGGCACATATTTTCGCCGTTTGGGGTTGAAACTTTGGGACCATGGGGACCGGCAGCTCGAAAGCTTTTTCAAGAAATTTCCGCTCGCCTTATAGAGACCACTGGTGGCCCTCGAGCTGGCGCGTACTTTGGCCAATGTTTAAGTTTGGTCATCCAAAGAGGCAACGCCGCCAGCGTCCTGGACACTCTCCCGCTTGGCAGCGATTTGGAGTCCCTTTTTTATTTGTAAAAAATATGTGTATATTTTTATTTCTATTTCCTTTTTTCAATTTATGTTGTAAATAAATGATAGTATTGATATGAATTAATAGAAATTGTAAGGGAATGGCAAACTATGACGTCACCATTATGTTCTGTCAAGTCAGTGTTTATTAATAACTTTTTGGTTCATGTTTAGTTTAGAAATTCATGTTTAGGTCAAATATAAAATAAGTCAATGTTTTAAAGAACTGTTATTTCATTTAAACGTTTAGTGTTCTGGATCTTATTATTATTGTTCTCAACATCCCTATTGTGTATTCCACTCTATGCTCATTATACGTCTGTTGTCTACCATCAGGCGAGATCACCGTCAAATACTTGTTTATAAATAATAAAAAAATATACTTATGTTGTCTTTTTCCGTCTCGAGCTCTTCCGTGATTCGGAAGGCACGTAAAGCCGTTGGTCCCGGCTGCATTAGCAGTCGTTAACAACGACCAATCCGCACTGGGCCCGCGTGGTGGCTTATGCCCCATTCTCAGTCTCTCTCAGTGGGGACATAAAATGAGCTGATGATGATGATGATGAAATAATGTCTTGTTGTTAGTGTGCGTCGATAGTTTTAAATTTTTGAAGCAGCTTATTGGCGCAGCGTCTAGCGGCTTAGGCTTATGTAGAAATGACTGTGAATGTTTTAAAATTGCTCGAATCGAAGCTCTGATCTGTTTACAATTCATGAAGATAACAAGCCCAGTCAAAATGTGTTTTTTTATGTGCCAAGATTCTGTCGGTTAATGATTCTATAACAACTAACATTCAAGACGCTACACGTTTCGTCTCACACGTGAGAATTCTACCATTTGTTAACTTTTTATTAGTCATAAAGCAAATGAACACAATTCGGAAGTCTATTGCAATAAAATGAGAGATTTCTCTAGCAGGAAACATAAGGAGGTGACAAGACTGACAAGAAATTGCTTTTATTTTTTAATTAATAGTAGAGGGCTCGCATTATAATATACGACTGATAAAACGGCTAAATAAACTGTCCAAACTACTGGTATATTATTATTATGCAGTTTTATGGGACTTAGTTTTTATAAGTTAATTGTTTTT
The DNA here is from genome assembly GCA_963082485.1 of Eudonia mercurella. Taxonomy (NCBI): domain Eukaryota; kingdom Metazoa; phylum Arthropoda; class Insecta; order Lepidoptera; family Crambidae; genus Eudonia; species Eudonia mercurella. Next base: position 10,567,682 of record OY720044.1, on the reverse strand, counting down.
ATTTCTTCAATATATAATGCTATAACAGGCATTAATTGTAAATAGTCGCATCGCTAAAGTATTGATTTCACATCCTCATATCTTGTATTTTATCGAACTGCGTTACAAACAATAATCTAAAGGTGCATCCAGACCATATGACAAAACATGTTACATAGCATAAATTGTAGCATGTTTTATTAGTGTGGTCGCTAAGTATCAATAAAACAACCTGATACTTTTAGTTTTGTTACTAGTTATATAGCATAAGTTATATAATATGTTACTTATTGTGGACTCACCTTAGGTTATTTCAATCGTGAAGTAACAATCAATATACCAATCAGAATGTTCGCTGTTGCGCTATCGAGTTAAGAAAAGGAATTTAACGACTAATTTGCCAACCCTGTACTCCGATAATCGAAACAAGAACGAATCGTTGCTAAGTTGCCTGACTTCCTTGTCCATTTCTCGCTAAACACTCACAACTGTAGTAGAACTGACTTCACACACATCAATGGTATAGACGACAATGTCTTCTTGCGTTGCTGCATTTCTATGAGGCTGTCAGTTAAGATGGCAAAAGATCGCTTCGCTTCTGTGCCTGAATGAGACAAGTCAGTCTTACAATTACTACATTCTACATACTTAGGCTACTGTAAATCAATATTATTTCAAATGAACCAACTAGCTAGGTAAATGCTTTAGGGAAAGATACTGTACCTACAATAATTATCTCTTTGTTAAATACTACATTATAATAAACTAGCAGTTTACTCGCAACTTCGTTCGCGTTAATTTAAGACTTTAAAAAAACACAAAGTACAGCCTATGTTGCCCGCAAGGGATGTAGCATTCTATCAGTGAAATAATTTTTGAATTGAAATGGAATTTGACCAGTTGTTCTATAGATTACCCTCCTCAAACAAACAAACAAGTCACAATGTTAACCTCTTTATAAATAGTAAGATAGGATAAGATATAGAGATAGATGGATGCTGAATGGTCAATGATATTTCCCAAAGCTCCTTAATTTTCAGTAGTGATGTAAGACTTGGTGGAGACTTCACGCGGAATTGTTGAGAGAATTTGAAAGTGACGTTGCACTGTTTTGATTCATCAGCAAAGAGAGAGATAAAGATCGTATCGCTTCATTGTAATGATGACCAATAATGTTTGATGACTGTATCGAGTTTTTAGTTGCTACCTCATTAATTTTTAATTTATGCTTTCTAGACCTACTCATTAACTCAATGAGGAGCTCGATGGCAAAGCGTGTTTGAATTGCTCGTTGATAATGGAAATTGTCGTAACTTTCGTAATGTTAGCTCCAAAGCTGAAATATGTTCAGCTCCTGATCCTGGTTGTCGTCGTAAGGTGGCAGTTGTTTGAAACCTATCCGCATCGGGCTTGTGTGGTGCTATCGCTATAATTTTGATTTTGGTGTATCTTTTAAGCTTCTGAACTTGTACAGCTATAACTGTTTATTAATATCATTTATCAGAGACTACAGCGTGCTATGGCAGTCTGGCCACGACTTCGTCCGCCTGAACACCCGTATAATGTTTTTCTAAAGATGAGTTGTATGTATGTCAACTCGACCGAATGAAAGTTGTCAGAATGACTGAGATAGCTATCTGTCGCTTATCAGGAAGTGTTGTAAGCAAAGGCTCTTCCTAGACCATCGGGGCGCGGTGAAAAGTTGTGATGGTAGCAAATGCGTCTCTTTCTTGGGAATACCCAAATATTCGGAAATATGTTATTCTAAGTTATGAATATGAATAAACATTTATTGGTAATACACGACACATACACAAAGTCACTTTAAAAATTACAGGAACTAAAAATAACAACAAAAAAGTACAACCTTAGTGTAACATATACTTAGTATGTCGGGTCGGGTCAGCCAAAGTGCTCCGACTCAGTTTTTTTTGTTGTAACCAAGGTCACAACACTGATATTCTGCCGAAACCCGTGGAGAAAATGCGCAACGTGCCCCGCGTTTAAAATTTTACTGCTAATAACAAGTCTGGTACTAAAATCCTATAGTTGTAAGCAATAAATATTAAAAGACAAAAGTCTGCATAGTGCTGGTATGGTGCGTAAAGGTAATCAGGTAGAGATATACGTATTGAATAAGTAGATAATAATTAGCATATTAAAATTTTAAAACAAATCAAATTTGAAATTTGGTTAAAAGATCGTGTTAATAATAGAAATGTTATTTTAGTTACATCTTTATCTTTAAGTTAGTTACCCTCAGCGGACTGAACACAGCGATTTAAAACTTTTTGAAGTATAGAGATTTGGCATGTTGAAAATGTTGATAATAAAATTTGGAATTAAGTATTTCATGTTTATTTAAGAGAAAAATGGGTGCACCATTTTTCTCACGCGTCTAAAGTATTTTGCCGAAGACATTTCTGATAATCATTTCGGAGCAATTAGCCAACTGTCAAAGCTGTAACCATTCGTCTTGCCGCCAGCCATCTTGTCGTCTTGACGTCTCCTGCGTTCCTCGATTGGAGTTTCACTTCACCAAAACTGTTGCTGATGAATAAATGCGGCGAAACTTTTTGCAATGAGTCAGCGTTTCGTTTTTGTTTTTGTTTTGTTTTACTGCCGCTAATTATGATTACGAGTGGTTAAATTTTTAATTGCGATCGTTTGTAAACTTTAGTGCAAGCAATGATATTTTTAGAAGGGTTTTAATTTAGGCGCGGAATTGCAAGGGCTTCCCTCACACTTAGGAACTAGATAATTTACCTCTAACTAACCAATTATAACAATACTGTTACAGTGTTTTATATGGCAGCAGCTAACCAGGTAGACTAAGAACAAGTCCTAAGCCTGCTAGGAATCTAAGATCACCGGGTGAAAATAAAATATCTCACCCCAGAACAGATAGTAGAAGTATTGTTAGCCTCTTGTCTATTTCTCCCTCCAAGCAGCTGGGTTTGCTACGTGTCCCCGTTTGAAGCACGTTTGAAGTGAATAAAGACAGCCAGTCAAATTACTGGGCATAGAGATAGATAACACTAATAATATAATACAATAATTTACCACACACATAAAAAAACGTTTACAAGGCAAAGTGGGCTGACCATTAGTTTAAGAAATGAAAAGGGTGATAGAGAAAATAATAATCAATGTATTGATTACATGACAAACTATCACATTTCCCGCGACTTCGTCCACGTTGATATTGTATTTTTCCGTATAAAAATTCAATAGCTTGATTCTCAATTAATAACTACTTGTACATTATAAAAATATTACCTATACATAATTTATTTCTTGAACCCACTAGAATAACTTCACATTCTGCCACTTGTCTCGATAATATTTTTACAGACTATGACCCTGTTTCCAAGTCACTCATTAGTAATCTTACGTCTGACCATTGCGGTTTGAAGGTGACCTATGATTTTGATATTAGGGATGAACCAAAACTAGTGAACTGTAAACCAGTTACAAAAGAGCGAGTGGAGTGTTTCAAAAATAGTATAGCTTGTAAAATTAATGCATTACCCTTTGTACAAGAGGATCCAGATGTACTTTATAGTAATCTTTTTAACTTAATCAAGACCGAATACAACCAGGTGTTTACACCAAAAACAATAAAAATTACTCATAAACTTAAGTTCTGTGACTGGGCCACGACTGGTATATATAAAAGTAGAAATAAATTGTATGATTTATATAGTTTAAAACAATATAACCAAAATGTTAATTTTACGGAATATGTAAAGAATTATTCGAAAATGTTTAAGAAAGTGTGCATAGTAGCAAAATCTAATTACATTAAAGAAAAAATTAAAAAGTCTAACAATAAAATTAAAGCCACTTGGGACATTATAAACCGTGAAACAGGTAAATTTAAACCACGGGATAATACTTTCACTTTAAAAGTAAATGACAATTTAGTTAATTCAGACTCACAAATTGCTAATATTTTTGATGATTTTTTTGTAAATATACCTGTAACAACAACGTCAAATTTAGATTCATCACCAGAAGTTGCACAAACTTTACTCAAAAAATATGTACCAAAATGTAATCTTTCTTTTCAATTTAAATACACTGATTCAATTAATATTATTAAAACATTCAAATCACTTAGAATGAAAAACACGAGTGATTTATGGGGTATATCTGTTAAAACAATTAAGGATATTATTCATTTTATTGCACCGTATCTCGCTGAAATTTTTAATAACTGTGTCGATAAAGGAATCTTTCCTGACCTTATGAAGTTTAGTAAAGTTATACCTTTATTCAAATCAGGAAACAAAGAAGACCCCAGTAACTATCGGCCCATTTCAATATTACCGGCGCTAAGTAAAATCTATGAAAAAATTATACTCGAACAGTTGATGACATATTTTAACACAAACAACCTTTTACATAGTAAGCAATATGGCTTTACTAAGGGTCGTTCTACTACTGATGCAGGTGTTGCTCTAATAAAACATATATTTGATGCCTGGGAGAAGTCTCAAAACGCTCTTGGAGTTTTTTGCGACTTATCCAAGGCTTTCGATTGCGTTGAGCACCGGACTCTGGTGATGAAGCTACATTATTACGGTCTTAAAGATTTTGCTCTAAAATTAATACAGTCATATCTTTGCTCTAGAACACAAACTGTCGATATAAATGGTACTAAATCATCTGGTTCTAATGTAAAAATGGGAGTTCCACAAGGGTCGATTCTTGGTCCTTTTCTATTCTTGATTTATGTTAATGACTTGCCATTCTTTGTAGAGAACTTCTGTGAAATCGTATTGTTTGCAGATGATACTTCACTCATTTTTAATGTAACTAGGTGTAGGACTAATTATGAAAATGTAAATAAAGCTCTTTCGGAGGTACTCCGTTGGTTTACTATTAATAATTTACAGCTTAACGCTAAGAAAACAAAATGTATTAAATTTATATTACCAAATGTCAGAAATGAACCAATTGATATTAGAATAAACGGTGATCAATTAGAATTGGTGGATTCTACAGTCTTTTTAGGCATAACCCTTGACTCAAAACTTCAATGGAATCCTCATATATCGAAATTGGCCGGTAAACTCAGTTCTGCTGCTTATGCCATTAGAAAAATTAGGCAGTTAACAGACGTTGAAACTGCTAGAACAGTTTATTTTAGTTATTTTCATAGTGTCATGTCGTATGGCGTCCTACTGTGGGGAACAGCGGCTGATATTGAAACTATATTTATTCTACAGAAACGAGCAATAAGAACAATCTATAAACTAGGATCACGAACTTCCTTAAGAAATCTTTTTAGGGAGATTGGTGTCCTGACAGTTGCATCTCAGTATATTTATAATTGTATAGTTTTTGTACGTTGCAATATCAACTCCTTTACTAAACATGGTGACGTACACAATTTCAATACTAGAAATAAGACAAAACTTGTAATGCCACTGTTCAGGTTACAAAAGGTTCTTGGTTCTTTCTTGGGGCAAGGTATACACTATTACAATAAAATACCAAGTACTGTACTAGATTTACCTTTAGATAAGTTTAAAAAACATGTGAAATCTTTATTACTCATAAAAGGTTATTATACAGTCAAAGAATATTTAGATGATAAAACAGCCTGGTTATAATAAAAACAACATTATACTCTAGAATCATCATAATAAAATTAATTTATATAATTTGTATACTGATATGATAGCCTTTATCAACAGTGTCCTACAGATAACAAACAGCGTTGCGTTAAATAGATCACTAAGTTTTTTTTTATTTAGAGTATCTTGAGTGTGTCATGCTCTCTTTACTGTCTCTACGGTGGTGGCGTGTGCGTCGGGTCGTTACGTTCCCTAAAATATGGTTGAGCGAAGCGATGGCTGATTCATATGTCATACTCGTGAACGGGTGCCGCCTGTGGAGGCTGGTCTGCTCACGCTTACTTATCTTATTTTTAGTATTTTTCACTATAATTTGACTTTGTTTTTCTTAAACAATTTTTGACTTCTACGATAGTACTGTAGTGGTACTGTATGACATTGTGGAAATTGTAACTTTTACCTGATGTAAATTTGTTAGCGTAGATTTTTTATTTTGTGTTTTTTTTTTTTTTACATGTTGTGGTTGTCTTCTATATTTTTGTGTTTATTGTAATGGAAAGTGTCCTGCTATGATAGGGCATTTTCCAATATTTTTGACGCTGTAAGGGAGAAAAGAGCTGGACACTTGCTGAGTTTCTTGCCGGTTCTTCTCAGTACAAGATCTCCCGCCCAGAGTAGACTTACGAACCGATGGCATAGTGACATTCATAAGAGCTACTTGTAGCCTAAACTGAATAAATGATTTTGAATTTTGAATTTTGAATTTTGAATTTAATAAATTTATTTTCTTATTTTTAAAACTAGAACCTTTTTTATGTTACCCGCAAGGAATGTAGCATTCTCTCAGTAAAATATTTTTTAGAATTGGACCAGTTGTTTAAGAGATTGCCCACCTAATGTGGGCAATGTGGTTTACTACAAATAAACGACGTGCTATTGACAGACGACTGCACCAATAGACACCTGAGCAATCTAGAATGGTAGATTGCATAATTAATTTGGCTTGACACGTTTTGGATTAATTAAGACTGAAACGATGCTTAAAAGTCAATGATCTGCAAACAGGCTGCATGTCAGTCTAGTCTAGACTAGAGTTCGGCAAGCTATTCAGCTCAAGGAGCTACAACAAGGAAAGACAACGATATTTTTATAAGAGTTACCACTTTTCATTATATTTAGATTATATATAACGTGTACTTAACAGAAAGGTGTGGTCAAAATGAAAAGATCCAAAGCGTATCCGATTTAAATCTTGTATGCAGAGTTACTAAGACATAATTATTAACTTTAATTTGTTAAGCAATTTTTCATTAAATATTTCTATTGTGACGTCACCTCAAAATAGACAAGTCACAGCCGCCCTAGTGGCTTAGTAAACTCGGTGTACTTACATTTATGATCACTACTACTTGTTTTTGCGCGCCTGACGTGCATGACTTCAGTAATATAAATATTTAATTAACAATTGCATGACAAATTAAAGTTAACAATTATGTCTCAGTTACAACATTTACAAGATCTAGATGGGATACACTTTTGATCTTTTCATTTTGACCAAACCTTTCTGTTACACGTTGTATATACTTTTTTGATTTAGTCTTTCTCGGTAATTTAGTCTGCGCACTTGCTATGTGTGTCTTCGATAGATAATAAAAATTAGATTGTTTTACAAAAACACAAATGTTGAAAAATTTCCACGAGCAGGATTTGAACCTACACCCTTCTGACATATCGAGTCAGAGCCCGTAGCCAAACTAACATTACAAAAACGATAGCGAAACGATAGCGAAACGATAGCGAAGTTAGAAAAGAATAAATGTATGGGATTGACATTACGTTGACCACGTGATTTAGCGCGGCTTATGTCAATCCCATACATTTTGTTCTTTTCGAACTTCGCTATCGTTTTTGTAATGTTACTTTGGCTAAGGGCCCAGGTGCTCTTCCAATTGAGCTATCGTGGTTCTAACCAGCCCGCCGAAATTATTCAACACTTTTTACTTTGAAAGCCAACGGCGCCCATCAAATCCTGCTCGTGGAAATTTTTTCAACATTTGTGTTTTTGTAATTTGTGCGCAACAAAATTTGCGTTAAAAAAATATTTGAACATTTTAGATTTTTTTTATAAATTGAAGAGTCGTAAGTATTTTTTCAAAGAGCCGCATGCGGCTCTCGAACAGCATTTTGCCGACCCCTGTTCTAGACTATAGCGTAATAACTATTTTTATCTCTGACTATGACAATAGAAAAAGATAAAACGTTGGCACAGACTAAAACCGTTTGATTGCATAACAATAACTTCCATCCTTAGCAAGAACCCGTGGGTTTGTATACCTTGGAGAGTTCGTTTACACTCGACATTATAAAATAAAAACAATAACAAAATTAAACAATAACACGGACATACCTACCAGCTTAAGTCCGCCCTCGCACCAACATCGGAGGCAGCTACGATTAGTATTTATATACAGGTTGACTTTTTTATCACCGTCCAAACCTTCTGAGATGACTCCCGTGATACAAACGAACAACTCTTACTATTGGACTAACTCCCTAACTCGAAAATAAAATTCAGCTGTTCCATACAAAACATCAATATTCATTCGACCAAAATGTATGGAACAGCTGAATTTGATTTTTGAGTTAGGGATTTGGTCCAATAGTAAGAGTTGTTCGTTTGTATCACGGGAGTCATCATAGAAGATTTGGACGGTGATAAAAAAGTCAACCGGTATATTAATTAGTATACAAATCTGCACGATTATAAAAGTACCGATGTATGTAAGTTTTTTGAATGCCTATCCGAACATTAAAAAAACTTCAAAAGAGGCATTATTAACTTAGGGTATGTAATATTCGATTTTTTAATGTTAATTCACTATTAAATCGTCGCAATCACATTCTATCTCTCTCTCTCTCTCTCTCTTTCTCTCAATTTACATATTCCTACATGAAAAGAAATTAAAGTTTTAATCAATTACTTACTGGCTATCGAACATCTTTATATAGAATGTTTGATAAATTACATGTTCCTCCCTGATGAATTGATTGATCACCATCTGTCAGCATTCAATTATAAACAAATGTATAAACATTTTAAATTGTACTTACAGGAAATAATATTATTTATGAATGAGTAAATATTCCGTATTTGGTCAACCGTTTAATAAATCAAACGCGGGCTGCTTTCAGATGCTATATTTATTTTGCGAAATGTTTTTTAACTTTGACGCTATTAATGATATTAATTAACTACACTCGTTTTGACTTTGTTCCTTTATAGAGCCAAGTCAATAGAACTATATTTTCAACTATTGGTAGGTAAGTAATTATTTTGAATGTCGATTGTACTCGTATTAGTGAAAAAACTGTAACCAGCTTTACTTTTACTCTTCTTAACTCTTTACTAGGTTTACTATGTTTAGGTAGGTATACGCTGTCCTTATAAATCATGAGTAAATCAGGTTCGATCCGTTACGAACCCCTCGGCGAATCTAGTAGGACGAGGACACGCACTAGTGCGTGATGCCATTCCCTCTAGAAAACCTGACGGTGTTTCGAACAACACGGCTTTAGAAACGCTTTAGGTTTCTCGCCGCCACCTAAAAAGTCCGATGACGCTGAATATGCCACCTGAGGCAAACAGAAAACACTCTCCAAAAAACAAGGTAGAAGTGTTTTAGAAGTTTCAAGTTATCGTTCTCAATATAAAGGTTAAGCTACCTGGCTATGTGCCAGATAGATTACCATAACTTCTGCCGCCCTAAGTTTTTTCTATCCTTAACAGTGGTGGAACTAGCCATCAGGGCCGTAAACAAAAACCAATCAGCGTTATCGGCGCCGCGATAATTGTGTCTGATGAATTTGCACGATGATGCTTTGATTGATTCATGGATTGCGCTACGAATATGCGAACGCTTAAACGGTGAGATTTGATTTATTATTGATGTAGGTAAACAAAATGTGTAATTGAAATTAATTTAGTATTTATTCAAGTTCACTAACTAAATAAGCACTTTGGTATCGTCAAAAACATATGTTACCCACTCATTAGCTCTATTTTAAGCTGTGTAGGAGAACGGACGTAAGAAGCTGCACCTCTTTATTTAGAAGCGACGACAATAAAACTCTTTTTAAACGTATCTCATCGCGTTTATTTTATCTATTGTTTTATTCTGTCGTTTTTTTTGGACCTGACCCTTTGAGCGTACGTCGTCACAAGGAGAGGCACTATCGGAACCCGGAAGGGAATTAGGGTTCTTACCTAATTCCCTTAACACCTATTGACGTGACTCATTTCTTTGTTGCACCACCGAAATATGGAATGCTCTCCCAGCTCACGTATATCCTCCTCCCTACAAAACGGAGTCCTTTAAACGAGGTGTGAAGAAGCAGCGGGTCGGCAAGGTGTGGACGGCTGGTAAGGCAGAATCCTGCTCCAGTAGCTGTCTTCGTATCTGGACTCTGCTTGTGTTTCACACAGTTAGAGACGAGTCATTTGCCAACACTGCGTTTAAAAAAAACTATAAATGCTTTTAATCATAGTTTACTGGTTTTGTTGGTGGCTATCAATGTTAACAGCATTGTAATCTTGCAGTGATATGATAGCCATTTCCTCAGTGATGGAAGAATGCACTTTAAACAAGGAGAAAGAAGAAAAATCATTTATTGGAATCACATAACAAAAAACACACAATTAAACATACACATGTAACAAAATGAAAAAAAAAAATACAATTTCATCTTCGGCCTTAGCGCCACTCACTATGTGTGATGAAACGCTTAGCAGTTGTACAACGAAACAAATAACTAAAACGACTGTAATTAATCACTGACTGTATTAATTAGTGAACTTATATAACAACAATTTTCCCAGTTCAGTTGGCTTTTTATTGTGCTGTAAGAATCTGTTAGCCTCTTCATTGTAACTAAAGCAATCATCCTATTTGTTATGGCCTATTAACACCTTTCACCGTACTTCCATCGGAGGAACTCGATGGCGCAGTGGTTAACGCGCCCGGTCTGCGAGTGCTGAGATTAAGCAACTTTCACAAAGGCCGGTCATCGGATGGGTGACCAAAAATGTATCATCTCGAGCTCCTCCGTGCTTCGGAAGGCACGTAAAGCCGTTGGTCCCGGCTACATTAGCAGTCGTTAACAACCGCCAATCCAAACTGGGCCCGCGTGGTGGTTTAAGGCTCGTGCCCCATCAGTGGGGACATAAAATGAGCTGATGATGACCGTACTTCTAGTTATTATTATTGTTGACGACCTCCGTAGCTGAGTGGCTTGCTCGCCAGACTTTGGGTGGCGCTAACTTTGAGGTCCCAGGTTTTTTTGATTTACGGTCAATGTCGAAAACAAACTTTTCGATATTGTGTCGGGTTTAGGTGGATGTGGTACCTACCGTCGTTGATTCTGATTTCCATAGTACGAGTGTTTAAGCTACTTACTTGGGATCAGAACAATGTATGTGATGTTGTCTAATATTTTAAATATTTTTAAATTATTTATTCTGTGGCACTACCACGTTAATGTGTTGATGGTTTTTTAGATGCCTATTATGTTTCAATCAATGTTTATTAAAAGGTCCTTCATATGCTTTCCAAAATGGTTGACTTGTTGATTTATATTTTATGAAGATTAGTTTTAAATATACAATCTGTATTGGCATGCACTGTACAAACTTTAGGGGTGGATTCTACACTCAAATATACAGTATAAAAGTACAAAATACTTAAAGAATTCCAAGTTCAATCGTTTAGAAAGACAGCCTTTTTTATTTTATTGTCTTCGATTTTTACAGGTGCTAAAAAAGGTGAAACTAGTCGCAAGTAAATACCAATCAGTAAAGTAGTCAAAAGGTTGAACATCAATAGGATAAAAAAACAAATATGTCGGTTTTCAATACCAAGAATGACGAAAAAAACACAAAGTACACCAGTTTACTACGTGGAGTTTGGATTTTTTTAAATATTTTTTCACCATGTATATTTGAGTGTAGAATCTACCCCTATAGTTTGTACAGTGCATGGCAATACAGATTGTATTTTACTGATAAGCACTTCATCTCACCTGATGTTAAGTGATGATAAGGCCGAAGGTGGAAGCGCACTTCACCCGGAATCCTCGTCTACTGAGGCACTGGCTATCTAACATTTATCTATAAAATTAACAGCTATAATAGTTTGTCATATACCATTCGTTCCGGAAGTATGCTATTCTTTTTTTCTTTACAAGCCTACAAAATACGGCCTTCTCGTAGCTTAATTGAGATATTTTATGTGAGCATAAATAAGACGTTGTACACTACGAAACACCAACCGGATTTGAAGACAAAAACACTCGAGAGCAATGAATCCGGGTCACTTAAAGAAACCTATAAATCTCGGAAACTAAGGATGCTAGCATATTGAAATAAATTGTGTTTAATAGACAATTAAATACTTCTTAAATGAAAGTAATAAAACTTCTTAGTAATTGTAAAGTTATGTCATAAAAAAATCAAATTTGAAAAAGGGAGTCTTTCGAAGATGGAACTATGAAATTACTGCAGTTGTTTTTGCTTTTGTTTCTAATCTGTCATTCAAGTGGGTATATAAACCATGTTGATGGTGTTCAATATTTATTATTCAAGCTGTAATCATGTCGCTTACACCTGAAGAATGCACCAGGATTCTCACAATACTGGAAACCGGCCGGAGTCAGCACAATAAAGCCAGGACTGTCGGTGTGTCGCTGTCAACAGTACAAAAAGTTCTCCGACGTTACTAAGAAACTAGCTCTAACCTACGCAGACTAGGAACAGGCAGAACCAGGTGTACCACAGCACGAGAAGATCGATACTTGGTGAACACCATGCATCGTAATCGCTTTCTCACAGGAACTGAACTTACAAATCAGTTTCGACGCCTCGGAGGGACGACGACTTTCTGAAGCTAACTTGAAACCACTTAGACCTGAATAAATGATTTTGAATTTTGAATTTTAATGAACACGTTGGTTCATTTATGATCAATTTGGGTGAGGATGCTATTTTTATGCTTGACAATGCCCGACCTCTCATACAGGTTGGATTGTGAATGACTACCTTCAAGAGATGAATATTACTCGTATGAAGTGGGCAGCACGCAACCAGAATATCAACCCGATTGATCATGCTTGCTCATCAAAACAACGAAACCCTCCCCAATTACGCTTCGTGAGCTCGAAATTGCTCTCACAGAGGAATGGGAGAATATTCCCCAAAATCGTATAATGAACTTGGTGCCAAACCGCGTAAACGCAATGGAAGCACGAGGAGGCAATACGAAGTATTAAAATTCAAGAAAATCGTAATGTTGTTCAAAAATGTCATGTTTCCTGTTTTTGTTTTAAGGCGAGATCAGCACTTTTTTTTCTTTATGTAATTTTTTGTAATTAAAATGTAGTGTCTCATACATTTTATTTCTTTCATTTAAGGAGTATTTAATTGTCTATTATACACAATTTATTTCATTAAGCTAACATTCTTAGTTTCCGAGATTTATAGGTTTCTTTAAGTGACCCGGATTCATTGCTCTTGAGTGTAGGTGGTTGAGTTTGTTTTCCAGCGTTTCGTAAGCAATATGAATGGCTCACTTCAGGAACCTGCCTTTTATCTATGTAGGTATAAAAAAAACTAGAGCTTAACAGCTATTTACGCTTTATAGATTTTTTTACGCTAAGGCATTTATTTTCTAATCAAATTACTTTGTTTGCTATTTTTTGTAGTAAAACGGTCTGAAGTATAAAAAAGTTCAAGCAGGAACCCGTTGAGGCACAACAAATAATTAAAAAAACAAGCAAAATGCTTTTAGTGATTCCTTGAACTGAGCCATTGATATTGAAATTAGCTTTAATATATATATAACATATAGACACATTCATATTTTTCTATTGTCTATTATAATTTTGATTTCACACATTTCATTTCTAAAATATTTATTATCTTTAAAATATTATTTGCGCTATAATATTAGCAGTGGATAAAGCGCTTAATGAAGAAGCCATATTGCATTTTTAATGTAAGGCAGGTTTCCCACCGCCCGGCGATGAGCGAGTAGCGAGTAGAGCTAGAAACTAGAAACGAGTTGGCGAGCAGCGACAAGCGAGTTGTAGTTCTGATAGTTTTGTCGCTGGGCTATAAGCGACTGCTCTTGTACGATGGGCGATTACTCTCACTACTCGCTCGGGGGCGGCTAGTCCTGTAGACATGAGAAAAGTCGTTATTTTTCAATAACCGTGACTGTCGTTCTAGTTACACAAGAATAAAATCATCGTGACTTTGTCACGTCGATGTCGTCGACGTCGTACATTTAAGAAACACAGTTACGGTTTGTTTAAGAAAAACGTACATCTCGTTATCATTAATGTTACTTAGTATTATTATATTGTACTTACAGTTGATCATAATTTCCTTTACACTTTACGCAGGCTAAGGACTTTTAAGACTATGCGGCGTGTTTATTATTTAGCCATAGATTGATTCTGTAATACTATATGGGATTTTACGTTTTGTATGTTGGTATTACCTGATCCATTTATCAATTCAGATTTGGACTGATGTATAATTCATTAAATAAGTTAGCTATCCCTAGCACTCAGATCCGCGCTATAGGTAGAAATGACCTCTGGTTGGTAGCTTGGCGAGTGATCTGACCGCCAAGCGAGTATCGCTGAACTAATAGCTCTTATCGCACAGCGGCAAACTAGTAAAGCGATTACTCGCCGGCAGTGTGAACAGTCAGCGATCAACTATTAATATATGCATCTCTTTTATTGACACAGGATCTATATCTATTGTAGTACGTTTCTTGAGCGAGAAAATAGTCGATAGTTCGTCGCTTACTCGCCGGCGGTGGGACAGCTGCCTAAAGCTCCACATTTCATTCTAATCGGTGATGAATTAATTAACGCAGTAGTTAATCGAAGTAATCGATGTTAGGCAATTAGTGATACAACCGTTTAGTATTTGAACGTGTATAATGAAATAATACAGTCATACAATCAACTTGATGTGAATTTTAATTACGACCTCACTTTATTAGGATCTGAAGTCTGTGCCTAAATGATCCCAGTCACGCATAGGTAGTTAACAACAAAGCTGCTATTGCAACTAGGGTTATTTTGTCAGTCAACAGTCTAACTCTTATAGGTAAATATATTTATTGCCACACAAATTGTAATTTGGAAAACGTATTAAATGTTAGTACTTACTTATTACAAAAAAAATGTAATACTACAATACAATAGGTTAAGGAAATTGTTACTAACATCTATGAGGTAAAAGGCCTTGAAATAAATTATTAATTTTTACAAAAACACAAATGTTGAAAAAATTTCCACGAGCAGGATTTGAACCTGCACCCTTCTGACATTCCGGGTCAGGTGCTCTTCCAATTGAGCTATCGTGGTTCTAACCAGCCCGCCGAAATCATTCAACAACTTGACTGTAACACGTGTTGAATGATTTCGGCGGGCTGGTTAGAACCACGATAGCTCAATTGGAAGAGCACCTGACCCGGAATGTCAGAAGGGTGCAGGTTCAAATCCTGCTCGTGGAAATTTTTTCAACATTTGTGTTTTTGTAATTTGTTCGCAACAAAATTTGCTTTAAAAATCATTTTGAACATTTTATTAATTTTTGTTTTTATTTTTACTTTTCTTTAATTTTTTTAAAATATTGTTTTGCTTAAACGTCTTTTCACTTTTTTAATGAGCCGTAGCAGGCCATAATCGCCGCGCCGCTCACCCCATCATCTGTCACTGACATCATCCAGTTTTTTATTTTATCATGATATGCCAATGGCGGATCTTTATCAGTTGCTGTTTTACGATATACACTGCCGAGTTTACGCGAACAAATGTTAACAAATACAATTTTTACGAACCTCGAATCGCCCTGCACTGTAACCACCGAACTTGGCATAAAAGGTTTTAAAGGTTTCAAATAATATGTAGGTAAAAGAAACCCTAGTAGATCGGTAAAGTGATTCATTTCGACGCCCGATCCGATCCGAAGCCCTCGGAGAATCGAGTAGAGAACGGGGACACGAACTGATACGTGATGCCATATTCCCTCTAGAAAATCTCTGAAGGGGTTTGGTTTCCCACGGCTTGAGGAACCATTTAAGTTTCTCGCCACTCCTAAACAATCCGGTGACGATGAAAATGCCGCTTGATGGAATCTGTTAACTCTTCTAAAAAATAATAATTTCATCACCATCATCAGCTCATTTTTATGTCCCCACTGCTGGGTCACGAGCCTTCCCTATGGATGGATAGGGAAAACGGGCCATACTTAAACCACCACGCGCGCGGGCCCAATGTGGATTGGTGGTTGTTAACGACTGCTAATGCAGCCGGGACCAACGGCTTTAGGTGCCTTCCGAAGCACGGAGGAGCTCGAGATGATAAATATTTGGTCACCCATCCGATGACCGACCTTTGCGAAAGTTGCTTAACCTCAGCACTCGCAGAAAAGGTGCGTTAACCACTGCACCATCGAATTCCTCAATAATAATTTGGTACTTCCATATTTTATTGTAAACTGCCGCTTTATTAAGATCTTATCCAGACAACGGTTTTGCTTGTTGAACTCTTTTTTCTTTGAGAAACTTACTTGTTAGGACTTTTTATTGCCATTACTATGTTAAGAGCTCAATTACACGAATACTTTCGTAGAATTCGCCAACTAATTAGCTGTCATAAAAAAGATTTTTTTATGTAAATGCACTTTTAATGTTTGGTTGCTTAAAAATTTCAATGAGTTTTATTTTCGCTTTTATGTGAGATTTATATGTATATTATATATATATGTATATATATATGTAGTTTTTAATAGTCTTTAATTTTAATTTGAGTCAGTAGATTGCGTGTTTTTATTAATTTTGAATTCTGTCGTGGTGACAAGTAAGTAGGTAGGTATGTTTGCGCTAAAATTTTATAATGCTGTGTGTACACGTATTTGGGTCTCGATCTAGTTTTAAACTATTGTAATTCCTGTCTTCTACTTTTATTTGATTGTTACCTGTTGTGTATATAAATAAATAAATAAATAAATTTATGTCGTAAAAAAAAAAATGAGGAGCTCGATAGCGCAGTGGTTAACGCGCCCGGTCTGCGAGTGCCGAGGTTAAGCAACTTTCGCAAAGGCCGGTCCTCGGATGGGTGACCAAAAATTTATCATCTCGAGCTCCTCCGTGCTTTGGAAGGCACGTTAAGCCGTTGGTCCCGGCTGCATTAGCAGTTGTTAACAACCACCAATCCGCACTGGGCCCGCGTGGTGGTTCATGGCCCGTTCTCCCTATCCATCCATAGGGAAGGCTCGTGCCCCAGCAGTGGGGACATAAATGAGCTGATGATGATGTCGTAAAATAGGATTAATACAGAAGAGTTTTACATTGGTGTTCGCTTGTACTACAACTTTTAAAATTCTTATCATTAGATTAGACCTAAGCGAATTTTAAATGTTTGCCTTTCTTTCGATTCGTTTGAACTGGAAATAGACAGAATTATGTTATAAATATGTTCAGTAAGCGCTATTTTTAGCTCGTTTTGATTTGTGAGTTTAGGTGCAATCCCACATAATTAACAATTTATAGCCGCGGTTGGTATATTTATGATGTTTGTCATGTTCATAATTTGAAAACCACCGCTATAAATTGTATCAAAATGACATCTGTTATCAATTTGCGTTAATTTCTATTCTCATACCAAATAAATATTGGTATAGGTCAACATAGTAAATCAAATCAATAGGTTTTATTTTAAAATTTTAAAAACTAGAATAAATAAAGAATTTCCCTATGCCTTCAAATGGTTTTTTTTTTTGAGAGTTTGCTGACTGCTACTGGGCATTTTCAACGTCACCGGACCCCATCAGAACCCCATCAGAAAGTGCGAGTGTAAACGCCGTTGGCTGAAAAAGATAACGTCATCGATATAAATACTAATAGCTACTAGCGCCTCGACAAGAGACAGTCAGGCTCATTAATTACTAAGTTTAGTGTATACAAAGGTATCATCATCACTTCACTCTTTGCTGGGCTTAGCCACCAACTCAGACAGTCTGCGATATAAAATAGAATGCTCTTCCAGCACACGTATCTACTCCTTCCTACAACATGGTGTCATTTAAACGAAGTGTGAAGAAGCAATTGCAGATCGACAAGATGAAGACAACTAAAGCACAATCCACTTGATACCTTCGAATCTGAACTCTACTCTTCTTAGCATCTGGTAGAGCGGAGTAATTTGTCAACTCTACTTTATAATTATACAAAATATGACAATAGAAAGTTCACCTTCTCTGTAGATCAGATTTAATGTACTCCTTAAAGACCAAAAGCAAGACAAGAGGCTCCGTGTCTGCGTAGGCCTCCGCACTTACGCAAAGTGGGCCCGATGAATTTTGCTACGCTCCTCAAGAGACACTTGTTAATGTTAAATTAGCTTTGTCATTAGTTGGCCGCACATACTTTTTACGTATATTGACGGCGAGAAACTTACGTTCCTCACGCCCCGTATAAAACCTCTTACCTAGAAAACCTTCGCATTACGCAAGCGTGTTCATGTACCCTACTAGATAATCTAAGGAGTCGGTTGATGAGAGTTTGGAAACTCGATGGCACAGCGGCTTCGCGTTCGGGTTACGATCTTGCAAGTGAAGCAACTACAATCAAACCATGCTAGTGACCAACATGTAATATCTTAAGCTCCTCTGTGCTACGAAAGGCAAGTTGAGCTATCGGTTCCTGTATTTGTTGTACGATGGCGATTGTTGATGCAACGTGGTAGATTATTGTCCAGTCGCCCCACTTCCTATAATTCACGTGGGAAGGCATGAGCTTAGCAGTAGATCCTTCATAGGATGATGATGTTTGATTTGAAAAACTACGTCAGTAGAACTTTTATTGTAAAGAACAGAGTGACTAGTGCCTAGTGCTAGCTTTATTTACCATTCGATCAGATGAACGAAAACGTAATGGCATAATTTTTACTTTCCTCGTTTGTCACCAAAGCGTTAGAGGAATTCTCGTTTTCGCAAGTAAATAAAAGTCTTGCTAGGCACCCTGATAAGCAACTACTTTTCTTTCTTTAAATAAACAAACGAAGGCCTCTTTGCTACCGTTTACTAAAAAACAAAACGGAAGATCAGATGTGGACTCAACGTTAATTGATCAAAATACCATGGACCAGCTTCACCTCAAACGCCAAAGAACTGAAGAAAGCCAACTGCAAAAGAGAGCTGATGTCTATAAGTTATAGAGACGTAAGGTCGCCTTTTTCGGACACATGCTTAGAGGATTCTTTTAAGAGTTCGCTATATAGGTTAATCCTTGAATTCCCAATTCCGGGAAAAAGAGGTCCAGGCCGTTCGAGACGCAAATAGCTAGACGACATCAAACAGTGGCCTTAGCTAAAATATACTTTATGGGACCGCAGGAACTTTTGTGTACTGATCTCCAAACTTCAATAAGAAGATGGCAGTAAATAGTGATGACTAAAAACAAAAGGTGTTTATTGTCAACGGCCCTACATTTTCCCATCGGACCACTTAGAATTGTCGAGCCGCACTTCATTTGAGCGTGCAAACAGTCGCCGTGTTTTCTCTGGTGCGTTCGTTTCCCGTGTTTGTAGAGAGTTGCCGATATCAGTACTACCACATTTTTTAAAATTTAAATAACTGAAGTGGTCATTAGAAATGCATAGTGGTCTCGTGTACGGTATGGTGGTACTGTCGAGATGAAATCATGTTTTCTACCTTGCCAGCGTACGTGTCTACTACATTTTTGGTACATGTCAAATTGTTCCCATAACAAGGGAGATCTTTATCTTCGTTGGTATGGGAACAATTTGAACTGCGTCGAAGTTCTGTGGAAGATGTTTTACCAGTATTGAACTAGTTAATTCTTGTTTCTTAATTTTGTTCGTGTTAACTTTAGGATATGCGTTCTACTTAAACGCTATTAACTAGACGTATTTGACATTTTTTGATATGCTAAAAGACATGTGCCAAGTTTCCGATGACGAATTCAGTCACGAAAAGAGTGCAGTGGAGGCGATAGATAGGGAAAGCTGACCACTTCACTACCATGTGGGATGGTCCTACATGGTGGTGAAGTCAGCTCAGTTAGGAAGAGAGTGAGATTTGTTGATATGTTTAATCATGTCTTTTTAGATCGTCACAAAATTCTGCAGTCCATGAAAGGAGTTAGTCTTAAATTATCTCGGTATATTGGTATGTAGAATTGTAGATCTAAACTGAGTTACAATCAGCACGTGTCAGTACTTTGCTGTACATGGACCTTTCCTATTGCATGCCACCGAGACCGGTATTCGGCTCTACGTTATAAAACGCATATATAAAAACTGTATAAAAAGCTTAAAAAGAAAGAAAGAAAGTCTGTTTCATCGCGATGCTGCTTAAACGAATACTCCGCATTCTTATCTCCGATCAGCTGTAGTATTTTGTCACTGGCATTGATAAGTAGCCTGCTGGTGTAATTTTGAGATGGCTGGGCAGTTTTCTTTTCACGAAGAAGTCCCACTGTGGCCTTCGCCTCACCTTATGGTATACCTGATAGAAATTAGGGACATAAAGCTGATATAGCTGTTTCCTTGACTAGTCAGAAAATGCCTGCTTTACCTCTAACTGCTGGAAAATAACAATGCTGCCGTCATTGCTGTTAAGGCAAACCTTGGATTGGTATCCGACGATTTTCTTCCTTAACTTCTTTCTCATTTGAAGTCATGGATTCCAGGGTTTCGATTCAGTTATTTTAAAACGTCAACTATCTTGTCTCAAAAGTCTGATTCGAACATATACCCAAGTCATTCAATTTTTCCTTGTTTTGTGTTTTGTTTTCTAAAGCTTACACGAACACCATTCTTTGATCTATCATAATAGTCGCTGACTCTGCAAATAATTCTAAAATTTCTGGAGAGTAAACAGAACTATTTAATTATTAATTATGTCAATGTTTTTGCAGTAGAATCGCATTACATGTATGTATTGTTTATTAATTTATATATTTTAAGTATTATTGTGTGTAGGTGCTTATATTATTTTTTAATATACTTTTGTGTTTTTTTTGTAACTACTTGACGTTCATAAGTGCAATTTATATGCCTAAATTGAATATAGATTTTTTCATTTCATTTAATTTCAATGCACATAAATAATAAATAATTGAAAAAGAAAACATTTCCTAGTAGTATCTTCTTATTTTAACAAGAGTATATATTTTGTCTTTCTATCACAGTATTATCTCCGCAAACTCATCAATTCTGCTAATTGGTCAAGATTTAGCATCCATGTTTACTTTGAACTAGAAAGTGAACGTAAACAATACCGGTACTGCTCACTAGGTATTACTTACGCGTAGTACATACTCGGGTATTACCTTATTAGTTCGTAGAGATAGACAATCAAATGAAAAAAATTAATAATAACTTGGTAAGCTACGCTAAGTATGTCAACGCTCACTAAATGAAGACTTTTTATTAAATAAGTTCGTTGAAATAGTCAATGAAAATGTGAACTATTTAATTACCTATCAATGTAACCAGATAGCAAAGTATGGGAGATAATCAACGCACCATAGATAAAAACTTTTTATTTAATAAGTTCGTTACGATATACAACGACAACGGTTAACCCACGGTAATAGATAGTATTACCGTGGTTAACCCTATGTTACTAAACAGATAGGCGATATGTGAGGTAATCAACGGTAGGTTTTAAGACAATTATATTACAAAGTAGAAACAAACTATGATAATAATTAACATTTTGGTAAGCTTTGTGAGTTACCAAGATAAGTTGTATTACATATATGAGTAAATCAATGCCCAGTAATTAAGATTGTTTACGTAACAAACAGATCCTCTTTCCGCAGCTGCTGCGGTGAAATTTAATAAAACTCGAGTCGAGCAATCGGCCATAAACAAGATAAAGGAAGAGTGCGATGTTTTATCTGACAATGTTATAAATTTTACCGATCCCATTCCAAAGGTCGCGACGCTTAAGAGAATTTAAAATATATCTCTTAGGGCCACCGGACATTTGCACCGAAAAACAAAGATTTACCGTTGATCCTGCAAAAAATATGTATGCACTCAGTGCTGGTCTCTCTCTCTGGGTTCGGTCCCTCATGTCTTAGGATCGTGGTCAGCCGGGTTGCATCTGAAGCGGATGATCTGTCTCCACCGGTTTCTGTTCAACGCGTCTCTTACCACCGTGTAGAGTTTGGAGGACGACGAGTCTTTCACTTGATCGGTCCATCTTGTTGGTGAACGACCGCGCGATCTTCGGCCTTCGGCCTTCGGTGTTGGTACCTCTACTCGGAAATCTATACTAATATTATAAAGCTGAAGAGTTTGTTTGTTTGGTTGAACGCGCTTATCTCAGGAACTACTGGTTCGAATTGAAAAAATTTTTTGAGTTGAATAGTCCGTTTACTGAGGAAGGCTATAGGCTATATTACATCACGCTATGACTAATTAACGCGGGTTAAACCACGGGGCACAGCTAGTTATTAGATAACATGTTTGTGACCATACTGGTCTAGGAGTTGGAAATAATGTATCAGCTGCCAAACTTCCCGTGCATGTCGTAAAAGCCGACTAAGGGACACGGGTTTCAAGGTGCTCGCACATCAGGCGATTGAAAAATTAAACATTGTTAATTTTGTATGGGAATCGCCACTTAGGCTTTTAATAGATTGCGTTCGTGGCACATATTAATTAAAACTTAGACAGGACAGCGTCTGCGAGTCAGCTAGTTCTATATAA
This sequence comes from Eudonia mercurella, assembly GCA_963082485.1. Lineage (NCBI taxonomy): Eukaryota > Metazoa > Arthropoda > Insecta > Lepidoptera > Crambidae > Eudonia > Eudonia mercurella. The sequence continues at coordinate 10,545,300 of OY720044.1, read as the reverse complement.
AAATATTCTCAATATGCATGAACTTGTAAAAAACAAATAATTGTACTCCTACTACTTCGCGCGCGAGTGTGAAAGGTCACACCCGGCACCCATACGTACACCAACATGTCGAAATAGAATAACAATTTGGACTCTGAACTGTAATGAGGTAGTGACGTCAGAGAGGAAACTATGACTGATGTAACGGACGCAAGCCCCGACTCGAGTTGGGGCTCCCCTCTACTACGAGCGCGGTGTACAGGTTGATGTTTAAAGTAGTAGTATAAGGCAACCAAATTGGAGAGGTCGTTCAATTGAAGTTGATAAAAGGTAATACTGATTTGTTTTAATTTGTCGTATAAATGAATATTGGGGCAAATGAAGAAGTGAAGAGAAGTAAAACTGTGTAGGTATAAACACTACGAGTATTTAAACAAATATAATTAAATCATCAATTGGTAAATTAAAGCTGTTGTTTAATAATTTTTAAGCATTTTAACAAATTTACTAACTATTTATATCGTTCTTCTAATTCCGTTAACTGCACAAAATAATACACAAGGTATTTCAAACTTATTCTGGTTCTCAGACTTTCAACTATTTATCAATTTTACTAGCATTAAAAGTCGAATTCTCATAAGAGAATTTTAGGAAACTGAAAAACTGCATTGAGTAAACCTACCACATACAGCGCCGTGTCAATTACACTCGTCCACCAAGAATGTCGCCAATGTACCCACTTGCACAGATGTACCACCGCCGCCGTGGACCTGTCCATACCGGAATGGGTGCACTACATCGCCGCAGCACTGTTCCTGCTGTGGCTCTTTGGCAGCAGACGACGCAGCGACGTCCCGTCTATTTCCTCTTAGACAATATGTATGTAAACTTTATTCTTATACATTTATTTATCAAATCAAATTATATCAACTTATTTATAATAACACAACATTTATTATGCACATGTTCAAGATTAAAGGCAGATGAAATATATTTGACCACATTCCATAATACAAATTCATATTAATTTAGAAAAAAGTAAGATTGATAGCGAATTCTTCGTTATAGGTAAGGAAGTTGCATCGATACATTTTAATTTTACACTAAAATACGTGACTTATTATCGCGTTCTACTAGAAATTAAAAATATGCATTTGATGTTGAGACTATTTTTATTTTAATACTTAAGTCACTATGCTATCAAAAAAGAAGCAAAAAGTAGAGTCTATTTTGATTGGTTTGTTCTTTCAATATTGGTATCTTTTCAATTCAGTTAGATTATCTACAACAACTGTATTAAAGAAACATGCTGTATGTGCAGGGTTGAGTCACAGATAGACGCTTCGCTCGGTGCGCGTACGCCGATTCCGCTAGACAGTTAGGTAAGTGTTAGCCACTGCTAAGTTAGCCAGTCGCTCTCCGGTCAGCGGCGGAGAAGGACGTGTTTGGAGACTTTAAATGGAGCTACGATACCACAGACAGACACGTTAAACTAATAATACCCCTCTCTTTTTGCGTCGGGGGTTAAAAAGCTTCAAAGGTATGATCCCCACCACACACACATAGATATTCAGTATTACCAGGAACACAATAAACACTAAACTAGATTATATTTAAGCTGTAAACGAAAATTTACTTTGTACTTAAATATAATCTATACTTACTAGTGTTATAAAGAGGAAAGCTTTGTATTTTTGTATGTATGTTTGCAACGAATAAACTCAATAACTACTGGACCGATTAAAAAAATTATTTCACCATTAGAATGCTACATTAGCGTTGATAATAAAAGTAAACCTGTGCGAAGCCGGGGCGGGCCGCTAGTCGGAAATAAAATGACTTTTCTCTCCTTTACAGCGTGGCTATACTCACAGTAATAACTTTTTTTTAAATAATAAAAGAACTCCGTAACAAACAAACGAGTAAAATAAAAAGAATCAGTACATATTCATACGCTATCAAAAACTTAATTTGTAAGACATTCGATGATAAACATTTGATTTAATGTGGTCAATTTTATTGCGAACAAATTTAAAAACTGGCCAAGTGCGAGTCGGATTCGCGCACGAAGGGTTTCGTACCATTATCTATAAAAATATTTCAAGTTTCTACCTGTTATCGTTATTAAGACCGAGAAAAAAAATTTTAAAAAAAATCACGTTTGTTGTATGGGAGCCCCCCTGAAATATTTGTTTTATTTTAATTTAATTATTTCTTTTTAAAGTGAATATATAACTAAATATTCTGTGAATATTTCAAGCGTCTACCTGTTGCCGTTATCAATATCGAGCAAAAACGAGCAAAACAAATCACGTTTGTTGTATAGCCCCCTTAAATATTTCTTTTATTCTGTTTTTTAGTATTTGTTGTTATAGCGGCAACAGAAATACATCATCTGTGAAAATTTCAATTGTGTAACTATCACGGTTCATGAGATACAGCCTGGTGACAGACAGACAGACAGACGGACGGATGGCGGAGTCTTAGCAATAGGGTCCCGTTTTACCCTTTGGGTACGGAACCCTAAAAAAGGGTTTAATACAATTTTTTAGGTATTAAGTTGCCCTAAACACCTATGTCAAGAAGCAAAAAACATTACACAATAAAAAACAATGCCATAAACAACTGAACGCTGAAATCCGTACAACTAGTAGCTCCCTCTTTGTATTAATACACAAATTACGTACAACGTGTACACAAAAGCATCTCTTTTGCTTTCACCACGACTTGTTGTTCGATCGTGTTGTGGAGCGCGTAGTAGTTCCATGTGAGTACGATAGATGTCGTTACTTTCACCAATCGCTTGAACATTCGTCGGACAGAAGCGCTCCGCGAATAAAACGTACGAGTGAATATCATTGAATAATAATTCTGCAGACGGTTCCTATTGACAAAGATTGGTGGCTATGTAATGAAGACCTTCCATCTATATACTTAAGTTAGATTATTCCGTCAATAAATCATATGTTAACTTTAAGATGGCTTACGACATGGTTAACCCTAGCCGAAGTCCTAGCCTTTAGAGGCGCCTTGTCAAGCTCTCCGCTCTTAATACCTGGCACAAATGCCCTGGAGAAACGAATGATACACGTAGACGGGAGCATCCGTGTCATGTATATCCGTATATCCGTCATACATATCATGTATATCTGTTTTTGAGTATCCGACATGTATCGGATACTCAAAAACCAAATAATAACGCGGTAATTGTCCTGTCAATAATTACTTAAGTGTAAGTGACGGCGAGAGTCTAAAAAATATAAAATTATGATAACAAGAATCTCTTTAACACGCATAGAGCGTCCTTAGGCAATTTAACAAGAAACTTTCTAAGTGAGCTTGTATGTTTATGCCATCCGAAGTGGGAGTGGTCCCGTAGAAAGGAAATGCCATCCCGATTATTCATGGACTTTCTCGAGGGCAGCGGTGAGTGGACATAGCGCGTTACGTGCAACGAGCACACTGTAGACCATTGACTTCCAACCTTGTTTTTCATAGTCATCCTAACTTATTTTATAAATGCGAAAGGTACTCTGCCTGTCTATCTGGTACGTTATCATATTAGATACGCCTAAGCCACTGGACCAATTTTGATGAATTTTGGTTTAGATATAGATTGGGTCTTGGAAAAGGGCATAGGCTGTTTGTCGCAAAAATAAAGCTCGAAAGGGGTGAAATAGGGAACGAAAGTTTATAAGGGTAACCCATCAATCCTAAGTTAGAGTTATGAAAATTCATATTTATGCTTTTGGTAAAAAGACAAAAAAAAAGTGTTTTTAACGTTTTCTAAAATATCGTACCTCTGGACGGTCGGTACCATAGGGTACGATTTTTTTATCTTTGTATCTATAGTATATTTATGCACCAAACGGAAGCATTTATCTATACTAATATTATAAAGAGGAAAGCAACGAATAAACTCAAAAACTAGTCTAGTAGTTTTTGAGGATTTAAAAAATTATTTCATCATTAGAATGCTACATTAGCGCTGAGTAACATGGCTATATATTAAAAAAAATGCGGTATGAAGTCAGCCGGGTCAGCTAGTTTTCTATATATTCTACGCAGACGGAATCTATAAACGTTTGGACGGACAGCCTATTTCCAGCAGTGGACTGATGTGGGCTGCTTAGGGTAACTTATATTATTGATCGAAGGATAACTTATTAAAAATAACATGAGGTACATATCAATACTTAAAATGTCAAAGGGCTTAAAGGATATTTTAGCGAAGTGTTCTTTATGCTTTTTGACATTTTAAGTATCGATGTATGAAAAGAAATAAATAAATTGTCTAAAGTGTGTACTCATCCCAAGATATCGCAATAAAACGCTTTCCGCTGCCATGGATGGAAAGCTGCAACTAGAAATAGGGGGGAATCTTATCGACATCTCAACGGTTCCGCCTCTGCACTATTATGGCGTCGATAGAGTTGTCCACACCAGATTTACTAATATGGTGTATACTAAACGTTATCCTATTTAGGGTAACACGATGCAAATAGTACTGGCACAGCTGTACGAATACATAAAAATAAAAGAGCGCGGATGAAAAGACTGGTGAACAGTAGAATAAAAGCAGAGTTTTGGGCGCAACGGCTAGCGCGATTAGGTTGGAATTGTGCAAGTAAAGACAACGATTGCTATGTTGGTCGCCGGATTAGTTAGTGACCATTTTAATATATTTCCAGTTCATTCACGCTTTGGAAGATACTGAAGCTGAATGGTCCCGGTTGATGTCGTTAAGTTAGGTAAGGTTTCAATCATATCAGACCGTCTGCAGATACCCGGGAGTTTTAAGTGGGCCGGGCAGATCATCGCTCAACCCCACATACCCCGAATGCGGTTTGAGCTTACAGCACAATGCTTCCCGTGAGATGACTTTGAAGAAAGTTTCCCCCATTAAAAAAAGATTATTATCTTATCTAATTTATTTTAAGATAGAGCTCGCTGGCTGCCTATACCTTTTACAGCGTAACTAGGAAGGGCAGGTAGAACATTTGTAGATCCTTAACCGGCTTAAGGATCTAAAGCATTTCTAGGCTTAAGTTAAGCCTAAGTTCGTTTTTTTTGTCGCACCTCCAAAACATGGAATAGTTTGCCAGCACACGTTTTCCCTCATTCCTATGATATGGGGTCCTTCAAACGAGGCGTGAAGAGACACCTTGTGGGCCGGCAGAGTGAGGGTAACTGATGCTGCGTTGCACCAGTTGTCGTCGCATCTGGATTCCATATTCACTTAACATCAGGTGAAATCGAGTCATTTGCCGTGCTACGTATAAAAAATTAAAAAAAAGAGTCTTATGAACTCCGATTTCCAGGTTCTCTAGCTAAGGACTAGCTTTTCTTGTTTTTAGCATCACACCGTACTAACATATAGAAACTAGCATTAGTCAAGGTTGGTGAAACCATACACTCCGTTCTTAGGTTAAGCTTCTTAAAAAAAGTAATTGTTTTTTAGAACTTACAAAGTAATGTTCTTTTGTTTTTATTTTTTGTCTTAAAAAATATATTTCAATAAATTAAAATACTTACATAAATACAACGAATAGACATGACATGACTTTTTTTTTGTTCAACGAGTACGTGACTTTACTTTTTTTTGAAGAGATTTTGCTGATTGCTTCAGGCGGCATTTTCAGCTTCACCTGGATTTAACGTGACATGACGTTGAGAGGAGGCAACGTAAGTGCCTATTCTTTTTTTTATGGCAATAGTGATAATTTACCAAAAGTTTTACTTTACCTAGGTAAATCATTTTTATGAGTGAGTAAATATTGGTTAGGTACCTTACATCTTGTACTTTTAAACAGTGTTAAAACAAATGATAGTTAAATTAAAAATAATATTTTAAAATGCCCAGGATAACTTTCTATCTCTTCTATATAGCACTGAAGGTTTTTAAAGGTTTTTACATAAACAATATGTATGTTCTCATTTGAGTCTCTTTTGCTTTATTTTTTCTCTTGATACCCTTACTGGTCGACAGGTAGAGAGTGCTTCAGGCATCAAGTCCGCCTGTTGCTGTATTTTTCCAATAAAGAATAAATAAATTAACGCTATATTTAATTTCGGGGCTCGATGGCGCAGTGGTTAACGCGCCTGGCCTGCGAGTGCTGAGGTTAAGCAACTTTCGCAAAGGCCGGTCATCGGATGGGTGACCAAAAATTTATCATCTCGAGCTCCTCCGTGCTTTGGAAGGCACGTTAAGCCGTTGGTCTCGGCTGCATTAGCAATCGTTAACAACTACCAATCCGCACTGGGCCCGCGTGGTGGTTTATGACCCGTTCTCCCTATCCATCCATAGGGAAGGCTCGTGCCCCAGCAGTGGGGACGTAAATGAGCTGATGATGATGATGATGATGATGATGATGATATTTAATTTTGTTAGAAATATCAAACAACAAGAAATAGTAAATTTTAAATTTTTCTTTATCGCAGTTGCTCGACGACGTAGCTTGATAAACCTATGATTATCATTCATATATGCGCGAAACTGTTAGTCGGCTATTAACGAGCCCATTCACACGGGAAAAGCCAGGTGAAAATCTGCACACAGTCGCCGACGCGCTCGGGAACTGAACCCGGCGTTAATGGTGGTGTTAAACGACACTTGCGATAAATCACTGTCAACTTTTAAGCTTGTTTTACCTTTTACTTGACGTTATATAACGACCTCCTTGGTCGAGTGGCTTGCACACCGGTTTTCATGGTGTCGCCATCTCTGAGGTCCCGGGTTCGATCCCCGGTCGGATCAATTTAGAAATACCTGTTTTTCTATATTGTTTCAGGTCTGGGTGTTTTCTATGTATAATAAGTATGTATTTAAGTATAATAAGTATGTTTATCCGTTTTCTAGTTAACCATTTATCGAGTTTCTAAAAGAAGCTTTTCTTGGGGCTAGATAATTGGTGTGAGTGTGGGAAACATTTATTTATTATTTATTATATAAGGATACTTGTATTTGTAGAAGCATGGAGGAGGCCTATCCCTGCCTAAATCTATTGCGCCTTATAGGTAGCTCCTTTTGCTTCGCTGCCTGTACAATATGGAAGAAATATCTAATGCGTGATATACAATACTAATTACTTCAAATTTTATTTTATTTTACTTTCTTTATTGAAGGACCACTAAAAGTTGTTTCATCAAAACTTAATATAATACTGTACAACATTATATAAACAAAGATAAATGCACAACTCATTTAAGTAGCCACAACACGCAAATTATAAATTCAAAAATTCAAAATTCAAAATCATTTATTCAGTTTAGGCTACAAGTAGCTCTTGTGAATGTCACTATGCCATCGGTTCGTAAGTCCACTCTGGGCAGGAGATCTTGTCAAGTGTCAAGCTCTTTTCTGTCTTACAGCGTCAAAAATATTGGAAAATGCCCTGTCATAGCAGGACACTTTCTATTACAATAAACACAAAAAATATAGAAGACAACGACTTACTAGAAATTTTGGTAATAATAATATATATATGTATATTTATTTTATTTTATTTAAACATTATTAAAATATAACTAAATTTACAATAACAGCAAAACCTTAAGCCCCTTACAAATAAACAAAGAATAAGATCCGAATAGATATTCTGTGTTTTGTCATTGCTCTATTTTGAAATGACGATGACGTTTACGTGACAGGAACAAAACACGGAATAACTATTCAGAGCTTATTTTTTGTTTATTGTAGGGAGGTAAGTGTATCTATACTAATATTATAAAGAGAAAACCTTAGTATTTTTGAATGTATGTATGTTTGCAACGAATAAACTCAAAAACTACTGGACCGATTTAAAAAATTCTTTTACCATTAGAATGCTACATTAGCGCTGAGTAACATAGGCTATATTTAAAAAAAGTCCGCCCGTGCGAAGCAGAGACGGGCCGCTAGTAGATATATAAATGCGGAAATTGTGGACTACTTGGATAGTTGCACTATCCTGAGACATCCTAAGTGTCTGTAAGATTAAAAAAAAATGTTGAACAAATACACAAATGTTGAAAAAATTTCCACGAGCAGGAACAAATGTTGCGAAACTATTACTACCAAAGAACCAATATCCAATTTGGTAGTCAAAGTTGAATTCCATAACGCACTAATGGCGATGGCGTCCGTCACAGTGTCGTCGCTAAAATATGTAAAATTCAAATTCCTTATAATTGTATGTGCGTCGCGCTACAGAATGTTAAATGAGTAGCTGTACGTTTGAAAGACAAACTAATGCACTGAGCGACAGCGGACTGCCTCATTAACATTATGTGTGTATTTATTTGAGCCGGTGTTATGTTTCGAAGTCACGATAGTCAGAATCAGCTTTAAGTTCCCACTGCTGGGGCACGAGCCTTCCCTGTGGATGGATAGGGAGAACACGCGGGCCCAGTGCGGATTAGTGGTTGTTAACGACTGCTAATGCAGCAGGGACCAACGGCTTTACGTGCCTTCTGAAGCACGGAAGAGTACGAGATGATACATGGTTACCCATCCGCTGACCGGCCTTGGCGAAAATTGCTTAACCTCAGCACTCGCAGACCGGGCGCGTTAACCACTGCGCCATCGAGCTCATCACGTCACGATAGTATCTAGGACCTATTATTATGGATCTTGTTGGTAGCGGTAAACTCCCATTAACAGTCCACCGCTTTTGTAAAGTATCCTAATGGCAGTGTTCGACGCCAGTTTTCGTCATCATCAAATAATAATACCTGGATGATCGAAGCTTTGCTCGGTATTTTTTTTACGGATAAAACGACGTTTTCTAAAAATTAAACCTAGCTAGATAGATTTATCGCCCCCGAAACCCCCTGCATACTAAATTTCATGAAAATCGTTGGAGCCGTTTCAGAGATTTAGATTATATAATTATAGGTACATATATTAAGAATTGCTCGTTTAAAGGTATTAGATTTTGATTTTCATAAAAAAAAACTAGATTGCAGCTAATGTTGGTAAAGTCAAAAATCTACTGATTCCTATTTTGAATGATTAAAGGAAAAAAATGTCGATCATCAGTTCCTGGTAGGCTACTCTTGAACGCAAACTCAATCTCAATACAATTCCAATTCGATTAATAGGTATCGATATTGGGATAAGTTTCGCAATATCGGGACGCCCCATCTCGATAATAATTTTGTTCACTCAGTTTCCACGCAACTTAATTCCAATGTGGCGCTATTATCGCTTTTAAGAGTGCCATTTGACATTTTTTAGATTTGTGATTGGAAATTGATTAATGCAATTGTGTTTCAAGAGTAACCTTACTGACGAATACTGGGTGCCTAGCCATTCGAATACGTTAACTGAAACGAAAATTTGTATGGCAAAATCTTAAAGCTTCAATGCCATACTAATTTTAAACGTAATCGAATGAATACGGAGAGTATATAAAAGTCACAAAGGCACCCTGGTGCGTGGTGCCACTTTCCTAAGTCGAAATTCTACTTTTTTTAAACTATTTTTGTTTATACATACAATTTGGACGCGCACAATTAAAAGGGTTAAGTACAAATTCTAGCACTTTTGTTTATTTATCAATCACCATCAAATTACGAATATAACTGAATTCGAAATATTTTCACTCGGAAATTTTTTTGAAGGGGACAGGCCACTTGCATCAACTAATAAATTAACCTAAATGTGTTTGAAATTGTAAGTTCCACATTAATTTATATATAATCATTATAGACATGAGCTTAAATATTGACAACAATATCTGCAAAAAACTATTTAATATATAAACACGATTGCAGCTAAATAACAATATAGGTACTTAATTATCTAAAAGAGCAATTTAAAGTGAAAACATAACATGAAGACAACTTGTTTGTAATTATTGTAACATATTTATGCTTGTTGCTGTTCATATTTGTGTCAGTCAAGTGCATCTCTATAACTATAAGTCACATAAAGGCATCTAGTAAAGTCCATATAAGTATCAGATCGCGGTCAAAACGAGGAAGAGTGTGGGCACACTTGACGAAGATTTATTCGTAGCAAGCGCACTGAAGCAATATCCTAGCGGGCTTAAAGCCGAGTTTTCAACCTTATCTCTTTAACATAAGAGCTAATTTCCAATAGAATGAGGTTAGTGCATTGACAGACAGGTTAAGCATGTCTAGACATAAAACAATCGGAGAAAGGGCACGGCAGGAAAGCTGAGATATAAAAATGTGTTTTACGATAGGTTATGGTTTTATGATGGATGCTTTCGTAGTATTGCTGTAAAATATAAATGTGCTGTTGATGTCACTTGGCTACATTAGTTGGTATTTGGCAGGGCTGTAATAAGTACACATATTTTATCCCATAGAAACTTCCAAGATTTAATTCTTTGAAACCAATTACGAGTAGTAACTTATTATGAAACTTTCTATGTTTACGCGATATATTATAAAATTGTTATAAAAATGAATTTCATGAGATTTGAAGCATATAAATCGCATAAAAACAGTTCAATCTTTCTTATTTAAACTCCTATATACTTTGAAGCTCCTATAAAAGTGTAAAATATATGACATTTTAAACTATGATTGGAATTAATACTACCTACTATATAATGGAGTTTTTATTAGTCCGTGCGTAAAGAAAACTCCACGTAAAAATTTAAACATGAGAATCAAATTGTTAATATTCCCGAAAACAAAACACCATAAAACATTGCTGTAAAAAAAATTATTAACTACATCTACGTCCATAGAAAAATTTACCATATCCTTTAAATTCCGTAGATGTTGTAGTTCGTTTAAAGAATTTTGATCGTGTGGTCAATCTAACAGTTTTTTTTGGGTCAAGACTAGTAGCTAACCCGGCCAATGTTTTTACTTTTTTTGTTAATTTTTTCTGATTTTTTTATATTTTTTTATAGCCTATGTCACTCCCTCCCATAGTCAAAACAAATCTAACGACACCTCATCTGTTAAAATCCACCATGCCGTTTGGGCTGGGCCAAAGAAACAGACACATACATACATACATACATACATACATACATACATACATACATACATACATACATACAAACATACAAACATACATACATACATACATACATACATACATATATGCATACATGCATACATGCATACATGCATACATACATACATACATACATACATACATACATACATACATACATACATACATACATACATACATACATACATACATACATACATACATACATACACTCTAAAAACATAACCCTCCTTCTGACGCAGTCGGGTAAAAACAGTTCGCAACTTCTTCCTTTTTATAATGACAAAAAATGTCAGTCGTAAATCCTTCTTTCTCCCTCCGAATAAAATTGTTTGATCATATTTTTATGTGATGTCCTTTGATAACTTACACTTATGTCCGGGTTTAAGTTATAGTTTCCTTATGTAAAAGTTATAGCTTGAGGTGTCGTAATATTTTATTTATTATTCAAATATAGATAGCATTACATAAACATTAAACTTGATATGACGTAGGAATGACTTCAAATAAAGGAGATGTTTTCAATTTGTTTATTTATATGTTTTTTTTATGTATGTTATAGAATAGAATCATTTAGAAGCACGGAATTTTAAATACTGGCGATGATGATGATTAATGATAAAAATGCCTATAAATAATAGTTTCAAACGTTTTACAATTTAGTCCGTAACTGAAAAAAGTCCATAAAAGTGTTCCTGCTTCGTGTGTTAATTAATTTGAATCTTTAAATCTTTTTCCTAATAATATTCAGAGTACTGAAATGCAGTGAAAGTCTTAAATCCGCTTTTGCAACATACGCATATGGCATACTCAATTGCTTTACCAAAATTTACCACATTTAGGCTTCTCAAAGGATATTACTACATAAAAAAAAGTTGATAAGATTGTTCGAAACGTAGAAGGAATACTTATTTTAAAAAGGAAGCTAAAAAAGGATATTCATAATTTTTACACCTAAAATCATTCTAATCTAAGTAGTTCTAGATTGTAAATCATAAATATAGGTGAGTTATTTTGACGTAACGCGTAAACTGCTTTTTTGAAGCATACCGCAATTTGTAATTTTTGTTCAGGAATACGCTGACTAGTAGCTTCTTTATTGTCTTAATAATAAAGTCGATATTCGATGCAACAGTGTCAAGTGTGAAGTTCCGTCACAGTACGGTGCGGAACACAGTGTTGCGCACGCGACGCTGCGCTTTCTACGGCTGCGCCTGCGTCCGATCGGATCTTCCGACTTTTTATCGTCACGCTATATCTTTTGTTTTCTATGATTTTGTTGACCATTTCCTGCCTTCCATATTAATATGGAGGAGGTGGCGCACTGCATTGCACGTTTGGGTTGTACTTTTGTAAGTTTTTTTGACACGTAATCTAGTATATGCGTAAGTGATGTTCCTGTGTTTTGAATTTGTATGAGTGATGTCCGAGTATTGTACCTAATAAAGATTTTTTCTATTTATATTTCTTTTTAATTCACAAAAAAGGCTCAATTCAAATTAATCGAGTAAATCGTCTACCTACTCGGTATATTTCTACCAAAGATATTTGCTATGTGGTATATTAGCTAGTGGCACCAGTGTTTTTACCTTTTAAATTAAAAAATAACGGTCAGTGACTGATTTTTATCTTAAGCAACAATTGAATACATACCACCTGCTTAGTTGTCATTTAATAAAATTTAGTAAAATATATACATAGTGTTGAATATATATAAAGTGTTAAAAAAATTCCACGAGCGGGATTCGAACCCGCCCGTTTTTTTTTCAAATTGTAATTTGTTCACAACAATATTTGCGTAAAATTATATGTAAATAATCATATATACATACTCCTATACTAGACAACCTTAGACCTAAACATTAAATATATTAATACTTGTAAATGTTCAAATAATTTTAACGCAAATTTTGTTGCGAACAAATTACAAAAACACAAATTTTGAAAAAAATTCCACGAGCAGGATTTGAACCTGCACCCTTCTGACATTCCGGGTCAGGTGCTCTTCCAATTGAGCTATCGTGGTTCTAACCAGCCCGCCGAAATTATTCAACTTGTGTTTTATTCGAACTTGGTTTTTGCTGTTGTCTACTCATATTACATGGGGTAGTGTTAATTATTTGGCGAGGAAAACTGGTGTCAAGCATTGGGTTACTGTGTCGAACACTGGACCACTACGATACCAGTTTTGTAGTGACATAATAAAACGCGCGCATCGTCGCATATTATGCTAATGGCAGCAATCGATGATCGACCATCGATTCAGACATTATGGTATTTAGATTAGCAACAAATATTTTTGTATCCTGTCTTAGAAATGAAATTGTAGTATTACGTAGTGTTATGCAAAACTTTCAACTAAGTCAGTGTGAAAAATGACAGTGTTCTGTCGCAACGTGGAAAAAACGATTAAGTCACTTGGCAAATATTTAATAAAAATACATGCGTTAGAAATAATTTTTAAAAACTGAAAGTACAACTCGAGAAGCTATGTCTTTTCTTTCACGTGAAAGCATGTTAGCAATCTACGCAATATTTATTTTGGATACGGGAATCGAACACATGACTCTTTGTGTTGTAATTTAAACCACTTGACCAATCAAGTCGTACGGCAGTAACAAAACCGAGGCAGACACTCCGGTGGGTGGTTCAATTCCCAGGTCGGGCGATGCGTGTATCAGTTTTCCGATGCATATAGCCCGGGTTTTTGATCTGTTCACCAACTCACATTTCGCATGCTGTGTGTGATGTGTGTCTTAAGGCGAAGGGTAAGGCACACTAGCGCCACCAATTGATAATTTGACAATTACTAACGGACCGGATCTTTTTTTAAACATTGCGTACCGTCCGACAACAGGAAAGCATCCATAGTATTTATTTAATAATTGTGCACTACTTTTTTTGCGTGGTTTATTCACAAAACGGTCTATCGCATTTATTCACAAACAATGGCCACTGTTGATGTTAGCGAATGAATACAAAAACAAACCTAAAAGTAGTGCACAATTATTAAATAATAGATGTTTGCCTAGTGTCGGAAGGTCCGCAATGTTTGAAAAAAAATCCAGTTTAGCAGTTATCAAATTGAATCCATTAGCGGCGCTAGTGTGCCTTACCCTTCGCCTTAATACCCTTCAATAATAACGATGACTAGATTTCAATGATGGAGGCCTTTGCCCAGCACTTTGAGAAAGTATATTGACGACCTCCTTGGTCGAGTGGCTTGCACACCGGTTTTCATGGTGTCACCATCTCTGAGGTCCCGGGTTCGATCCCCGGTCAGATCAATTTAGAAATACCTATGTTTTTCTAAATTGTTTTGGGTCTGGGTGTTTTCTATGTTTAATAAGTATGTATGTAATTAAGGATGTTTATCCGTTGTCTAGTTAACCATATATCGAGTTTCTTAAGGAAGCTTTTCTTAGGGCTAGATAATTGATGTGAGTGTGGGAAACATTTATTATTATTAAAAAAAAACACAAATGTTGAAAAAATTTCCACGAGCAGGATTTGAACCTGCACCCTTCTGACATTCCGGGTCAGGTGCTCTTCCAATTGAGCTATCGTGGTTCTAACCAGCCCGCCGAAATTATTCAACACTTTTTACTTTGTAAGCCAAAGGCGCCCATTCAATGTCAACAACTACCGTCATTAACATCCGGTCATAATATTTTTACAAATATTAAAGATCAGTTAAGTAATAAGCAAGCTATTTTATAAAATGTTCAAAATGATTTTTAAAGCAAATTTTGTTGCGAACAAATTACAAAAACACAAATGTTGAAAAAATTTCCACGAGCAGGATTTGAACCTGCACCCTTCTGACATTCCGGGTCAGGTGCTCTTCCAATTGAGCTATCGTGGTTCTAACCAGCCCGCCGAAATTATTCAACACTTTTTACTTTGTAAGCCAAAGGCGCCCATTCAATGTAAACAACTACCGTCATTAACATCCGATCATAATATTTTTACAAATATTAAAGATCAGTTAAGTAATAAGCAAGCTATTTTATAAAATGTTCAAAATGATTTTTAAAGCAAATTTTGTTGCGAACAAATTACAAAAACACAAATGTTGAAAAAAAATTCCACGAGCAGGATTTGAACCTGCACCCTTCTGACATTCCGGGTCAGGTGCTCTTCCAATTGAGCTATCGTGGTTCTAACCAGCCCGCCGAAATTATTCAACACTTTTTACTTTGTAAGCCAAAGGCGCCCATTCAATGTCAACAACTACCGTCATTAACATCCGATCATAATATTTTTACAAATATTAAAGATCAGTTAAGTAATAAGCAAGCTATTTTATAAAATGTTCAAAATGATTTTTAAA